>CAJGYM010000071.1:0-377826 GCA_904845305.1 Caenorhabditis auriculariae
GGTTGGAATCAAACAAGTTTTTGAAAGAATCTGATCTGAACAGAGGTATCTAAATAGTCAAGGGTAAAGCTGAAAGCCGGTTATGGGCGAAAAAAATTACATGGAACCGATCAAAAATGAGAGAAGAAAGGTGCTTTCTGAAAAATGAATCGAAGTACGGCTCGAAAAGCATAAAAAGGTTAGGTCGGAAAGTTATATAACGATTCGGAAAAGGATGGAGCGCTAGACTTCATATTCTCGGTCTCTTAGGATGCGAGAAACGAAAACCGATTACCATGAACATCTACATAAAATACAGACATTTGGTTCGGCGAATCATAAAAACTTTTGGTTCTGGTAAGCATGAGGTGGTTCGTCTAATCATTGGTTCGCCTAAGCATTGGTTCGGATTTTGGTTCGGAAAATCATGGTTCGGAAAATAATCGGCCTAAAATACAGACATTTGGTTCGGCGAATCATAAAAACTTTTGGTTCTGGTAAGCATGAGGTGGTTCGTCTAATCATTGGTTCGCCTAAGCATTGGTTCGGATTTTTGGTTCGGAAAAATCATGGTTCGGAAAATAATCGGCCTATATTGGTAATGCTTTGAGAAAAATTTAAATTAAAAATGTCATTTGATAGTTTCTAGTTCAGTCATCAAGTTGAGATTGTCCTATGTCACCTCGTTCGGGACAAATGAAATTATCGGTTCTTCTTAAGTGATCACTTAGCAGAAAGGAAGCTCAAGTGATCATTTAAAGACAGCCAATTGGTTCTTTCAAATCTCCAAAAATCTGAAATTTCAGATTTTAACTTCAAACTATGAAATTAAATAGCTTGTTTGCCTCGGAATGGCAGAGTGGTCACTATAGGGGTTAGGAATAAAAAATCCATTGTGACTCACAAAATAGGGGTCCCTAGAGGGAAAACCTCTTTGTTGTCCTCACAGAAGCTTAGAGTAAAGCTCAAGTGGTCCCTTTAGTGGTGTTTTGAATTTTGGTTCTGATTTGAAACTTGTAAAGACGTATAGGAACTATTAGCATGCTCCCTCAGTGTGGCCACTAACTAAGACCGCTAAAGTGGCCACTTCTTTATTGCCCCTGTAGAAGGAGGTAAGGCTCTTGAGAGGAACCAAAGAGAGCCCCTCTAGTGACCACTCTGCCGTTCCCAAGTGTGTCGTATGCTTTTGCTTGAATCGCTTTGAATGGCTTTCTCAGCTCGGCCGTTCCAACTGTCCCAGGCGATCGCCAAACACGCAGTCTTCATCTTCGGCGCCTCCTGGCCAAGTTTATTCGAGCTTTTTTTGTTGCTTAGCATTGCTCAGCTTTGCTTTTTATGGTTTTAGTTGAGGTGAAAATGGAGCTTCGAACAACCAATGCAAAAATACGGAAGAAAATTCGAAAATTTGTTGAAATTTCAAGATGATCCTGTGGTCCTATTTTTGTTTTTAGTGATGATTTTCCCTTGAAAAATCAAAAATTCTAGGGGAAAATGAGTTTTCTCTTCAAATTGGGAGAAGTCAGGTCTAAAATTTTCGGATTTCAACGGAAAAATATAGGAAAACTATAGTCCATTCCCCGCGACTTGAAATTTTTCGAGTGTCTGCGTCTCTCTGTTCCGCCAGGGCAGAGAAACATGAAAAGATCACGCCAACATGAGAGGGTCACGAGAAACGAGGAGGGCGCAGAGAGCAGAGAAATTCCTTTTCAAGTAGCGCAGAATAGACTATAACTCATTGCGTATTTCGAAGCTCGATTCCCCTTCCCCTAACTTCTCTATCCATCCATCCAACTCCCTCTGCAGTTCGCGACGAATCTTCCGAATCTGAAAGCGAGTTCGACGACGACATGATCGAGGAGGACGAGGAGGACCTCAGCGAGGAGCGCGCCGACCAAGTCTACGTAGGCCCCAAAGACACCCCCGAGATCACCGCACCTAATGCTAATCAGGCTTCAGGATAAACGGACGATCTCCTCCGGATCGTCGAAACGCGACGAGGAGATCACCCATTCGAGGTCCCGGAGACGGCAACGGCGCTGAAATTTATTCTTTTTTCTTCTAGGACGGGTCAAAGTTCTTTCGGAATTTCTGAGTATCCTCTGCCAAACGGTCCTTTTTCTTCATTATGGACTTTTTTGACCTAATTTTTGCTAAGGTGTGCGGCAATCGATCAGTTTTAGTGAAACTTAAAGCTATAGGAAAATTTTTTGAAAAGTGATCTTTTTCTAATAAAAAAATTGTAGAATTTTTCAAAAATTGTATAAATCCACATTTCGATTGTTAAATCAAGGAAGAATTTCTATATAAAAAGTCAATTGTTTGCGACGAATTTTTAAAGTTTTTGGTCGCATTTGGAATGGCTCGACGCGTCGCGGTCGCGCTACAGCCATTCCCAATGCGACCAAGATTTCAATTTAATATTAAAGATTTTTCAATAAAGTATAGAGAATCGAACCTGCAATCCGTTTCATTAAACCTTGAAGTTCAGAAAAAAATTTAATAGGATTTTTTCAAAAAAAAATATCTACATTTGTACTGTGAAATCAAGAAAAAGAGGTTCTATATGAAAAAAATATATTTTTTTGGTCGCATTTGGAATGGCTTGACGCGTTGCGGTCGCGCTCCGGTCATTTCATGTTCGACCAAATTTTTGAATCATTTTTGTTTTGTTGCGAATTTCAGCATTGAAAGGTTTTTATCTTTTAAATTTCGAACGAAAAGTTTAATTTTTTTTGGTTTTTGGTTTCCAAATCGAAAATTTTTGGTTTGCCGCACATCTATCTTTATCCTGTCATTTTTTTGCCGATTTTTTTTCCAACTTCCTCCTAAACGTTTTGGGTATCCTCAAGGGTAATAGTTCTTCAAAATATATTCCTTGTCTCGCATTTTTTCAAATCTTTCGTGCTTTTGTGATATTTCGAACAATTCTCACTGTATCTCTCACTTTTATTCATTTGATTTTTTCCTATTAAAACTGTGAATCTTATTAAAGTGACTTAAAGTATTGCACTTGGGATTATATGGGCAGAGATGTACAAATAGTGCGTTCACGTCTAGCGATCGAGGCTTCTGATTGGCTGGACACGCCCCTTTTGAGACATGCCAAAGGCAATCAGAAGAGGGATCAGAAGCTAGAGGAGGGCACAGAGGAGAGGATCATTCGGTCTTGAAAAGGTAGCAGTTGAGGTGGTTCTGGGAATGGAGACAGTAGTTGGTGGTGGAAGTGACGAAGGAGAAGGTGCTCTTGGAGCAGATGACCGTGTAGTGGCCTCCCAGTTGCTTCTCCGCAGCTTGCACCAGACGAAGTTTGACGCGTTTCGCGTCTCCGTCCATGTTCTGGAAGGTTTTCAAATAGTAGCATCTTTTATTATATTTTTCGAGCTTGAATCTGATTACATAACACTTCATAATAAAGCTCTGACACCTCTGCGCTCTCTTTCCTCTTACAGAATATGAAATTTCGAGTAAAGAAAGGAGTGTCAGATATAGAAAACACGGTACAGAAAAGTCAGATTGGATCGAATTATTGCGACACGGCACGCCAGAGTGGTCCCTAAAGGGTTTAGTGGAAAAAAGCCAATATAGGGGCAAAATGGTGCTGTCTAGAAGGGTAAGATTAGGTGGTATTTAGTAGAAAGACTATAGGGCCACTAGCACGCTCCCTAGAGTGACCACTTATTCAAGGCTTAGTGAAGGAGAGGGAAGACCTTCAAGGGCCCTTAAGTTGTCCCTCTAAGGGCTACTCTGGCATGACGGTTTTAAATTTAGAAACGGACTCTATGGAGTACATCAAAACGAGAGAGTCGCCAAGGGAGAAGAGAACGCTGAGAAGTCAGATAAATTCATTTTTTCGAGTGGAGAAAATTTTAAATTCCCGAAAACTCACCTTCTGCATGATTTCAAGGAGACGCGAGTCATTGCAGGTCTCTTCCTTGATTTCCGTGTCTTCATCCGAGTTCAAGGAGACTTCTGAAAAATTCGAATTTTAGATGATAAGTTTGGGAACATTTTTCAACGGTAACTGTATGGGGTTGCAAAACTTCGAACCTTTAATGTCAGATTTGAAGCAGCTCTGATCAAACCAGAGAAATCAGGAAAATTATTCTAGAAACTGGAGTGAGTCCAGGCTAGTTCAAACCTAATAATCTGAAGATTGAAAATCTAAAAGAACTTTAAAAAATGAACTTTTTAAGTAAAGCTCAAAGGCTGAAAAAACCTGGCTTACTTCTACCCTACTGTGGAAAAAGTTTAAAGGCCACTCTTGGGCTTTTTTTAAAAATTAGTGGCCCTTTGGAAGTGAAATTGATACTACTAAACATTTTTCTGCCCACCAAGACGCAAAATAGTGGCTTTAGTGGCCATTTTGCGTATTTTCCAAGTAGTCCTCAAGGTCCCTCTTAAGTGGCTCCTGGAGTTGAATTCAACAAGCGCTAATAAATTTTAAGCCTAATTAAACATACTCTGTTGTTTTTGAGAATCTAAACAAAGTGTCAAGCATTAAATTTCAAGTTCAAAAAACAATTTTTTTTTCTACCGTAAAACCAAAAAATCATGAACTTTGATCAAACCAACCCTTTTGATTTTTGAGTTCCAGTTCGAACTATTACAAAGTTCTAGTGAGTCAAAAAGTTCGAGTTTAAAAAAAAAGCTGAGTCAAAAAAAGATCTGAAAAGACGAACCTCGCTTCTTCCTGCCGCAGGCGCAGGTAGGACAACATGGCGAAGGCAGCTGCGGGAGCTGGATCTGTGGCAGTTGGATCTGAGGTAGGCACAGAGGGGGTGGCGGTGGCAGACACAATGGCGGCGGGGGACATCCGCAACCTCCATTGAAGAAAGTCGCCGTGGCAGAAGCGGCCAGGAGAAGCAGGACCGTCAAAGGCACAACCATTTCGTCGTCTTCGCTCCGGCTTCGTCTTGTCCTCTTTTATCGGTGTCCCGGGGGCTGTTCTCGAGAGATCTTGCCCGGCCGCCATAAGCTGGCCGATTAAATACCTTTCGGAACGTGTTCGACATCGCACTTTCGCCTCGCTATGCTTCGGGATTTCACCAATTTATTTCGGGGCGGAAAAAAAAAACCCCGTATTGGTTGCGCCGCTTTCGATGTTTGATTGATTCTAATCATTACGTTTCGATTGATCTGCCTTTCGAACTTAGCCGAAATAATTGGAAAACATGTTGTTTCCGAAGAAGGATTGATTAGAGGGAAAGTTATTCTGAAGAAAGTAATTGGAGAAGATGGAAGTTTACACAATTGCCCTATTGTAAGTCGTAACTATGGAATGTTTCGAAGTTTCTTGTTCTCGTTTCTTAGATTTCTCTGTTCAGATATTTTTCAAAATAGCGAAAGAGTTATAGAATTGACTAAAAAAATTAAATCTAACTAGTTTATTCATTCTTAACACACGTTCTCCGAGAGAATCGATGAACTGTAAAAAAAGTAGGCACAAAAAATTCATGTTGCTCTTTTTGAGCTCATATTTTCATCACACCAACTACAAATGTATACAAAACTTCTAACAAAGTTTTGTCGAGCTCCGCCCCTTTTGAAGATTACTGTAGCCGAAATACGAAAAAAAAAATCTGACTTTCTCCGTGGTCCAAATCGAATGAAACTTTATTCAAACAAAAGCTAGTGACAAAATGAACGTTTTTTGTATAGTGACTTTTTTTGAAAAATTTTTTTCGCCCTGAAAAAAATTGATTTTTTTATTGGAAATCGTGAATTCCTTTAGTTTTTTTGAGGTTTTTTTAGACAAGAAGAACCCCCCCCATATTTCATTTTTAAACGAAGCGTCAGGTTTCTCTACTTTAGAAAAAATAGTCCATATGTTCCCGCTTCAAGTGATCCAGTTGACCTCCAACTCGAAATCGGCCAAACCTTCAAAAATCTCGAACTTTTTTCAGAGTAGGAATTTGAGGTAGAGTAAGTTTTTTTTGACATAATTTTGAGTTACTTTATATTTCATACTGATATCTTCGGACTCCTTCCCGAAAAAAATTTTAATGCTCATTTTTCTGAATTTTCGAAATTTGTGTTTTTTGCCCTATTTTCGCTATTGCTCATCTTCTGAAAAAATGTACGAAGTTATACAAAGGATTTTCAAGATGACTTTTTAAGATTTCCAGTCTCCGGATGAAGTTTTGATAAAACTTTGCTACAGTGATCCCTAGAGCCTCTGAACTCCAGAACAAGAAAAAAACACTTCTCAAATTCGATTTTTTTTTCCCGATACATGAAGCTTCAAATTTTGAAAAATACAGAAATTATGACCATAAATGGCCATTTCAAGCTTCTGAAGCGTCTTAATTCGAAAAAAAAAAACAGACCTTCCTTTTTTTTTCTGCTATCAGGAAGTCTTAGGGTCCACTTTAGCAAAGTTTCATCAAATGTTCCAATGATAAAAATCGAGGATAGAAAAACTAGATTTTTTTAAAATGTAGTTGGAACTTTCTGCATCTTAAAAAATTTAAAAGTCCATGAATCCCCGCCAAAATCCTTATCGAAAATTGGAAAAACACTTCTAGGTTCCACATAGTCCATTCACTACGACCTGAAAGTTTCTGCCTGTCTGCCTCTCTCTAATCCCTCATCAGCGAGGTCAGAGAAACGTCAAAAATAGCACGTCAACATGAGAGGGTCACCGAGAGATGAGGAGGGCACAGAGAAGTTCCTTTCAAGTTTCGAAAAACGAACTATGGCCTTCCTTTCATTTTTCTTTACTTTCCAAGGTCCAAATCGAGTCAATAGTTTATCGAGCTTAGAGCTTCTTGAGAATAAATCGTGATATTCCATAAATACACTCAAATAGAAAGTGAATCGTTGGGTTTACCAGTTATAAAATTAATTGAGGTCAGGTTAGTTTACACATTTTCGAGGTAAAGTCAATCCGTAAGTTTTAAGGCACAATTTCTCGGTTTCAAGGCCTGATTTCGCGTAGTTTGTTGTCCAGTTCGGCCACAGATTTTCTGGAAAAATGACGTTTTTTGAAATGATTCAAGTTTCTTCTTTTTCAGAGAGGATCTTTGGAAGCTCTCAAATCTGGGAAATTTTTTAAAAATCCGTTCATTTCTTCATATTTAGGAATGTGTCTCTATCTGAAACTTGCTCCTACAGTGTTTTTAAGGAAAAAAGAAAATTTCGGTGGTCTTTTAAAAGTCGGAGAAAATCTTAGTTGCTTGCGCGAACTTCAAGAAGCTCAGCTCCTACAGCTTGAAAAAAAAATTTGGCTTCTTTACAAAAAAGGAAAAGGTTTTTTTGGGATTCAAGATGTTTCAGTGTTCATCTCAGGAAACTTACAAAAACTTTTCAAAGCTGGAATATTTTAACCTTCCTTTTCAAATTTCCTTTTTACTAAGATCCCCAAAACCCTACAGCATTCTCCTCTTGATCTCCTCGCTGCTTTCCCAAATCTTGGGACTTTCAGGAAGCGTAGACTGAGTTCCCGTTGATCTAGCCGACAAAGGCCGACTTACAGGAGCCCGCAGAATTTCTCGAGGGATAGCTTCTCGGACGTTTTCAACTGATATCTAAACTCATCAATGATCAATTTATAATCTCATATCTACAAGTACCGTAATCATAGGCACTTCTACAGTATACGAAGACATTTGAGAAACGTCGGTAATCTCAAAAGTTGACATGAAAATGTCGTTGACGGGAAGGCTGATTGTCACGAATCCGAGAGGCTAAAAACTAGAAAAATGTACCTTTTAATTGAAGTATTTCTGATCTGAAACTGTACTTGCGAAAAATAATATTTATGTGACGAGGCCAGGTTTGCAAAAAAGGTTTCGGGAAGTTGCTGAGACTTGAAAATTCATAAATTTCTTGAACTCCAAAAAAAAAATGGTAAGGACTGGATGTGCAAAAAAGCTTCTAGTTTTGGAAATGATAATTTTCTGAGAGGTGTTCAGGGCTGATTGGAACTACGAGACTGAAAACTACTAATGAAACCCTTAAAAACAGGATAATCATCTAGAAAAAAGATAACTTTACGAATCTTCAGAAAATTTTCAATTCTGACACTTTTTCTTTAGCATATGCCCACCATAGTTTGACTAAAAGGCATTAAACGAAAAAAAAAGAAGATTTTTTGAGAGTCTCAGGATGCTTTAAGCCTCACCAGTTTTTCTGCAAAACATTTATTTTCGCATTTACCTACTGAATCTGTTTTTCATGTTTTTTTCTTTACCTTGTCTTCATTATGGCCTCGATGCATGATTTTAACGACCAAATTGCGTCTTTCGGCACTCATCGCGAATTTGGCGGTCCATTCCCAGTTGGGCTGTCGCGTCGCTTCGCAAACTTCCGACCGAAGTTCGCCTTCTCGTCCCCGGACCGAGACGAAAGCGCTTGGGCTCACGATTGCTCCACTAAACTTCGATTTCGGAAAAATTGAAAAAGAAGCTGTTGGAAAGTGACTTTAAGGAGCCCTCATCTAGACCTTCATAGAAGGCTTGAGCAAACTTTCGGGAACTCTAAACTTGACACTGAAGAAACTACCCTAAGGTATTACTTATTATATTATATGCGATTGAATCTCATGATTTTTGCTGCGTTGTTATTGCCAAAGATCGGTATCAGAAAACATGAACATTTTTTGGATCCATGCCAATTTCAGTTTTCGTTCCACGAGGCGCAGATTCCACAGAAAGCAAGTTTTTCAGTGGTTTTCGAGATAAGAAAAATAATTTCTTGAGACTTCATCGCAACAAAACTTGAAGCGATGAGCTCTCCTAATATCTTATTGAAAAGAAAGCAATTTCTGGCCAGATTCTTTTTGGATGTATTGAAAAAAGATTCTGAAGGTCTCAACCTGCACAACTTTCTAGTTTTTGAGAAGATTCACCTTAAAAACTTTTTAAATAGGCCCTCGTGGCATTTCGAGCCCTTATTTCTCAAAAATTAGATTTTTTACGGCCAAAAAAATCAAAAATATTCAAGACTTCTGAATTTCCCATCTAGAGCGTTTCAACCTTTTTCTACCCCCTCAGATCCAATATTTCTTTATTTCTATTCCTGACTGACCTCTCATCCCGAACCGGCGGCAGACCCGTCGCATAATGTACCGTCAATTGCAGGGAGCACCTTCCGGCATGCGGAATTTCTTCGTTGTAACTCGAAGCTCGGGAAATTGGGACTCTTGGGCGAGTCTGAGAAGGAAATTCTCATTTTTTACCTACTAAATTCGTCATAGTCGAACTTTCAACCAAGCTCTTTATTTTTCAATATCCTCGAATATTTGAGCATTTTGCAACATTGTAGAGCTCACTTTGAGAAATTTCGAATTAAAGCCTCATATTTGAAAGATTGTTTTGTGAAAAATATTTTTCCAAAGCTCAACATTTTAAAAATACATTACAAAAAACATCTTTTTCAACTTCAATACTTGACAGCCTAGTTTGGAGTTATGAGGAAAGCCTAACATTTTAAAGCTTGGTTTTTGAAAAATAAGTTCGAAGTTCATTTTTTGAAAGGTTGGTTTATGAAGGTTTTAGTTCAAAATCGATATTTGAAAGCTGTATCAAAATTTTCTATTTCGAATCTCAATTTTCGTAAGCTTGGTTTCTGAATTTTTGGGTTGTTGATCAATTTTGAAACGCCTTTTTCTAAAAAAAAAGTTTAAAGGCATAGGGGCAGTAAAAAATGGGGTTTCAGGTGAAAGCAGTATCTTATATAGTTTTTCTTTGCGAATCGAATGGTGTACTCAAAACAATTAAAGATGTGACAACTTTAGAAGAAAAACGCGATTTTTCTTTCACGCCTTTATTTTTGAAAAAAGCTTTGGATCGGGATACGGACAAATGTTTACAGTAGCCGTGCACGCGATGTTGCGGACGTCTCATTAGACTCGCATTTTGTGAGAAATAACCGGATTTCTGCTTCAAATTAAGGGTTTCTTTTCTGAAAAAAACGTTTAGTCAATCAAAAAACACACCATTATAAAGAAAACACAAAATTGCGCTCTCCCAATGGAAACCTGTGTAAAATCATCATTTTTCACGAAAAACGCTTTTTTGCGATCAAAGTTTGCAAACTATACATGAATAGAAAGCTTTTGTGACGAAAAGAACTTTGGTGACAACAGAAAAATTGAAAATTGAAAGAAACGAAGAAAAAAGCGAAAATCCGGGAGATGGCGAAGCCTGCTGTCCATAGAGCAACTTTACTGCAAAGCGCCCTTTTTGCGGGAACTCAAACTTTTCTCTCACCGACTTTGAATTATTTTTTCTCCAAAACTATGAAGTTCGGTACGTTTTCAAGTTTACCGTTCGATTCGCAATGAAAAACTCTACAAAGTACTGCTTTGAACTGAAACACCGTTTTTTACTGCCCCTATGCCTTTAAAGCTGAATATTTGGAAGGTCGGTTTAAAAAAGATTTTTTTGAAGCTCAATACTTGAATAATTTTTTAGGAAAGGATCAATTTGCGTTCGAAATATTGGTTCGTGAACATTACCTTTTTAATAGTTTGGCTCGGTTGATTGTTCGTTTAAGACGACTATGAAACGTACCATATCCGGTCGGGCCAAGTCGTTCTCATTCCTGGCGAAAACCGAGTCAGAACCCTCTGAGGACGCAGAATGGTTCCTCTCGCCAATATTCAAGGAAGATTCTCGAGAAATCGGTCGGTAAGCGGCCATTGGTCGTGTTTCAGGCGATGGGACTGAGAAGAGAATTTTTTATTTTCTATTTTGAACTTTCAAAGGCATTCAGATAGAGAAATTGAAGATTGAAATATAAATAATCCAAAGGTGTTTATTTAAAGTCGTAGTCATATTTTTTCGTGTAATGCTCGTTTTTTATCAAGTAATCTCTTTACAAAAAAAAGCTGTCTCAACCAAAATAACAAAATAAACGATAAATTGGTTATTATTTATCGAGAACTTGAAACGTATTGTAGAGATCAAATAATCAATCAATTTCTCGTTTTTCTAGATGCAGAAAAAAATATTCTCTTTTTTTCTTGTTCAAAGCGAAGTTCGAAACAATCATACTCATAAAAAGCCTAGTTATGACCTTTTTTCAAGTTTTTTTTTTCGAAAATTCGACAGTTTATCACAGTTTTTCGGTTGTAGAATTACACAGTAAAAGTCGAAAAACCCGAAATTTCTTTTAAAAAAAAACTGGCTCGATTTTTCTAAACCGAGATTGTAAATCCTACTAAATCTTACTTTTTTCTTGACTCATATTTTCTCAAAAAAATTCTCCATTTTTTTGCAACGCTTGGCCGTACGCTTCTACAATTGAAAATTTTTTAAACTAAGAAAAAATTCAGTCTTTCATTAAAATCTGACCAGTAAACATACACGTGCAGTTAGAATAAAATGTATTTTCGTTTTTTTTTCCAGGATTTCGCCAGAATTTTTAAAATTTCCGGAGTTTTCTTCAACAGTTCCGGTTCACTAACACGAATATATCAATCCTAAAAAAATGTTTTATATCAATCAAGTTACATTTTTTTCAAAACCCTTCTTATTTTCACCTCTACAAAGCTTCATTATTGTCGAAACACTCAAAACTTTCAAACTTTTTAAGAAACAATTTTTTTTTAGTAAAAAAACCTAAACTGAACTCGATTCTATACCTTTTTCTATAAAAATCAGCTGATTTCTGTATTTTTTTTTCTCTCTGAACTCTTAAAACTTCTTTTCAAACTAACTTCGAGGCCGAGCCAACGGCGGGGAAGGCCTTCTGGACATTCCTCTGGAAATCGGTGACGGAGACCGATTTCCTTCAGACCTGGCACTGTGGGCTCGACATCTGGACGAGCTTCTCGACCGGGTTTTCGTGGGTCCTCTGAGAAAAACCCCCCTTTCTCTTCAGAACCTTTCAAAAATACCTCTGCTGAACGACAAAAGTCGTGTCGAGAGCTGGGCTTCTCATGGATTCCAGCTTTTCCATCAAAGTTTTGACCCTTGAGCCCAGATCGATACGGATCTTAAGGATCTACTCGTTATTTCGCTTTAATTTTCGTACAAACCAGAGCGGTTCCTTCAAAATCCTGGCCAATAACGGCGAAATCACGACAAATTATGAAGGGTGGCACTAAAAGCTCTCTGAGTGGAATATTGCATTTGGCAAGTGGGCGGGTCTGGAAAAAAGGTACAAGTATGTACAGGTAAATGCAGGAGGATCCATACGGAAACAAAAAAAAATCATGAATTCTTTTTTAATTAATAAAATATTTCAAGATGTCAAAAATAGGCAGATATTTCAACTTTCGATACATAAGAATCTTAGAGACGCCTGAGTGATCCCTAGAGGGGTTAAGGAAAAAAGTCACTATATTCGACCAAAAAGGAGACTCTAGTGAGCTCAAATTTAGGTTGTCTCTAAAAGAATTCAAGGTCTAACCCTAACATGCCCCTAAAGCTTGAATGGCCCCTCTAGGAACGGGGGGCGGGGGGGTGGAACTGAGGAGCTGTTCATAGAACTGGAAAAAACTTCAGGGGCCACTTAAGAGGTTCCTCCTCAAGGACTACTTGGAAATGCCAGTAAGGTGGTCCCTAAAACACTTGAATGACCACTAATTCGACTACTACAGGAACAAATAAAGACGCCAAAACCCTATGTGGTCACTTGAAACTTTCGCAGTTTTTAAATACACCTTTTTTTTTAATCCTACCGTTATCTTCCCACCAATTCGACTACTACAGGGACAACTAAAGACGCCAAAACCCTAAAGTGGTCACTCAAAATTTTCCCGCTTTCTTACCCCAAATTTACTCTTTTTTTTAAAATCCCACCGTTATCTTCCCAGCAACTTCCAATTGAATCAGAAGATGAACGACGAGTTTCGATTTTTCCCAAAACGGAATGATGTCCTCGTGCATTGAGAGCAGTACTATCCTCTAGAAATAATCGATAATTTGTTCTAGTCAAAAACCAACCTTGTGTCGGAATTCAATGTTGTTGGATGTAGATGCCTTGTGAGGCAGTCGGACCGTGGCTTTCAGCGATTTCGATACAGTTTCAAGACATGGGAAGGCGTATTCGAGGAAGAATCTAGGAATGGTAATTTGACAAGACAAAATTATTTAATTTTTCGGTAAAATCATCCAGAAAGCTTGTAAACCAGTTTCCGGAAATCATACAGACCCTTTTTTTTATTGTATTAACCCGATAATCTCAAAAACTAACAAAACTAAAATGGAAACATTTTTTGAAACCGGAACAAAATAATCCATTTCAAGAAGAAAATCTCAACCGAATGACCCAAATAGAGTTGAAAAAGCTAAAATATCTATATCTGTATTAATTATGGTTTCGAATTGAAAATATTTCTGGAAAATACAAAGTGGTCTCTATAGGGACAATCTTAGGAATCCTTGAAGGTTCCGCTCTAGGGAGCACCTTACTTCTTCCTATAGGTACTGCTGGAGCTTTAGGGGCTTAAACCCATAGAAGGGTCTCTTTTTTTTGTCTCCTATACCTGGGAAAAGCTGAAGTGGTCCTATAGGGATAAAAAAAACTCCCTACAGAGGTATACTAAAGGACCCCCTTCTATAGGATCCATTAAATCTCGAACCCCTTTAGGACCCCCTTCAGCTTTTCCCAGAAATACTTTTCAATGAAAATAATATTATCAATATTATCATTTTCACCCCAAGAGCTGTCCACGGTTCTCCAAACGTTCAATCATCGAATTCGGGACATGTGTGACGATATTGTCGATTTGAAGACGCAAAAACGACAATTCTTTGAGAACGCGGCTCAGTTGCACCTCCGTGAATGGATCATCTGTAAAAATATCTCATTTTTCTCATTTTCTTGATAATATTTCTCACCACTATCATAGGAGCTCCCTCTGAGCAACGGAAACGGCTTTCTTTTGGATTTCATCCTCAGAAACGCATTCAGGGCCTTCCAAACTTGAAAAAATGAATTATTATATTTTTGACACAATAAAAAACAATAAAAACTTTGAAGGTTTTTCAAAAAGGACACAAAAAGGCCTGAGAATTGACAAAAAAACCTTTTTTTGGTTGATTATAAAAATTTTTTTTCGAATATTCATTAAAATTTCTCTTTGAAGGTAAAAGCGCCTTTTAAAAAAATGATCCCAAACAGATCATTATTTCAAAAAAATGGAAGAAAAAAACTCTTTCTGTGCTTTTTTTCCTATACAAACTGGACTTCGAAATGGAAAAAAAGACAAAAATGAAAATTTCAAAAGAAAACTAACCAAAAGCTTCTGGCAATATTAATAAACCTATTAATAAATCAAAAAAAGCGAAAAAAAAAGATACGACAAGTGTCTTCCAACACTACGAAACTACAAAAAAAAGCTTAAAAATCAAAATAATTTATGAAGCGAAAAAAAAAACCATATAAACAAACACAAGTCGTTATTTCAATCACAGGAAAATTACTCACAAAAAAAAACATTCTCTATACAAATTAATGGCATTTATTATTCAAGACAACGGCGAGGGGCAGGGCAAATCAATCGATTTTGTACTGAATGAAGTACATTTTTGAGCAAAAAGGTCAGTTTTTTAATTGGAAAAGAATAAATTATGAGGTTTCATCTTCGTCGGACGTCTCATCGGCATCTTTCAATTCGGACGACGGAACTTTGCAGATTGGCGAAGCTTCATCAGCCTCGGTCTTAAGATTTTATTTGAAAAAACAATTTCAAAAATGAGGAAAAAATCAAAATGGAACTAAATTTCCTCTATAGTTGTCTGGAGTATAGACAGATCATCTATATTTGTAACCGAGTAAAATAAAACAAAGAAATTATTCGAAAAATAAACAGCTCTCTTTTCCCAAACTAGTGCGCTCTACCGACAAACTGAAATTATATTTTTACCGGAATTATTTTTATTTATTTTTGAAATTATCGATGAACCGAAAAAAAGAAGTTTTTTTATTAATTTGAATATTTACGAAAACCGTAAAGTTCGGTTATTTTTAATGCTCAAGATCCAAATTTCGCGTTTTTTTCTTTCGATTTAAAAATTCCTTCCATTTTCAAATCTTAACTTCAAACTCCACTATTCCAGTTCTAAAAAAAGAATTCCTCGATTTTTTTAACCTCATGGGTACAAATTTGACGCAATTTTAAGGAAAATATTTATACCCAAGCCAATTTTTAAAAAAACTATTTTTTCAAGATCCAATCTCCCTTAATCATGTACCTTTCACCTTACAACTTTTTCATACCTTCGTAAAATCACCAGGGATGCTTCATAATCTTTCCTTCCTAATTAGGCTTATAATAAAATCCAGTGAAAATCCCATAATTTATTACCCCCAAACTCACCCGAAAGCGTCCCTCGTGCCAATTATCCGTGATGACGTTTGGTAAGATGCTAAAGTCGACGAAATTTTGAGCGCCATTATTATAAACATTCTGGAACACGGGGAACTTGATTAAATGGCTCGAAATGGCGTTTCAAACATTATCTTGCCCCTCTGCGTGCCGTCATATCGGCTCTCTGTGAGACTCGACCGTCCCGAAGACGTCTTCGGCGTTGTAGCCTTCGACCAACGGCGCCAGGTCATCCGAATCCGAGTCGTCTGGCGTCCAGACGTCGTTGGCTGGAGAGAGTAAAAATGGAACGTTGGCTAGAGAAATATAGAGAATATTTGATTAAAAAAAAGGTCAAAATGATAGATTTGCTAGAAAAAGTCGAACTGGAAGGTTGGTTAGACAAGTTAAAGTGAAAGGGGGCCAGAAAAAAGACAACTTTGATCGGTTAGAAAAAATCAAAGTGGAAAAATGTCTAGAAAAAGTTAAAATGAAAGATTGGCTAAGAAAAATCAAGTTAAAAAAGGTTGGATGAGAAAGTTATAATATTATATAAAGTTCAGAGTGAAAAGTCGACCAGAAAAATAAAAGGCTCATTTTGATTGCATAGAAACGTCAAAATGGAAATCAGGCTTTAAAAAAAGTCAAAATAAAAGATTGAACAACAAATTTTTTTGGCATAAATAAATTAAAAAAATGGCTGAATGAATCAAAATGAATAGGAGGACTTAATAAGAGATTCATTTTTTTCTATTAAATCGCAAAAAAATTTCAAAAAAATTTCAAAAATCTGAAAATAATTTTTTTCAAAAAAATTACAATGCTTCAGGTTTCAAATCGCATACAGAGTTTCTCATTAATTTTTTTCGTTAATTCAAACCTTTTTTTCTAATTTTTTTCTAAAGATCTAAAGATCGATAACCATATTCAATGCCATTCTTCCATTCTGATCTGAACTATTTTTCGACCCTTTTTTTTTCGCACGAACTTCGAAAATTCAATAAAATTAGAGCTTTAGTTCATGAAACGCTCAGAATTTCGATTTTTTTCAAATTTCTAAATAACAGTTATTAATAAATAATGGTAAAAAAAGCTTTTCCTACCTTCCATGTCGGAAACCGCTTCGAGCCGATCTTCTTCGACGAAAAATGACGAGGCGAGATAAAACGCGCCACAAGCAACTAACAAGAATGTCGGCAAAAACAGGGCGGTTTGTAGGCCTTTGAACAGCTCAAATTGAGAATCTCCGGTACCTAAGATGAAAAAGTTAGAAACTCAAAATTGCTGGCTTTTTAATCATTAGTTGAGAAATCATATTTGGCCTTCATAATGGCTTTCCACCGTAAAAAGATAGATATCTCATAACAGCGGTGTACCATTAAGAACGAAAACAAAGTCAAAAAACGTGGCTTTTCTTCCATATTTTTTTTTATGAAACTCACCCCGAATCGCATCAGAAACGATTCCAACGACGTAGGGCGAAGTCGCGTCTCCGAAAAGATGGGCGATGAGAGTTTGGACCGCAATCGCAGTGGCTCTTCGGTTCGCCACGACCACGTACTTCAAAGGCACAATATTGGTTTTTGAAAAACGATATAATTAATTTGCCTTCAGCTCCTATTAGCCACATAAAACCGCGCAGAGAAAAACGATATCGCGAAAATGCTGCATTTCCGCGCCGTCAGTCTTGCAATTTCCTTGGCGCGATATCGCTATTCCTCGGCGCGATCTCGCATTTTTTAATCTTCCAACGTAGAAAAACAAGCTTGCTGGCGGTTGACGATATCGCAAAAATGCTACATTTTTGCCGCGTCAGTCTTGCATTTCTCTTAACGCGATAACGCATTTTTTTTTCTGTAGTAAGCTTGGGAAAAGCGAGAAAACTGCGATATCGCAATAAGTAAAATGGCAAAAAGGCGGTTCATTCGCGAGACTGTCTACTTAGCGCCAGCGACATCGCTTTTCTCTCGCGCTAGGTAGTTAAATTTAATGCTATGGTCGCACTTGGAATGGCTCGAATACATGGAATAGGTACTTCAAACGGGGGTCAAACCTTTTTTTTTTTTGAAACTTATTTTTCGGATTTTTTCAAGCAATTCATTCTTTTTCAAAACAAAAAATTGTATGTTTAACCGGTGGTTTTAGAAAACGACCGATATGATAAAAATCGCGTTCTTTTTGGGGGAAATTTTACAAGTAACTATTACGGCAAATGGCACTTGTGCTCAGAGCGACCAAAAAACCAACGTCAAAACACACAAAAAGTACCGTATCTCAAAACGTTTCTACAGTAAACTAATATGGTATGTACTGAAAAAGTTCATGAAATCGCATTACCTATCGATTGATATACAACTTGCTGATAAAAAACTCATCAATTCTTAGATACGCAGGCGGCCACCCACCTACCGTAACCCGGTTACAGTAAAAGGGAATGGGTCAAAAAGTTGCGTCCGCATTTCTAATGATGAGTTATCACACTGGATGAAGTTTCATGGAAATTAAAAAACAAGTTTTTTTTTGTGACTCCTGTTTTTGAGAATTACAGAGATTTCTATTTGCCTACAGTTCATAACTCCTTTTTTATTATTGAAATCTTGAGGGCTGGCGGTGAACTAAAAGCGCCTCCGACCAGAAACGACTTACGCGCAGGCGCACAGTCAAGCTTTTAGCAAGCTTATTAGGTGTAAACATGACTTATAATCAACATTTCCAGTGCGACCAAGGCTTTCCAAGCCACAGAAAATGAATTTTCCGTTGCTCACCATCAAAATATCCATGTTCACAGCCCAATTGAGGCACATCGAGGTGATCGCGACGAAAATCAAGATCCAGGTGGCAGTAATCGAACGATCGGCGACGACGAGGGCAGAAAAGAGGAAAGGGAGTGCGATCAAGGCCCCGTATCCGCAGACAAGCGCGTCTGCTCTGTGGGAAGCGTGGCCGGCGAAGATGCCTTTACCGTCTCGCCACATCTACAAATAAGAAAAAGTCCATGTTTCACCGATAAGATTCTTTTTGTCCAACAAAATGAGAAAATATTCACCTGTGCTACGAATGAGCCCAAAACGACGCCAATAATACCGGCAGCGCAGGTAATCAGACCGAAAACGAGTTGAAGGCTGAAAAATTGGACTCAAACACTTTTTGAACGGAAATGAAAGCCCAAAAAGTGTCATTCACGGCTAACTTGGGGGCGTGGCTTGTCTGCGATTTCCACCAAACAGGCACTGTCTAATTATTATCGTGTCAAGACCCTTTTTCAATGTTTTAAGCCAGTCGTGAATCAACTATAACTCGGATCTTTTCTGTTACATCCCGGTTGAACTTTTGATGAAACTTCGCTGAAGTTAGGACCTCCTGATTATGGATCAGGAAAAATTATAGCAATAGAAATTTTTTTGATTCAAAAAGTCCGAAATTGCACTTTTTTTGTCATTATTTGCGTATGTTATGAACTTTGAGGCTTCATATATTTTTGAAGAGGGCCGGCGGAAACGTTTCCTAGTAAAGTAGAAATCGAAGAAGCGCAATTTTTTTAAACAGAAAAAAATATAATATTAAAATCTTATCGAAATTAGCACGTTTAATAGCACTACACAAGTTCAAAAAAACTGAATTATTAGTCAAATTTCACAAAAAAATTTCAAGTGAACCTATTTTTCTTTTTTTGGCGGTTTTTGAAAAGATTGAAAAAAATTCACGTTTTTAAAAAAATCTGACTTCTCCTTTCAACGTAATACTTTTTCAAAAAAATCGATATTTTTTTACTTCAAAAAAAGTCTGATGATTTTAATTATCTAGAAATTTGAATGACTGAGCATATTGAATCTCAAAATCGTGAAAAAAATCTGTATTTTTTTCGGATGAAGTCCTAAAAATTTTTAAATTCCCATCATGAGTATAAGAACAAAAATTCTTTATTTCATCTTTTTAAAGCCCTGTATTCTTAAAAAAAGAAAAAGAAAACCTGGCTTGTTCATCCAAAGGAACGACTTTCAAGCCATGTATAATTGCATAGCCGTGGCCGACGAGGGACGGGGTCCACCAGCTCAAAGCTCCGACGGCAAATATCCCGGCAGTACTTCCCAACGTCGTCAGATGGTACGTTCTACTGAAAAGTCATCCGATATCTCAATCTCCTGGAAACTCAACTATTCCTGTTCTTGATACTACAGTCTGTTCAGATTTTTAATGTCAAGTACAATGACGTCATTCAAAAACACTCTGTGGGTGGCTCGCTATTTGATTGGTTTGTCACGCCTTCAGGGGCATAGTTTGGGCGACGACTTGACATTCAACATCTGGACAAACTATAAGCATACACATGGGATGAGCATGACTGGTGACAGCCGAGCACAAATTTTTCGATCTCTTCCAACAAAGGAAAAAAAATCGGTTCTGCCAATCAATTGAACCTTGAAAAATGAGCCGTCATTAATTTTTGTATCTTATTTTCGTTGTTATTTTCGAATTCAGAACCATTGAATCAATCCAGTTCGACCCTTTAATGTCTACCAGTGGGTGAACAGGCTTCAGAGAGTGAATTTGTAGCCGATTTTTGCCGTTTTACGGTTTTTGCCTACCCCCCCTTTTCTCATTTTTTTTTGCCAAGTCTCCTCCACTTTTTCAGGTCTTGCCGAGACTATCCTATGTATCACTATGAACAAAAAAAATTTTTCTTTTTTTCAAAAATCAATCTAAAAACCTCCAACAACATCTTCACTGGTCCCCATAACAATAAACCAACATTTTGGTCAGGTATCGAAGATCCTCAAGAAGGGAGGTCGGTCCAGTATGGGTTCTGGCGCCTTCGGAGCCTCCACGGACCGGCTCCTCGAGCACGAAAACAATCATCGACAGGCAAATTATTCCGATCAAGGGCGTGAATCTTAAAAAATTTCCTCATTTTTGAAATTTCCTGAACATAAGAGCTCTCAAAAATGAATAATTGAATTTTCAGCAAAATTTTTATTTTTTTAAACAACTTTCTGAGGGCTCTAGTAAATATATATGAAAAGAAAGCTGAGAAAAAATAGCCATTTGGATGAGAATTCTATAGAAATCAAGAAAAAAGAGGCGTTGGCCTGAAAAAATCTGGTTTTTTATGGGCCACTTTTCTACACTTTTTTTTTTCTAATTAAGGGCTATTCAATGCCAGCTTTCATTATTCATTACAGAATTTCCTATTTCAAACCTGATTCCCCATTGCCAGGAATCGAACAACAGAGCGATATGGGATCCGCAGATGAAGCCGAGGCCACTAAATAAATAATAAAACTCATCTTCCATAAGAAAAAGTCGTTTAGCTTTGAACTCTGGAAGTCTCCGAAAAATTTCCTCAAATATTTTTTTATTTTTTTGATTGTGAACTGTCTGAAAACTTTCTGAAATTCTTTTTACTTTTCCGTTGTAAATTTACTGAAAATTGTGCAGAGGAGTCTTCAATCAACCAGAGAAAGATTGAGATGAATTTTTTTCTTTGAAGAAAATCCCCAACCCCAAAAAAAAATGAATTTCCCTATAAACAATCCCTCGGTGTACTGGGGAAAGATTTTGAGAACTCTAAGTTAAATAAAACTTTCACAAAATTAATTTTAAAAAAATGTATGCATATGAAAGGTCAGATTGAATTTTAAAATCTCAAAATCAAAATTTTTCTCAAATCTGCACTTTACAACTTCTAAAAAAACTCTTCTTACGTCGGCTGAGCCGAACCCGGAGATGCAGCCTACTTCTCAAAAAAATGCGGCATATTTCAGTAAATTAAAAAAAAATTTTCGCGCGTGAAAGGTCCAGCCGATGTATGGAACTCTTCTAGAACATTAAAGGATATTTTTCTCGGAAAAACTCCATAATTCAAAACAAAACCACTCTTTTTCAAGCACCTTCCAACAGGTATGGCGAAGTAAAAGATCATGAGGACTCGACTTCTGGCCGATCCGGTGAAGGTATCGGCGATGATCGTCGGGGCGACCGTTGAATACGAAGCTTCGCCGATGCCGACGACGCCGCGAAGCAGCAAAAATAGCATGTAATGCTGGAAAAATCGCGAAATTCGAAAATTTATCAAAATATACTTCTCACTTGCTACAAATCCGTCAAGAAAAAATACCAAAAAAAAATTTTGCTCACCTTTTTCTTGTTTTGACCTAAATCTTTTTAAAACTTTTTAATACCCCTTTTTTTGAAAACTTGAAAATCATTAAAATTTGAGAAAAAAAGGCTAAAAAAATTTAAAGCAAAAGTTCTGCGAATTTCAGAAAAAAATGTTTCCTACGACAGTCAAGAAACTATTTTAAGTAATTATATATATTAAAATATTTTGGAGCCTTCAACGCTAAAAGTTACGACAAAAATTTCGAAAAATCTCCCTTTTTTTTTTTGAAATTCCTAACCTGAGGTCCCACAAAGGAGGACAACATGACCGCGACGATCCAAACGGCCAATCCGACGATCATCAGCAATTTCCGGTTGTACCTGTCGCCCAGGTATCCGAAAAGCGGGGCGAAAATCATGTAGAAGACTATGAAAACCGTCTGAAAAATCGAATTCTAAACAGAAAACTCTGGTTTTGCACCTGAAGCATTCCGGATTGCTTGTCGTTCATCGAAAAATATGTGGTCAGACGGTCCAAAACGCCAACAATCGTGTAGCGATCCATGTAGTTGAGAAGATTCACGAGGAGGAGCACAAAAACGGACAAATAATCTCGTCGGAAAATTCGCAACACTGAAAAAAGGGACTTTATTTCTCCCAAGGAAGGTCATTTCAAAAGGATTTTTCTTAAAATTGGCCAGGTTTTCCTTGAATACACCAGAAGAAGATTCTGAGAGTCCCAACTTTCAACAAAATGCTAGTTCTCAAGAAAAGACGCCTCAAAAGACAGAGAAAACACTCAAAATCCGTTTAAACTTCTTATTTTGAGACTTGGGCCCCTAATTTCACGAAAACCGAAAAGTTTTGCAGGTTGAGTTATTTTTTTTGATTTTTAGAATCTTATTCTGGTACATCAAGAAGTATTCTGGCCGATTTTCAGGAAACTTCCAATAGCAAAGTAAAATAACCTTTTTCGTGAATTTATGAGCAAAAAAAAATCTTTTTTATTGGTTGAAGGACATGATAAAGCCACGAAACTACTATTGTTTGTTATTTATTAAACTTCCTAATGGAACTTTTTTTGAAAGTGAAATATAATCTTCCTCATAGAAATCCCATCGAGAACATCAGAAATTCGCAAGGCATTTTTGAGATTCATTATCAACAAGAAGCACAAAAATGGAAAAAAATCTCGTCGGGTAATAATGAAAAAGTGGACTTCCTGGCAAAAAAAAATGGTTCGAATTTCTGGTAAGGATTTTTCTGAAAACTGGCCACAATTTCATTTGATCGTTTCCGTACTTCTTCTAGTGAATCTCATTAATTAAATCTCAAAAATTCCTCGAACTCCTACATAATATTTCATGTTTCAGTTTCAGAAATTTCCCAATGTGATCTCAAAAGATTCTGAAAGTCTCAACCTGCAGAATTTTCTAATTTCCAAGAAAAGACACCTCAAAGACAAAGGAATCCATGAAATCTGTTAAAATAGACCACTTTGGGATTTTTGAGACCTCATTTTCAAAAAAACTGAAAAATTTTTTTGCAAATTGAAACTTTTAAGATTTTTTTTTCCGGTAGATCAAAGAATGTTCTGGCCGAGTTTGGGAAATTCCAAACTTCAAAAAAAGTTGTCTTGTTCGTGAATTATTAAACAAGAAGGAACTTTTTTTTTCAAATGTATTCGAGCAAACCCTAAGTTTAAGTAAGCACAATTACTTTTTTCAAAACTCAATTTCCTAATGAAAGTGTTTTGAAACGGAAACATGGTTTTTCTCGAAGAAATTCGACAGTTCACCATTTGAGCGAGATTGAAATCATCGAGAAAAATTCAGAAATTGACAAAAAAATGGTCGAAAAAAATCTCGTCGACAATGAAAAAGGCGACTTCTTTTTTTATTATTATAAAGCAATTTCAAAAAAACCTCTAGGTGGTGGTGGCGGCGATTCACTTATTCGGTCTGGCGGCATTTTTTTGGTACCTTAAAAAAACCTGAATCAGTTTTTCCAAGAAAAACAATATTAAAGGGTGAAACTCAGAGATTAAAGTCTTTAAATCTTTGAAAAAGTTTATGAATAGGTGAAAAAGGTATTTCATATCCAAAAAAAGCCATTAAAATTATCAAACAAAAAAATTAAGAAAAAAAGTTCAAATAAATATTCGGGTTGAATCCGCAAAGTAAGATGTAAATATCAAACGGCCAAGAACCGTTGAAAATCGAAAAAAACAACACATTTCAAAACAAAAAGACACTGATTTATGATCATCATGAATATAATATTCACAGACACGAGCAATAAATTTACAAGTAATTTTTTCAAAATTAATTATAGTTCAGTTAGAAACGAATGAAGCCATTCTCACTGTGTAGAGCCGTCGGTTTTTTCTCTGCAAAAAAACTTTTTTTATCGTAGTTCAAAGAAAAAAATCTTAAATTTTTTTGAAAAAGGGAAAATTTCATCAAACCGGTCGCAAATGATTTTTTTGGTTTCTGTCGTGAAGAAAAAAACCTAATTTATTTAATCAGATCTTTTTTTCATAGGCTTCAGTGGCTCAGGTGTGAAGAAAATACTTTCAAAACCATGTTTTTTCTTGTTTTCTGTGTGAAATCTGCACCAGAAACATGAACATAAAAAAAGTGATCAGCCCATTTTTTTAGCCTAAATAAAAAAGGCCTTTCGAAAAAGTGTGAACTTGAAGGCTATATTTCCTTACGATAGTGGATTTTTTTTTCCGGGTTCATTTTTGACTTCTTGTTTGTGTTTTGAAGAAAAAACCCTAATATCATTAATTATTACTTTTTCATAGGCTTCAGTGGGCTAAATGTGAAGGAAATTCCTTTAAAATAAACTTTTTTTTCGTGTTATCAGTGAAATATCTACATTTAAAAATCCCAAAAGTCATTTTTTCGTGGTTCGAAAAAACAGAAACGTGCAAGTTCGTCGAAAAACGGGGAATTTTAATAAATCGCACTAAGCTTTTTTTCAGGATCTCTGAGCGCTTATCTTGTTTTTCTCTGTGGAGCAAGCATAGAAAAATCTATTTTTCATTAATTTTTAAAAAGTATTTTTTTAGCAAATAAAGCTCCTTCAAACACGAAAAATCAAGTTTCTACGGGTTCTCTGTGAAAAATATACGCGGTGAACATTGGAAAAAATCCATGAAAACGGTAAGATTTTTTCCCGAACACAAAAAGTACCGTATCTCAAAAAAATTCCACAGTAACCTAATATGGTATGTACTGAAAAAGTTCAAAAAATCGCCTTACCTATCGATTAATATACAACTTGCCCATAAAAGACTCATCGATTGTTAGATGTGCAGGTGGACACCCACCTACCGTAACCCGGCTACGGTAAGAGGGAATGGCTCAAAAAGTTCATCACATTGGATGAAGCTTCATCAAAATCGAAAAATAATTTTTTTTTTTTTGGGATTACTGATTTTGAGAATTACGGAGACAGCGTGTTGAGCTTCAAAAACTGATCAGGAGACTCCTTTTGTCAAGAAAAACTACTTTTAAAAAAAGACAAACTCGTGAAAATGTGTTCATTACTGATGAAACGCATGTCGTCGTTCCCGACAAACGGATATTTCTTCAGCGGATACCAACGCGTCGTTTGGAAAGCCCGGTCCGGATTCAGCCTTTTCACTATAGTGATCGCTTTAGTGGCAGGGATTCCAGTGGTCATGTTCCTTGGAAATCTCATTATTTTCTCCTTAAAATATGGGAAAACCATTCCATTTGCACGCGGAACAGGTGAAACTCATTCCTGGTCACATTTTCCTCGGAATTTTCTTGGTGCAAAGCCAAGCCTGGCTTAGGGCCTGAAAAATAAGGTAGGCTTAAGTTTAAAAAAAAAATCGTACTAACCGCAACAAACTTGGATCTCGCAAACGGCAAAAATGACAAATTTGCAGATGCTTGAGAATTTTTCCTTGTACACGTCCAAAATATCAACCTAGAAAAGTTTTCGGATAATACAGTACCGCCTGAAAAAATGCGGAAAACATTTTTTGGTCACAACTTTCTTGTAGAAGTTCGATATTTTTAAAAATCTATAAAACTTTTTGAAAACAAACTCAACCCTCGGGCAATGGTGGAGAATGGCCGCTAAAAGGAATAGGCTCAAAAAGGTGGCAGAAAGGCAGCAAAAAGAGTCCCTTTATCAGTCCTTCCACTTTTTCTAGAAATTTAAAGGCTGAAGAAATGGTGCAGAAAGGGAGAGACAGCAAAAATGGTGCATAAGGCCTGAGAAAATGGAGCAAAAAGGCGGCAAAAAAGGAACCTTTGTCACCCCAAAAGGAACATTTCTATGGAGCCTTTTTCCACCCTTTCCGACTTTGCCTTGACAGAGTTTACAATGTGTTTCACAGTCATAATTACTCCAGAAAATTTCAGAAACATCAAACTTTAAACAAAGAAGTTGTGATCGAAAAACCGTTTTTTATTAAACCTTTTCTAAACTGTACGATGATAAATAGAAAGGAGAAAACCATTAAATCATGAAAGACGAATTCTGAACTTCTTGAAGATTTTTTTAAAAATATATTCAAAAAAAGGTTTTGAAGGTTCAAAAGTCTTGCATCATCAAGATTTGAGGTGAAAATGTCCAGAATATCGACATAAATATTTTTCTTAAAATAAAAAAAAGATAGAGTAAGAAGATAAGAATGGTTTAAACATATGGGCAATTTCAAAAAAAGGTATATTTAATTCAAAAAATTTCACTGAAGTATTAGAGGAGCTTCACATTATCATAATAACACTGAAAAATGTTATTCTCTTCGAAAAATCATCAAATTTTCCCTAAACCTTCAAGAAAAAAGTAAAGATTTTTTAACAGGCTAACTAACGAGGTAAAACAGAATATCTTGAAGCTTCGAAAAGTCTGCATTTTTAGAAAATCCTAAAGTAAAGGCCCTAACAAATTTAGGAAGAAATGAGAAAAATATCCTGAAAATCACGAAATTATCAGAAACGAACCTCATAATCAGTGCATCCCAGGTATTTCGAACCCTTTAATCTGTCAATCTTCCTAATATTCTTCGGGATCAAACTGTCGATGATCGCGTCGAAATTCAACGTAAGAGTCGTCAAAAATAAGCCCTTCTTGTCCTCTTCTTTCAGTTTCGACCTCTCTGAATTTTATTTCAAGATCTCTTTACTTGTGAAGAACTAACTGGTGATTTCCTGCAAATGAAGGTCTTTTTTAGCTAAACGCGGATTGGCGGAAGAGGCCCAGATAATCTCCCCGACGTTCGTAGAAACGTTTGGGACACTCGTTTCGAAAAGTTCGTCGAAGGAGTTTCCTTCCACGACTTTCCAAGTCTTCAAAGATTATGTATTTCACGACAGGAACAAAAGTGGAAAAAATTACTGAGAAATCATTTTTTTAATAAAGAAGAGCTTTAAACTTTACAATTTAAAAAGAACCAACCCGAACAATGAAATATCCCCCAGGGACTTTAGAATAATCAGGTATGAACTTCGACACGCGAGCTGCAACCAACGAAGTGCAATTGTTAAAAACGAAACCTTCTTCAGAGATACGGAAAAAACTTCTAAACGGAAAAAATTGATTCAGAATGGCCAAGTAATTACACTTTTTATTATCCGTTGCTCGCCAAATGCAGGTGGCAATGAACTGGAAAGAAAGCAGCACCTTTTCCTCAGGTAGAACCATTTCGATGTGAACTTCATGATTTGTATTTTCTAGACTCGTTTCGCAGCATCTTAATCGGTTTCTTGAGATTTTCGAAACTCCCTTTTCGACTACCTTTTCATGGAATGCAACAGGAAGAAGTGGGAGTTGTTCGGCTCGTAAACTCGCATAAAAGGAATATCTTCTCTCGTTTTGGAATGAGCTTCCATGGCCTGAAATACCCGGAAAACTGTTATTTTCAAATAATTCTTACTAAAGCTGCGATTGAACCGTCCAAAGTGAAGAACAGAGCTCTGATCTCCTCTCTGTACAACGACAAGGCTATCAGATAGACTCCGTTGCGAGACATTCCCAAGAACCCGCATTTCTCATTCTTCAAAATTCTTCCCATCATACTGAAAATGAAGCATTAGAATTCTAGAAAATGAAGGCTTATTACTAGTGATAGTTCCGAAAGCTACCAGGCCCTTTCTGGTTATGAAACTTGAAAGTAGTATGCGCTATACTCCTACAAGGCTTGGGAAATGAAGTTCGTATTCCGATCTGAAATAGTAAAACAATATTGAAGATTATTATTCCTAAAAACTTCTCTTTTCCATAAACGATCATAAATAGAAGCTTTTTTGAGCCGATTGGAAGTTCCTGGAGAATCTGAATGGTTCGAGCCATTGTGCTTAGAATAAGTAGGCGCGGAATCATCCGAATTCTCCTCACTGCTACTGGACGCTCCCCTCTCCTCATTAATAGTCTCAAAATATTCCTCCTCATCAAGAAAAAAGGGGTTCATACCTAAATGAATTTTTTTCAAACAAGAAAAATTTTTTTAATGAATGATAGCATCAATGTATCAATGTAATAGCAAACTCAGAAACACTCCAAACTTTCAATAATAAAAAGATACAACTTTTTCCGCTTGGAAATTAAAGTAATAAATAAACACTTTATTAATTTATTAAACAACAGGCAATAAAAATAATGAAGTGATCAGACAAAGAATACTTCGAGGCCCTTCAAAAAAAATACGTACTATAACATAAAAAAATTCGGAGATTGAAAGCTAAAAAGTTTATAAAATAGAAAGAGAAAAGAAAAACAAAAAAATGAAAAAGTGAAAAAACATAAATTAGAAAAAAACCAAAAAGTGTGCTCCATCGCACTTTTCAAATTTCGCGCCGTCAAGTACGGTAGAACGCGACGCGGAACCAGCCATGGCGCGCTTTCCATTTTTTTTTCCTCTCCTTTTTTGTTTGTTTGTTTGTGTGTGAATCGTTGTTTTATTTTATCGAATTTTTTAATTAAAGGAAATGCCACGCGACGATACGCGCATCTACGTGGGGAATCTTCCTGCTGATGTTAGAGAACGAGATGTTGAAGACATCTTCAGCAAATATGGAAAAATCAAGTTTGTCGACGTTAAAGGAGGTCGAGGCCCATGTTTCGCGTTCGTCGAGTTTGATGATTCCAGGTTAGTTTTTATCAGTTAACTTTTTGTATTAGAAGCTTGATTTCTATTTTTTTTTTCTAACTGATCTTTTTCATTAAACTTGTTTTTTCAGAGACGCAGATGACGCTGTGAGAGGGCGGGATGGATACGATTTCGATGGACACAGACTTCGCGTTGAATTCACGCGAGGAGTTGGTCCTCGTGGTCCTGGAGGTCGTCCATTAAATCCGGCTTACGGCGGCTCTCGAGACTTTGGAGGCAGCCGTCGTGGCGGCGGTCCTCCGGCTCGTCGTACGAATTATCGAGTTATCATTGAAGGCCTGCCGCCAACAGGATCTTGGCAAGATTTGAAGGTATTTATATTTCAATCTTTAAGAAATAATTTTTGTTATTCAGGACCATATGAGAGAAGCTGGAGATGTTTGCTATGCGGATGTTGCTCGCGATGGAACTGGTGTCGTAGAATTCACCCGTTATGACGATGTTAAATATGCTGTTAACAAGCTCGACGATACAAAGTTCAGATCCCATGAGGTTTTTTCTTTTTTCTTTCACCTATTTATGTTTTTTTTCAGGGAGAAACTGCATATATTCGCATTCGCGAGGATACCTCTGGCGGAGGAGGTGGTCGTGGTCGCAGTAGGTCGCGTTCGCCAAGAGATCGTCGTGTTTCTCCTCGTTATTCTCCACGTCGTTCGAGAAGTCGCTCTGCGAGTCGTTCTCGCTCGCGATCTCGTTCGCGCTCCCGCTCTGCGTCCCGTTAAGGAAACATTGGACTATCATGAGGAACAGACCAGAGACGGTACCTTTTTTGAATCCATTGAATGTTGTGTTTTTTTTTTTTGTTTGACTTCTACTATCAATATGGTTACGACCTATTTATTTTTGCTTTGTCCCCAAAAGTTAACTGCGGTGGCTCATTATATTCTTTTTTTTTCTCTATCTGTATTTGTTTTGTTGGAGTTTGACCATGAATAAACTTGCGAAATTGCAGCCTCCACTCTGCAATGCATTTGGAGGAGGAGGAGGGATTCTTACAATTAGGACCGTTACAAACGATCAATCAAACAACGTCCTCAACAGGATAATCAACAATGGAAGCGATTTGGAATCATGGAACCCTGTAATCGTGGTTAATTTTCTTTTTACGAATTTCTCTCCGCGTTCGAGATGACTGAGAAATAGGGAAGGAGAAGGAAGTGATGAAAGAAGAAATATCGCGAAGTTTTTCAATTAAAAAAATTAAAATACGTCTTTCTTATCTGAAAGTCTTCTTTTTCCGAAGGATGCTCAAACATCAAAAAAAGCTCGGTTCCTGTTCATCGACCCAGGTAAGAAGCGTAAGTTGTTGTTTTTTTATTATTTTTTTATTATATTATTCACCAAATTCATGATGAATAAAGTTTTTCTACTTTCGATTTTTTTGATTATGCATTTCAAAAAGAAGATGTGTTGTTGATTCAAGCTACAACGCTTTTTATTCTGAAAAGTCGCTAAATTTTTAAATAATTAATTTTTATTTTTTTAAACTATCTTCAAAAAAACGTTGTAAAAAGCGTGCCTTTGATGCAAAAACGGAAAGTCGACTCACTCAGAGTATTCAGAATTTTTCCTTTATTCCATAATTATAATATTATAAGTCTAGGCCATTTTCGAAGTAATTTCTGTGAAGTGCAAAGTTATCTCTGACTCTCCAAAATTTAGTTATCTTTCTCTGACGACTATTTTGCATTTCGCGATTACTTTGAACACGGCATTATAATTTCTCAACAGCCTTGGAAGTTTTTCGAATTTGCGCTTCTTTTTAAACTCATTTTTGAAAATATAAACGTTGACGGGAAGATAAGAGAAATGATTACATGGCTGAGTTCAATGGGGAACTATTTCAAAAGAAAGCGACGCCGGGACTAGTCGTCTGAAGAATGGGTAAGCCTTGCTACGGAACTATTCGGGCCAAGGATACGTGTCATCTTTTAACTCCGGTGGCTCATTGACCTGGGTAGGAGCTCTTAGAAACAAGAGAGGTTATCTTTTAAACCCCAAAGGCTTCTAGGAAGAGTCCTGTACGCGCCATCTCTCCCCTAGGTGGCCTGTCGCAGTGGTTAGAGGGCCCGTATAATTATTGACTTTTTTATTAGGAGGTTCGAACCCTCTCGAGTGCAAATTTTCTTTGCATTTTCCTAGATCTAAGAAGAATTCACTCCCTTCGAGAAAAAGAATATCTGCACTCGACAGGGATCGAACCCAAAAAAGTTACATCAGGATACTGGACCTCAAACCACTGCGCCAGGCTACGGTTAGAGAAAGGTTCAGGGGCGTATAGGACTCTTCTTGGATTTCTTCGAGGAGATTTTTCTCGGAAGCCTCTGGGATTTAGCACATAATCTATCTTGTTTTTTAGAGCTCTTACCGAGGTGTATAGGGTCGCCAAAATTTCAACCCGATCGCGTGTTAGAGCTCTTTTTTGTCTACCAGTGAATGTATCCTTTTTGTTGATGATTTTGTTATTTAATGTGGTCGTTAAATGATATTCGATAAAATAGATATACTGAACGTTGTTCTTACATGAGAAATCGCAATAATAGAAGCCTCAGTGGTATTCCTGTATAGCGAAAATTCCTGAACCCGAAGGGGCGGGACGAGCCAGGACGAATTTAGAAGGTCTGCGCAACGCCAGCCACGTTTTTGCGCAACGCAACAACCTTTTTTTTAGGGCAAATGCGTAGGCAATGCTTTCCGCAGCTCACTTTGCGCGCGTTCCGCAGAAACCAGCAATGCGCTCCGCATCGTTTCCTGGGAGAGTGCGCGTTGTTCCCTAGTTGACAAATTTGATAAATTCATGAATAAAATTCCTTTTAGTTACGTTTTTCAGTGCATTCTCAAGACAATAGCGTGAGGGGAAAGACGTAAAAGCTTAAAGCAGTTATATAGCCCATTCGTAGACAGCTGGTTTCAAGCATGAAAGAAAGGGCGCACTATTTTTCAAATAAAGAAAGTACGAACGGTTGTCGACTTCTGCTTTTTTCTAATTTAAAGCCAGCGATCATCAAAGAAAGTGCGCCTATTTTCATTTATACATCCCTTGAAAATTAGCTTTGCTTGGCTAGATTTTCAAAACTTCTTCTTTTATATTGGAACTTTCAGATTGGTTGCCAAGTCGGATCAAAAATTATGTTTTCGTGTTGCTCATGTTGATGTGGACCTGTGAATCAGCAGTTGCTGGAGGTCCTATATTCATTTTTTTTTTCTGTTGATTTTGTCCGCTACGATAATCTACAATTTTTTCAAAGGTGCTAAACTACAGCAAGAAAATTTGGATTGTTCGAATTTTATCCAAAAAAAAAAGTGGAAACTTTTTTATATCTTTTTTGAAACCTTGTTCGGATTAATAAAGAAGCGCAGCTAACTGTGAAAATTTTGAATTGATGGAAGTTTTCGGTTCATGTTTCAAACGAAACGACTTCAGGGAATTGCTGCGAAAGACCTATATGGAGCTATCCCTCCGGTGACGCTGTGCCACCCGAATGCGTAAACCTCGAATGTTCTGTGGCCTCGGTGTACCTCGAAGGAACGAGTCCCTCAAAAACAGAGGCCGGGGATTTTCTGAGGAAGGCCAAGACGATAGGGACTCTCTCTATTATCAGAGCGAAGAAAACTTTCGACATACTCTTTTTGGAGCAAGTGATCCACAAGGGAAATGGTTTGTAAATTAATTTTTATCATATCCTGTTCACGGCTGCTTTGGGACGCATGAACTTTCTAACCTTCAAATTAGAGCTTTCATGCCCTAGGCATTCACTGCTAGTTTCAGGAATCTTCTCAGTTTGGTTCAGCAACTAAAGCCTAATATTCAATGAAAATCATAACATAAAAGGACAACGCGTATATTGAAAAAAGATTTAATAGGGAAAACAACTGCTCACATAGCGGAACTCACGACATTTATTCAAGAAATTTTATATACGGAGAGATAAAGTCTCACGAACTGATTGCAACCATTGCAGTGAAAATTATGAAGTGTATTTTTTTGATTAAAGCTGAATGATTTGACAATTCGACATACCCATCTCGCTTTTCAAGTCGGGAAGGATTGACTATGAAAAATCTTCAAAATCAGGGTGTGAATATTTTTGTTGCAGGACCGGCTATATACCTTGAAAACGCCAAATTGACCGATACATCGTTCACAAACCTCCATAATATCGTAATAGATGATGTTTCGCCCTTCTGCAAGAATCGAGACCTAATCGTCATCAATGGGACTCTTGACCAAACTGTTCGAGACCATCTGGTAGCTCTACAGGACAAGGTAAAGGCAGAACAAAGAAAATGTCCCATTTATCTTCTTTTTTTTTTTCGAACTCCAAAAATATGCAACAAAAAAAAAGCCCTTTCTGACTATTTTTCAGCGATTCCAAATAAAGTAATTGGTTCGGCCAGCGTGAAAAGGCTATAAAACAGCCCCATTTCAAATAACGGAGTTGTTTCAAATTTAGTTTATGTTTAAACATACTCTTGCGAGATAAACTTGTTATATTACAAGGTGCTGTATTTATTGCAAAATATTGTGAATTTTTCGGTCTTAGTAATGTAAATTAAAGTAAAAGTAATGTGAAAGGTCTTAGTAAATTCATCAAAAATTTAGTCTGAAAGAAAAGTTTCCTGTTTGGTTTCTGCAAGGTGCTGTTTTTATTGCAATTTCATGGGGAAACAATTTAGGAGGAAATCGGAAAGAACTGTAACATTTTTTACGCAAACTAAAATAAATGTTTTCGTCTTCCGATGTACCAGGCCAAAATAGCGTTTTTCTATTGAGCAGAAAAAAATGCGATAAATCACGCCTTTTCAAGGCGGATGGTTCAAAATTGGAGTCTTGGCTGTAAAATGGACATTTGAGTACTGTACTTTTAACATTGAATCTTTTGACCGATCGCTGGTCACCTTAGCTCTACTTGTGTTGAGTAATACCCACAGGGAAGTCCTTTGTCGAATGAATTTTCCTTCAGATGCTAAAGAATTGCGCCACGTTGACCACGACAGCCACTGGAAATAGTGTATTGACCTCGACTCCGAGCGTCAACGCGACGAAGCAGAAGCCGTCGAGCGTTTCACCTCAGACCTGCGCCGCTCAGGCTGTTTGCCCCAAGGCCGAAGCCAAAGCTTGTCCTTCGAACTGTGAGTATTCGAGTGAGAGGGCCATGTTAGCGGAGTTGGGCCGAGTTACTTACAAGGCTAGTGAAGCAGTCCGAGTTTTGAAGTTTCGCTAAAACTCATCTGACAAGCAAGTTCACTTTACTTTGCGGATGGGAGTTTTCGGAAAATGATCATCTAACTTTTTGATGTACGAGATGGAGAGTCTCAACCTTCAAAACTTTCAATTTTTAGCTTTCTTACTTTCAAGTAATTATAAAAACGCCCAAAATTTTTTGGAGTTGGTTATTTTTCATCAACTGCGGCCAGAGACATTGCAAATCGAGGATTTTTGTAAATTTGGGTTGATGGATCTAGTGACCCTGAGGTTGGAGACCTTTAATAATAATTTACTGAAAATAAAATATTTCTGCAATTTGGAAAAAAATCGAGCAGTTGAAATTCTATGAAACAGCCAAAAAGCAACAAAAATTTTTTATATCAGGAAATGCTCCTGAATTATTTTCAGCTAGTTCATTTTTATTCTCAAATCTTGGAAATTTTCACGTCCATGTTCGGTTTTGAATCTTCCAGACACGTTGATCATCACTGGCATAGTTATTCTGGCGATTCTTGTCTTGGCCCTTGTCGTCGTTCTGATTTTCGCATCGAGGATGGCATCTGCGAAAAAGAATCACGACCTAATTCTCGCTGCGATGGGTACTTGGAATTTCTTTTTTCGGAAGTTGTGGTTGCACGCTTTTTCTGACTTTGTAGCTTGAAAACCCTTTTTCTATCAGGTCATTTTTCGCGTTGCAGATGTTTTAATGACTAAAAATGCATGTTTTCGAAAGTTTTAAGAAGTTTTACCATGAGAAAGTGCTTCAGAAAGTCGACGTGATTCTTGATCTTGAAAACGAATACCAAAAAATAAAATCTAATGTTTTTTCTTGGTTTTTTCCTGCGTTGGAAAGGTGCTAAATAGTTTGAGAATCTGAGATCTCGAGCAGTTTTGAGGAATTCGAGAAGTTTGAAGAACTGTATAGCGTTAGAAAGTTGGTGTAGTCAATCCTTCCCGACTTGAAAGGCGAGAGTCGGAGAAGTGGGCGGGACCCGTAGCGTGCCCGGTTCTTGGCAAGAGTTCATCTCATTTGTGTACAAAAATTAGTAGAATAGATACCAAAAGAGCGGTGACCGAACTTTTCAAATTGTAGTGGTTGAATTGAGTTTTTCGCCACGGTAAGCGTCCCGCCCTCTTCTCCGCCTCCCTCGCCTTCCAAGTCTGGATGGATTGACTATATATACAAATTCACGCCTAATCAGGATTTTTTTTCTTTTGATAACATCATGTAAATTTCAACTATTCTCTTGGCCGCAAAACGGAAGTTGAATTTCAAGCTCGATCTGTGTTTTCAGGATCATACGCTACACAAGTGCTGAATAGTTTTGTTCTTTTGGAGTCTAAAAAGAGATACACGAATTCGTCAGTTTCTCATCAACCCTGCTTTTTTTTTCTTATGGAATGGATTTCAGTTGAAGCGATCTCTATGGATGCGGATCCGAATGAGGTCATACCACTCGGTGAGTGAAAAATCAATTATCGGTATTCAAAACCTTCAAACTTAAGCTCGAGAGGTCAAAGCATGGGAGATCATTTGCTCTACACGCACCGCCAAGTTTGAGAAAAAAATCAGCTTTTGGACCCCGTTGCCGACTTTTTCGATCCCCGAAAACCGCTCAAAACCCCTCAAAGCAGTTCCTATTTGCGCCCCTCGCGGTTTGACTGTGGAATATGCCGAGGCTCTCGAGAAGTTCGAAGAAGTCAAAAAGACACACAATACGGGCAAAGAGTTTGTGCCACCGAAAGACACGAATTTGCTGTCGGACGCCAGTCGGAACAATCCAGCCATGTCCAAAGAAATCGAAGTTTATCCCTATTTGTGCACAGTGAAGCCGTATAAGACAGTTGAAAAAGATCCCAAAACGAAGAAAACCTCACGGCCGGAAGAATCGAAAGAGCGTAAGAAGGCCGGAGGAGATAAAAATCAAAATACTGCCGCAACAAAAGAGAAAAAGCCGGAAGGCGCGAAGAAAGTTGAGCCGTCTAAGGTCGAACAGAAGACTGTTCCTCAACAGGATTCTACAGCTACTCAAACGGCCACTCCAACTACTCAGAAGACTGCTACAGCTCCTCAACAGGCTGCTACAGCTCCTCAACAGGCTGCTCCAACTACTCAGAAGGCTGCTCCACCTACTCGAGCGCTTCCTTTTGTTCTTGTCGTGCCTCCCCCGGAAATCCAGGTTGAAACAGTCGAGCGCGCAAAATGCAAGCCTTTGGCCCTGTCTAAACCGGCTCCTGACGTTTTGCCAGAGATCAAGTTCGACTCAAAAATTTTGAGTATGGTTTTTCTTTTAAGCGAAAAAGCCTGATAGCTTTTTAGATTAAAAAAAAGCCTCAATATAGGAAATATTACTTTTCTTTTTCTTCCCAATGGTTAACTCATCTGAATAGCTCTACAAGCCTCTATTGCTTTTACTTCAAGGGATAGTTAAAAAAATTAATTTTTTTAAATAATCTCACGTTCCGTGTTGTTTATCAAGTCTCGTTTTGAGCCAGAAATAAATTAACCGTAGTCTTCACAACAGATACATAATTTTCAATATGAGTCAGATATTGAAGATACTTCAATACTCTTAAAGATCGCAATCTTTGCAGAAGACTCATTCGTCATTTTTCGAATTGATGTGTGAAAAACTTCAAGAATTATTACGTGGTCCACGCTAACGGTAAGAATAAAAAGAAGGTGCTATGAACCGAAAAAAATGGCGTCTTTTTCGATTCTTGAATTTTTATCACAAGGGATCTTTCCTATTTTTTTCTTTTTTTCCAGTTCTTCGTGTTGAGCGTCCTTATACAAGCTATGAAACTTGTTCAAAAATAAAATGGCAGCAACTGAAAGAAAAAAATCAAAATAGAATAAATCCAGGAAAACGTCGCCATCGGGAAGCTTCCTATCAAGAATAAATTTGGAAAAGTTGCCTTCGTGGAATTTGCTAGTTTTTGATTAGTATCATCAAACAGTGAAAGATAAAACGGTTTTTTACAGTGTTAAAACTCCTGAATGACACCTCCGACCATTCCGGTCTCAATGTCGAAAAGACGGTCATGGGTAATGCGGTTTGGGACTCTAAAATCTTCAAAAAGTCGAAACATACGCCTCTTGAATTCCCCGGGCCTGATGAGAGTAAAAAGACTGAGTCCATCATGGGATGCACAGATGACTTATCTTGTAAGTTTTCGTATTTCAATCCCGAATTCCGTCCTTCTCAGTGTATCACAACGTTTTGATGGAGCTTCGTGCGAAATGCGACGCCCAGGACCGAGAATTGCTTTGAACTTCTCGAAGCGGAAGAAAAAAAGACCGGGCAATGCTGATGCACGGCGGCGGAAAGAACTACTACGCGTTTTTCGACAGTCAGTTTTCAAAAATCTTTTTTTGAAAGAATGTGGAAACATGAGTTTTGTCGTTTCGTATAGCTTTTCAGCGCGTTCTCAAATATGCACTGAAAACTGCCCAAAAGGAATTTTTTGAGCAAAAACTGGATTGCGAAAGATTGGATCACACATGGTCGCTTATCGTAATGAAGTGTTCGAAGTGATTCCGCGAAATCCAAAAATCGCTCCGACTCTCCCAATTTTTTTGTTTTCATTTTTCTTTCTCTGGCGGCTATTTTTTTAACTTTGAAAAAAAATTAATATTCATGAAGACGAAATTTCCTGGTCAAATTTTTTTAAAAAAATTAGCCTAATCGGAATGAAGGGGAATTCTTTGGAAATACAGAGAATTTTTTTAATCGGATGAAAGTTAAAAAAATGATTACTTTGCTGAGAAGTTTTTGGCGGAAGTTCAATAGCATTTCCAAACCAAATTTGAATTCGAGAACGATTGTTCAGCTACAGAAAAAAAACTAGAAGATGGCGTGAATATCTCAAGCATCCTATGTTACTGTGATCTTTGCGCTTTTCAGAATTCGCAATGGTCGAAGGAGCCGTCCTTCCGAAAGAAACGTTCGCAGCGGCAAAGAAGCGAATCCTCAGTTGACTTTTTCAACGTTATCCGAATGTTAATTCGACTATTTCAGCTGAGGCGGAGCGTCTTGATAAGATTGGGAAGCTGTCGGTAGATCGTGATTTGCGTCTTTTTCCCGCGAAACCCCTCGTCGAGAAGAAAGGGTCTTTTGAGAACATACCGGAGCTGACTCGTCAGAAAAATGCTGAAAAGGAGTTGCAGAAACAGGATAAATAGCACCGCACGACCGATTTTTAGTTTCTTCTGTCTAATAAAATTTCAAAAAGATTCTTTCCACAATATATTTGTGAAGACGTTTTTCGACGACCTAATGATCAGTGCACGGAGTTTATACGGGAAAGCCGGTGACTCCTCCGGTGTGACATGGAGGTCTCGACCGAAGAATAAGCCGTCGTGGTGAAGCGATGAATGATTCATCATTTATATCTATTCTGCCCAGCCGCAATCCGTGATGGAATTCCACGACGAACACTTTCTCTACTGTTTCGCAGTTATCACTGCGTTTCAAATCGGTTGAGGCGCGTGGAAGGGAGTGTGGCCTATATCGCGCAAATCTACGCGAGTCTCGCGGCTCCGACTGTGGATTTACAGGTAATTAGATAAATAACGTTTTTTGATTTTTTTTTTTTTTCGAATCGAAAATCCTTTCTACATGATTTATTTAGCAACAGAATAGTTCCTTCATACGCTTGCACATTTTTAACGCGTAAAAACCTTCGTTTCATTTTCTACGACCATTGAGAAAATACAGAGATTTTAACGTTTTGCAATTGCAAAAATAGGATCGGGAAGCCTCCTAAAAAATCAAAACTTATTTGAGCATTGCATAACGCTGAATGAGTTTCCTTTTGAAGTTTCGGTAGTGATAGCTTTTACAAAAGCGTAAAATTAAAGATTTAATGCTCTTTGTGAATTGATCAATTTGATTCTGCCGGCCCGTCGACCTCTCGGCTCCCGGCCACTTCCCAAGCCCGTCCCGGCCCGGCCCTAGGAGGTCTTAAGCAAAAAGGGCCGGCCCAAAAAGCTCAGATTTACTTCAAGTCGTATTTTTCGTTTTTAAAAAGAGAAGTGGTGTTTTCGCTTATTTTTTCTCATACAGTTACATTGAAAACTAATATTCAAAAAGTAAAAATAATTTCTTGGTGAAAAATTGTTTTTCAATGAAATCAAATATTTTTTCAAAGCCCGGCCTGACGAACAAGCCTGGTTACCGCCAAAGTATAGCTGCTCAGCAGGCTTGTGCGAGGGCCGGCTTGTCACCCTCCCGGCCCCCCGACCATTTCGTAAGCCCGGCCCGGCCCGGCCTTAGAGGGGCATCAAGAAAAAATGGCCCGCCCGGCCCTAGCGCGCAATTTTTTTCTAGTCGAATATCAAGTTTTTTTACGACAAAAAATATGTTTTTGCTCATTTTTTCACTTAAAGTTTAACAATAACTATGATTTCAGAAGTAAAAGTCACATTTCGGTGAAAATTTGCAAATAAAATTTTAAGTTTTTTTTTGAAGCCCGGCCCGGCCTGAGCCCACGCGGGCTTTTTCCTGAAAATAGGGCCCAAAGCCCGGGCCGGGCCGCTCGGCCTGACGCACAAGCCTGCTGCTCAGCCAAGTTTTGCAATGGTGCGCACATTCCCGTCAGGCCGCTTTTGCAATGTGGGCGCGCTCCCAGACTTTTACCCTGCTTGAAACGCCGCGGTTATTCTTTTTTTCATGGGTTCAACTTTGGCAGCGACCCGCTAATTTGTCCCCTTTTTTCGCGTTGATTTCACATGACTTTGAAAAACTTTTTCCATGAAAATTTTTAAGATCTAGTAAATTTTTGCGAGAAATTTTGAATCCATACCTTTTTTTAACTTTATTTTTTTCAGTTTTTTTCCAAGCATTTACGTCCTTCAATAAGAAGTTGCTAATTAGCTTTTTGAGTATAATTTTTTCACATCGCAAAAAGTTGTCGAACAGCTTAAAATAAATACGGCATGTTTTATATTTTTCACTGAAGCGTATCTAAAAGAGGGAAATTGAATGAAGTTTGAAAATGAGGTTTCAGAAACTTTGATTTTTTGCATTAGGCGCAGACTTGTTCTGCGCCATTTGGGTTTAGGAGGAAAAAAAAAATGAGCGTTATGGTAGAATTTCCTCTAAATCAAATATGCGTAAAACACGATTTTTAGGATTTTTTGAAAAAAAAAACTGAATAGCGTCATAATTAATTTTTTTATTTTTAAACTATCTTCAAAAAACGTTGTGAAAAGTGCGTCTTTTATGTGAAAAACGAGTGGATCTAAGCAGTAAACAGAAAAACGGAAAGTCGACTCACTCAGAGTATTCAGAATTTTTCCGTGATTCCATAATTTAAATATTATAAGTCTAGGCCATTTTCGAAGTAATTTCTGTGAAGTGCAAAGTTATCTCTGACTCTCCAAAATTTAGTGATCTTTTCACTGACGACTATTTTGCATTTCGCGATTACTTTGAACACGGCATTATAATTTCTCAACAGCCTTGAAAGTTTTTCGAATTTGCGCTTCTTTTTAAACTCATTTTTGAAAATATAAACGTTGACGGGAAGATAAGAGAAATGATTACATGGCTGAGTTCAATGGGGAACTATTTCAAAAGAAAGCGACGCCGGGACTAGTCGTCTGAAGAATGGGTAAGCCTTGCTACGGAACTACTCGGGCCCAAGGATACGTGTCATCTTGTAACTCCGGTGGCTCATTGACCTGGGTAAGAGCTCTTAGAAACAAGAGAGGTTATCTTTTAAACCCCAAAGGCTTCTAGGAAGAGTCCTGTACGCGCCATCTCTCCCCTAGGTGGCCTGGCGCAGTGATTAGAGGGCCCGTCTAATTATTGACTTTTTTATTAGGAGGTTCGAACCCTGTCGAGTGCAAATTTTCTTTGCATTTTCCTAGATCTAAGAAGAATTCACTCCCTTCGAGAAAAAGAATATCTGCACTCGACAGGGATCGAACCCAAAAAAGTTATATCAGGATACTGGCCCTCAAGCCACTGCGCCAGGCTACGGTTAGAGAAAGGTTCAGGGGCGTATAGGACTCTTCTTGGATTTCTTCGAGGAGATTTTTCTCGGAAGCCTCTGGGATTTAGCACATTATCTATCTTGTTCCTGAGAGCTCTTACCGAGGTGTATAGGTGACCAAACTTTCAACTCGATCCGCGTGTTAGAGTGCGCGTAGTTTCCTAATTGACAAATTTGATAAATTCATAAAAAAATTTCTTTTGGTTACGTTTTTCAGTGCATTCTTAAGACAATAGCGTGAGGGAAAATACGTAAAAGGTTAAAACAGTTATTCGGTGACAGCTGGCTCCAAGCATGAGAGAAGGTTGAACACTTTTTAAATTTCGTACAGTAAATCGCGCATTATTCTTCAAATCTGGAAAGTACGGACGGTTGTCGACTTCTGCTTCTTTCTAAATCAGAGCCAGCGTAAACCGTTTCACTTTTCTTTTTGGACAGAAGAAAGCTTTTATTCGAAGCTTCAATTTATAATTCTTGATTATTTTATAATTGATAGACAGTCTTTCTTAGGGTGAAAAATGTCTTTCTTAGAGAAATTAGCTTTGACTGGCTGTAATTTCAAAACTATTCCTTTTTTTATATCGGAAATTTCAGATTGGTTGTCAAGTCGGATCAAAAATTATGTTTTCGTGTTGCTCATGTTGATGTGGACCTGTGAATCAGCAGTTGCTGGAGGTCCTATATTCTTTTTTTTTGTTGATTTTGTCTTCGCTACGATAATCTACAAGTTTTTCAAAGGTGCTAAACTACAGCAGGAAAATTTGGATATCCAAAAAAAAAGAGCGGAAACTTTTTAATATCTTTTTTGAAACCTTGCTGGGATTAAGGAAGGAGCACAACTCACTGTAAAAAATTCGAATTGATGGAAGTTTTCGGTTCATGTTCCAAAGGAAACGTCTTCAGGGAATTGCTGCGAGAGACCTATATGGAGCTATGCCTCCGGTGACGCTGTGCCACCCGAATGCAAAACCCTCAGATGTTCTGTGGCGTCGGTGTACCTCGAAGGAACGGATGCCTTAAATACAGAGGCCGCGCATTTCCTGGAAAAGGCCAAGAAGATAGGGACTCTCTCTATTGTCAGAGCGAAGAAAAATTTCGACATGAATTTTTGGAGCAAGTGATCCACAAGGGAAATGGTTTGTAAATTAATTTTTATCATATCCAGCTCACGGATGCTTTGAAACCTATAGTTTCTTTATTTCTGCGTCTTTTCGAAAAATGACGTGTGAAAATTTTCTTCTGTCACACATGTTAAGATCTCCTGATTCCAAAACACGAATGAAACTTTTCACATGAGATTTATAGTCTGTTCAGATTTCGACTAATACTTTTCCGACTTTTTTCTCGATAAATTATTCGTTTTGAATCGTCCTTTGAAAAGTAGGTAGTTCATCCATGATTAAAACACGAATAAATATGAAAAAAAAAAATGTTAATAGATGTTTTACAAATCAAAAAGTTTAAGAAAAAAAAGTCGGAAAATTCCCTAGCGATATGAAAAACTCGGAAAAGTCGCCGTTCAAAATTTCGCTGGTTTTTTTTCATACCACCAATACTTCTGTTGCAGGTCCGGCTATTTACCTCGAAAACGCCAAAATTACCGATACATCGTTCACAAAACTCAATAGTATCGTAATAAAGGATGTTTCGCCCTTCTGCAAGAATCGAGACCTAATCGTCATCAATGGGACTCTTGACCAAACTGTTCGAGACCGTCTGGTAGCTCTACAGGACAAGGTATAGATAGAACAAAGAAAATGCCCCTTTTTTTCTTCAAAACTTCAAAAAGATGCAGAAAAAGCCCTTTCTGACTATTTTTCAGCGATTCCAAATAAAGTAATTGGTTCGGCCAGCGTGAAAAGGCTATAAAACAGCCCCATTTCAAATAACGGAGTTGTTTTAAATTTAGTTTTTTTTTAAACATACTCTTTCGAGATCAACATGTTACAAGGTGCTGTATTTATTGCAAAATATTGTGAATTTTTCGGTCTTAGTAATACATGATTCATCAAAAATTTAGTCTGAAAAAAAAGTTTCTGCAAGGTGCTGTTTTTATTGCAATTTCATGGGGAAAAAAGTTGGGAGGAAATCGTAAAGAATTGTAAAATTTTTCACGCAAACTAAAAAGAATGTTTTCGTCTTCCGATGTACCAGGCCAAAATAGCGTTTTCCTATTGAGCAGAATAGAAATGCGATAAATCACGCCTTTTCAAGGCGGGTGGTTCAAAGTTGAAGTCTTGGCTGTAAAATGGACATTTGAGTACTGTACTTTTAACATTGAATCTTTTGACCGATCGCTGGTCACCTTAGCTCTACTTGTGTTGAGTAATACCCACAGGGAAGTCCTTTGTCGAATGAATTTTCCTTCAGATGCTAAAGAATTGCGCCACGTTGACCACGACAGCCACTGGAAATAGTGTATTGACCTCGACTCCGAGCGTCAACGCGACGAAGCAGAAGCCGTCGAGCGTTTCACCTCAGACCTGCGCCGCTCAGGCTGTTTGCCCCAAGGCCGAAGCCAAAGCTTGTCCTTCGAACTGTGAGTATTCGAGTGAGAGGGCCATGTTGGCGGAGTTGAGCCGAGTTACTTACAAGGCTAGTGAAGCAGTCCGAGTTTTGAAATTTCGCTAAAACTCATCTGACAAGAAAGTTCACTTTACTTTGCGGTTGGGAGTTTTCGGAAAATGATCATCTAACTTTTTGATGTACGAGATCGAGAGTCTCAACCTTCAAAACTTTCAATTTTTAGCTTTCTTACTTTTAAGTAATTATAAAGATGCCCAAAAGTTTTTTTGGAGTAGGTTATTTTTCATCAACTGCGGCCAGAGACATTGCAAATCGAAGATTTTTGTAAATTTGGGTTGATGGACCTAGTGACCCTGAGGTTAGAGACCTTTAATAATAATTTACTGAAAATAAAATATTTCTGCAATTTAAAAAAACGAGCAGTTGAAGTTCTATGAAACAGCCAAAAAGCAACAAAAATTTTTTATATCAGGGAATGCTCCTGAATTATTTTCAGCTAGTTCATTTTTTTCACGTCCATGTTCGGTTTTGAATTTTCCAGACACGTTGGTCATCACTGGCATAGTTATTCTGGCGATTCTTGTCTTGGCCCTTGTCGTCGTTTTGATTTTCGCATCCAGGATGGCATCTGCGAAAAAGAATCACGACCTAATTCTCGCTGCGATGGGTACTTGGAATTTCTTTTTTCGGAAGTTGTGGTTGCACGCTTTTTCTGACTTTGTAGCTTGAAAACCCTTTTTCTATCAGGTCATTTTTCGCGTTGCAGATGTTTTAATGACTAAAAATGCATGTTTTCGAAAGTTTTAAGAAGTTTTACCATGAGAAAGTGCTTCAGAAAGTCGAAATGATTCTTGATCTTGAAAATGAATACCAAAAAATAAAATCTAATGTTTTTTCTTGGTTTTTTCCTGCGTTGGAAAGGTGCTGAATAGTTTGAGAATCTGAGATCTCGAGCAGTTTTGACGAATTCGAGAAGTTTGAAGAATTGTATAGCGTTAGAAAGTTGGTGTAGTCAATCCTTCCCGACTTGAAAGGCGAGAGTCGGAGAAGTGGGCGGGACCCGTAGCGTGCCCGGTTCTTGGCAAGAGTTCATCTCATTTGTGTACAAAAATTAGTAGAATAGATACCAAAAGAGCGGTGACCGAACTTTTCAAATTGTAGTGGTTGAATTGAGTTTTTCGCCACGGTAAGCGTCCCGCCTCCCTCGCCTTCCAAGTCTGGATGGATTGACTATATATACAAATTCACGCCTAATCAGGATTTTTTTTCTTTTGATAAGATCATGTAAATTTCAACTATTCTCTTGGCCGCAAAACGGAAGTTGAATTTCAAGCTCGATCTGTGTTTTCAGGATCATACGCTACACAAGTGCTGAATAGTTTTGTTCTTTTGGAGTCTAAAAGAGATACACGAATTCGTCAGTTTCTCATCAACCCTGCTTTTTTTTTCTTATGAAATGGATTTCAGTTGAAGCGATCTCTATGGATGCGGATCCGAATGAGGTCATACCACTCGGTGAGTGAAAAAAAAAATCAATTATCAGTAATCAAAACCTTCAAACTTAAGCTCGAGAGGTCAAAGCATGGGAGATCATTTGCTCTACACGCACCGCCAAGTTTGAGAAAAATCAGCTTTTGGACCCCGTTGCCGACTTTTCGATCCCCGAAAACCGCTCAAAACCCCTCAAAGCAGTTCCTATTTGCGCCCCTCGCGGTTTGACTGTGGAATATGCCGAGGCTCTCGAGAAGTTCGAAGAAGTCAAAAAGACACACAATACGGGCAAAGAGTTTGTGCCACCGAAAGACACGAATTTGCTGTCGGACGCCAGTCGGAACAATCCAGCCATGTCCAAAGAAATCGAAGTTTATCCCTATTTGTGCACAGTGAAGCCGTATAAGACAGTTGAAAAAGATCCCAAAACGAAGAAAACCTCACGGCCGGAAGAATCGAAAGAGCGTAAGAAGGCCGGAGGAGATAAAAATCAAAATACTGCCGCAACAAAAGAGAAAAAGCCGGAAGGCGCGAAGAAAGTTGAGCCGTCTAAGGTCGAACAGAAGACTGTTCCTCAACAGGCTGCTCCAACTACTCAGAAGGCTGCTCCACCTACTCGAGCGCTTCCTTTTGTTCTTGTCGTGCCTCCCCCGGAAATCCAGGTTGAAACAGTCGAGCGCGCAAAATGCAAGCCTTTGGCCCTGTCTAAACCGGCTCCTGACGTTTTGCCAGAGATCAAGTTCGACTCAAAAATTTTGAGTATGGTTTTTTTTAACCGAAATTTTTTTTCTCAATGGTTCACTCAGCTGAATACTATTCAGATGAGTGAACCATTGGGAAGAAAAATTCAGTGAATAGCTCTACAAGCCTCTATTGCTTTACTTCAAGGGATAGTTAAAAAATTAATTTTTTTAAATAATCTCACGTTCCGTGTTGTTTATCAAGTCTCGTTTTGAGCCAGAAATAAATTAACCGTAGTCTTCACAACAGATACATAATTTTCAATATGAGTCAGATATTGAAGATACTTCAATACTCTTAAAGATCGCAATCTTTGCAGAAGACTCATTCGTCATTTTCGAATTGATGTGTGAAAACTTCAAGAATTATTACGTGGTCCACGCTAACGGTAAGAATAAAAGAAGGTGCTATGAACCGAAAAATGGCGTCTTTTTCGATTCTTGAATTTTATCACAAGGGATCTTTCCTATTTTTTTCTTTTTCCAGTTCTTCGTGTTGAGCGTCCTTATACAAGCTATGAAACTTGTTCAAAATAAAATGGCAGCAACTGAAAGAAAAAAATCAAAATAGAATAAATCCAGGAAAACGTCGCCATCGGGAAGCTTCCTATCAAGAATAAATTTGGAAAAGTTGCCTTCGTGGAATTTGCTAGTTTTTGATTAGTATCATCAAACAGTGAAAGATAAAACGGTTTTTTACAGTGTTAAAACTCCTGAATGACACCTCCGACCATTCCGGTCTCAATGTCGAAAAGACGGTCATGGGTAATGCGGTTTGGGACTCTAAAATCTTCAAAAAGTCGAAACATACGCCTCTTGAATTCCCCGGGCCTGATGAGAGTAAAAAGACTGAGTCCATCATGGGATGCACAGATGACTTATCTTGTAAGTTTTCGTATTTCAATCCCGAATTCCGTCCTTCTCAGTGTATCACAACGTTTTGATGGAGCTTCGTGCGAAATGCGACGCCCAGGACCGAGAATTGCTTGAACTTCTCGAAGCGGAAGAAAAAGACCGGGCAATGCTGATGCACGGCGGCGGAAAGAACTACTACGCGTTTTTCGACAGTCAGTTTTCAAAAATCTTTTTTTGAAAGAATGTGGAAACATGAGTTTTGTCGTTTCGTATAGCTTTTCAGCGCGTTCTCAAATATGCACTGAAAACTGCCCAAAAGGAATTTTTCGAGCAAAAACTGGATTGCGAAAGATTGGATCACACACAGTCGCTTATCGTAATGAAGTGTTCGAAGTGATTCCGCGAAATCCAAAATCGCTCCGACTCCCAATTTTTGTTTTCATTTTCTTTCTCTGGCGGCTATTTTTAACTTTGAAAAAAATTAATATTCATGAAGACGAAATTTCCTGGTCAAATTTTTAAAAAAATTAGCCTAATCGGAATGAAGGGGAATTCTATGGAAATACAGAAAATTTTTTAATCGGATGAAAGTTAAAAAATGATTACTTTGCTGAGAAGTTTTTGGCGGAAGTTCAATAGCATTTTCAAACCAAATTTGAATTTACTTTGAGTAGAACGTTCCGTTTGGTTTTGAAGGGAACGATTGTTCAGCTACAGAAAAAAAAAACTAGAAGAATGCGTGAATATCTCAAGCATCCTATGTTCCTGTGATCGTTGCGCTTTTCAGAATTCGCAATGGTCGAAGGAGCCGTCCTTCCGAAAGAAACGTTCGCAGCGGCAAAGAAGCGAATCCTCAGTTGACTTTTTCAACGTTATCCGAATGTTAATTCGACTATTTCAGCTGAGGCGGAGCGTCTTGATAAGATTGGGAAGCTGTCGGTAGATCGTGATTTGCGTCTTTTTTTCCCGCGAAACCCCTCGTCGAGAAGAAAGGGTCTTTTTGAGAACATACCGGAGCTGACTCGTCAGAAAAAAATGCTGAAAAAGGAGTTGCAGAAACAGGATAAATAGCACCGCACGACCGATTTTTTTAGTTTCTTCTGTCTAATAAAATTTCAAAAAGATTCTTTCCACAATATATTTGTGAAGACGTTTTTCGACGACCTAATGATCAGTGCACGGAGTTTATACGGGAAAGCCGGTGACTCCTCCGGTGTGACATGGAGGTCTCGACCGAAGAATAAGCCGTCGTGGTGAAGCGATGAATGATTCATCATTTATATCTATTCTGCCCAGCCGCAATCCGTGATGGAATTCCACGACGAACACTTTCTCTACTGTTTCGCAGTTATCACGGCGTTTCAAATCGGTTGAGGCGCGTGGAAGGGAGTGTGGCCTATATCGCGCAAATCTACGCGAGTCTCGCGGCTCCGACTGTGGATTTACAGGTAATTAGATAAATAACGTTTTTTTGATCGAATCGAAAATCCTTTCTACATGATTTATTTAGCAACAGAATAGTTCCTTCATACGCTTGCACATTTTTTTAACGCGTAAAAAAACCTTCGTTTCATTTTTCTACGACCATTGAGAAAAATACAGAGATTTTTAACGTTTTGCAATTGCAAAAAAATAGGATCAGGGAAGCCTCCTAAAAAAATCAAAACTTATTTGAGCATTGCATAACGCTGAATGAGTTTCCTTTTTGAAGTTTCGGTAGTGATAGCTTTTACAAAAAGCGTAAAATTAAAAGATTTAATGCTCTTTGTGAATTGATCAATTTGATTCTGCCGGCCCGTCGACCTCTCGGCTCCCGGCCACTTCCCAAGCCCGTCCCGGCCCGGCCCTAGGAGGTCTTAAGCAAAAAGGGCCGGCCCAAAAAGCTCAGATTTACTTCAAGTCGTATTTTTCGTTTTTAAAAAGAGAAGTGGTGTTTTCGCTTATTTTTTCTCATACAGTTACATTGAAAACTAATATTCAAAAAGTAAAAATAATTTCTTGGTGAAAAATTGTTTTTCAATGAAATCAAATATTTTTTCAAAGCCCGGCCTGACGAACAAGCCTGGTTACCGCCAAAGTATAGCTGCTCAGCAGGCTTGTGCGAGGGCCGGCTTGTCACCCTCCCGGCCCCCCGACCATTTTCGTAAGCCCGGCCCGGCCCGGCCTTAGAGGGCATCAAGAAAAAAATGGCCCGCCCGGCCCTAGCGCGCAATTTTTTTCTAGTCGAATATCAAGTTTTTTTACGACAAAAAAATATGTTTTTTTGCTCATTTTTTTCACTTAAAGTTTAACAATAACTATGATTTCAGAAGTAAAAGTCACATTTCGGTGAAAAATTTGCAAATAAAATTTTTAAGTTTTTTGAAGCCCGGCCCGGCCTGAGCCCACGCGGGCTTTTTCCTGAAAATAGGGCCCAAAGCCCGGGCCGGGCCGCTCGGCCTGACGCACAAGCCTGCTGCTCAGCCAAGTTTTGCAATGGTGCGCACATTCCCGTCAGGCCGCTTTTGCAATGTGGGCGCGCTCCCAGACTTTTACCCTGCTTGAAACGCCGCGGTTATTCTTTTTTTCATGGGTTCAACTTTGGCAGCGACCCGCTAATTTGTCCCCTTTTTTCGCGTTGATTTCACATGACTTTGAAAAACTTTTTCCATGAAAATTTTTAAGATCTAGTAAATTTTTGCGAGAAATTTTGAATCCATACCTTTTTAACTTTATTTTTTCAGTTTTTCCAAGCATTTACGTCCTTCAATAAGAAGTTGCTAATTAGCTTTTGAGTATAATTTTTTTTTTCACATCGCAAAAGTTGTCGAACAGCTTAAAATAAATACGGCATGTTTTATATTTTCACTGAAGCGTATCTAAAAGAGGGAAATTGAATGAAGTTTGAAAATGAGGTTTCAGAAACTTTGATTTTTTGCATTAGGCGCAGACTTGTTCTGCGCCATTTGGGTTTAGGAGGAAAAAAAAAATGAGCGTTATGGTAGAATTTCCTCTAAATCAAATATGCGTAAAACACGATTTTTAGGATTTTTTGAAAAAAAAACTGAATAGCATCATTCGAGCCGTTTTCGAGATACGGTAGCTCAAATGAATACGGTAGAACCCTTCGAAAATCTATACCTCGACAAAATTTCAACGAAACTCAGCAAAACTATGAAACCTCCCCCGTTCACCCGAAGAGGGCGTGGCTTTGCGGTAGTCATAGGTTCGATCCCCACGCTGGGCAAGATTTTTTTTAAAATTTTTTCTTTCTCTAAAATGTTTTCTGAGTGCTCTTTTTTGAGTTTTGAAGAAGGGAAACACGAAAATGCTTCGTTTAGAATTTTAATAAATACCTGCACTTATTTTTGTCAAAAAAATTTTTCATAAAACTTTTCGCCATTTTCCATGTGTATGAGCATGAGTTGAAGTGTGAGGTTTTTGGTCAGGGCAAGATTTATGAACCTAAATTTTATTAGCAAAAATAAAAATCGAAGATTGTGAGGCAATAAAGATTTCATTTGTGAACAAGAGAATAAAATGGGGCCGTTAGAAAAAAAAAATGATGAGATGAGCCCAAATAACTAAGCAGCCAAATCCTCTTGGGTGGGGCAAAAATCTTCCAATACCTCCTGAAAGTTGACTTTTGAAATACTGTTGGAAAAAGAAGAAACACCTCTCTGCGGAGTTTGCGGCGTCTGGTACGCTTTCTCGCGTTATCCTCGTTATGCTGAATTTTTTTCATCGTTCAAGGTTTTTCGAAAGAATTGAGTAATTTGTTCTTAGAACTACAGTACTTCTGTGTTTTCATGCTTACAGAGTTTAACTTTTTGAGTGGAAAGAAACATTTCGCAACTCACAGTATAGTCTTCTTTCTCTTCGGCAACCGTTGTCTCCATCGCTTCGTTTTTCTAAAGATTAGTTATTGAAAAATAAGAAAAGAAAAAGAAAACTACCACTCCTTTCAACACATTTTGGAGGAACTCTACAATCTGCAAAAGATTCTCCATTGTTTCTCAGAATCCTGATTTGAAAACAACTTCATATGCATTCGGCCTTTCGGCGAGAGCGTAGGCCCAAATACGGTCTTCGGTGAACCTTAACAACGAATCCGGCGTTCGGCTCGGCATCTTATTCGTGAGACCGTGTAAAATCTTCAAACGAAAAAAAGATATTCGCAAGTGAAAAATTCATGATGAAAACGGTTGGAAAAAATTGACGTATGTCAGTCCCAAACTCAATGACTCGAATGAAAAACAACCAACACGTTCGCGGATTTCCGGCGATGTTAAATTCTCATAGGGCATCGATCCTCCGCTGAAGATTTCGAATAGTAGGTTCTTAATATCAAACTTTTTTAGGGAAACAACTCTGAGAGCAACTCCGTATGTGTAACAATCGCTCTTGGGGACGAACACGAAGTATATTAAACTTTCCGGAGCGACATATCTCGTTGGGAGTCTTTCAGCCTTCCGCATGCGGAAAAAACGGCCTCTGACACAGAGGCCGAAGTCAGCCAGTTTAACCTGAAAATTAAGATTTTTCTTTTTTTTTTTCTGAGATTCGAAATGAAACCTTTCCTTTCTTTGTCAACAAGCAGTTTCGTGCTGCGATGTCACGGTGAATTAAGTTTTGGCTATGAATGTATGCGAGGCCTTGAGCCGCATCCAACGCAAATCGGACGAGATGACGAACGCTTGTACATTCGAAATTCTCCAGCAAAAAAAGGTCCAAAGCGCCGCCTGTGATAGAAATATTCACAGAAAAATTATCTCCATGTTTTTAAAGGTGAACAGAAAGCTCCGTAATACCGCCTTCGCGTCTTTTGATCAGCATTTATTGACTGATACTTTTTCTATTTTCTTGAGTCAAAGCGAAATTAAAGCCCGTTCAGATTTTGAATGTCAATCAGCAATCTCCGCCCCCTACAACGCTCTGTGAATGGCCTTCTTTCTGATTGGTTTGATCTATACGCAGGGGTGGAGTTTGAGCGATAACATGACACTCAAATTCTGATCAGACTTAGTAGGCTTCGAACAAAATTGAAAGGCTCGAGAAAAGCGAAAAAGGAATCTTTTTGCGCCCGTGTTTTGCTCTTCAGACTCTACCCGTTCAGACCAAGCTTTTACTGTTTTTATTGTTCTATTTTAGTAAATAACGAGGAGCCCAGAGAGGACAGGAGAGGACATACTGTTTAGATAACTGAAAAAAGACAGACTTTTTTTTAAACTTACAGGGCATGTACTCAAATAATAACATCAAGGGATGACTGTCGAGGCACCAGCCATAAATTTGAATAACGTTCGGATGATTCAAATTAAGCATACACCTCCCCTCTTCGATGAGTTTTTGACTGAGTTCAGCAGTGTTAGTCAGTCCAAGTTTGACCTGAAAAAAAGAAATGTATTTTTTTCAATCGCTTCTTCAAATCAAGTGAGATCACTATTTTCAGAATTCAAACTGACAGCTTTAACGACGGCTCGTTTGTTCAGGAGTCCTGGGCGACTGATTGCCGCCAACGAAACGTCGCCGAAGGCGCCGGCTCCAAGCTGGAAATTTGAGTTTACTTCAAAAAAAGTTGAAAAAATGATAAAAGTATAATTGTTCCCATTTAAAACAAATTGAGCTCTTGCCTTCTTTATGCGTTCAATATAATGTGGTTTGAACTGAAAGATCCTGCGAGGGACGGCGTAGCGGAGCTGAGCGGCTAGTTTTGACTGGAATTGGTTCATTTTTCCGAGCTTTAAACTTTCTCTTTTTCACCTTTTCCCCATGAAACACATAGAAACTAAGGAGATCCTCGACGGATTCGAAGCAGTAGTCGTCTTCAATGGAGAAAAAACCGCGTTTGTCTTTCTCAACGACGTGGGTCCTTACGCGGATCACAGGATTAGAATCTTTTATGGCTAAAAGTTTGAAATTTTAAACTTGGAGAAGTAATTTTTTGACCAATGAAATCTTGATAAACTTTCAACTGACCCTCATCTGGCATTCCTGGCCTTCTCCACTGTTTATCATGCCTCAGGGGCTCTCCAGAGCAAATCAAGATATTTGTCTTGTCTTTAACTGAACTTCGAAGAAATTTCAAAAACCGTGTTCTTGGAAAAAGAAACCGTCCTCAAGTCGAATTAAATACTGGCCATCGTGTCTAATAGCACTACGAGCTTCAAAATCTCCTATGTATCTGAATAGAATCGTTGAAAAAATGTGAAAGCGAAAAAGAAGCGGACCCTTGGTATCCCGGCCAATATTTCAGGTATTCCGCCGGATGCTTGGGGAGATCAGTCTCAGCAGCCTGATAAGCCCCAAATATCTCGTGGATCTGAGATGCTGAAGAAAAAATGCGGAAATCGAGTGTTATTATTCCGAAACTGAACCATTCTCTCGAGCAATCTTTCTTGGCGCAGCAAATTCCGTCGGTCCCTCAGTCAACGTAACGTCTGAAGGAAAAGCGTCCGATTTTTCCAAGCCAGCCTCGATTCTTTCTGAAAATCATTGAAACTCCAAATTTATAGTAAATCAACAAATGTTTGTTTTTCATTCGAAAAGATGCATCACCTCGAGAGGAAGCCTCTCTTGGATCTCCTCATATATATTCATAACTCAAAACCTATTGTCGGCTTCTCCTTCTCCTTCTTGCCAGCATCGCCTCGACTAAACAACATTCGCCACATGAAATTAACCAGAGTCATGATGAAAACACGCTTCCTTTCTTATATTCTTTCTATGATTAATTTTAAAAAGTTTATTTTTTGAAATGGTTTTTTTGATGCTCACTAGATAGATTTTTCTTCTTTTTTTGAAGAAAAAAAGAAACGAATAAAGAGCTCAAGTCGATCCTCAACAGGGTTGCACGAGACTCGATCTCGTCTCGCTCTCGTCTCGAGATGAAATTCGTACTTCTCGATCACTTTTCGATTTTTCGAGACGAACTTCATCTCGTCTCGAAAATTCCGAAACTCGAGAAATTCTGAGATGAAAACAGTATATATTGAGAGCAGAAAAGGCTAAGGTTTGACGTGAGATGTGATCTAAATGCACTTTTTTCATTTTCTGCGTACATTTTCGAAAAATTCACAAGAAATCTCTCAATTCTTTTGATTTTCCAAAATATTATTCAACCTTCTTTTTTTAAATCATTTTTAAACGATTTTTTTTTTGTACGAAAATGTAGGCACTGTGGAAGAAAAACACAATTAGAACATTCAAAGATGCGGATTCACTATTGAAAATGAAGTTTTTGCAAACCCCAGCAAGCCTTGAAAAAATTGGACTTATTTGAGAAATCCGTCTTCAGTGAGTAAAAGTTGTATTTTCTGTAAAATTCATCTATTAATATCAAAACTGGCCGTGTTCATCTTATCAAATAGGAAAAATGGTTGAAAATGGTCTTGTATGACTAGCGGAGACGGCGCAGGGGAAACTGGGCGGCCCCCAGCAGGTCTGAGCTGATGTCTCTTGTAAACGTAATTTTTTCAAACTTGGGTTTTGGGACAATGAGTGGCTTACTTTGTCACGTTGTATAGGAAAAACATAGTTCCCTCTATAAAAAGGTTATTCGTCAGAATTCTTTCAAAAAACAATTTAGATAGTAGAACAACAGCCTTCTTAATAAATGTCCAATCCTTTTTGGTCTTTTAGAAGTGCTTTTTTTCTCACAGAGAATTATTTTTTTTTTTTCGATTTCGTCTCGAAGTTCCTCGAAAATTTCTCGATCTTGTCTCGAATTTCGAGAAGGGCTTGTTTCTCGTCTCGATTTCGTCTCGGTTTCAAAAAATTACTTTTTGTGCAACCCTGATTCTCAGGACTGTTTGCTAGCCACTTTTCGGTATTGAGCTTTGAATTCCATAGCGATCGATATAAAAAGGTGCTTTTCTTGTGTTGTGTTTCAGGCTTGACGGCCAGGGCCAGGTTCCGAATAAAATGTTCTATCCTCACTTAAAATTATCACCGAAAAGTTTTTTTTATTCGTTAAATCAAAGTGTCTGTTGATAGCTATGTGAGAAAAAGAGACGCGATATTTTTAGGAAAACAGTCTGATGTTTGACTTGGACACATTTTTCGCCGGCCATTTTTGCTTGAGACCTTTCTAAAGCCGGGCTGGGCTTGAGAAATGGCCGGGAGGCCAATAGGCTGACGGAACGGCCCTCGCACAAGCCTGCTTCCCGGGAATTTCTCTGGATCCCAGAGGACCCGCCCACAGAAACCTTTGATTGTAAATGGAGCGCACTTTCCTCGACGGTGTCGTGGCAAAGTTTTGAATCGCAAATAAAGTTCGAGTGTAGTTTTTAAATTTAATTTCAATTTTCTTTTGTACATCTATTCCTTTTAATGTTTATCTGATGTTCGTTTAAAATCCAGATTTCAGGGTGAAACCTACTGTCCGGATGGACTTTATTAGGTATCTAATACCAAAGCGAAAAAGTAGTGCGTTAGTTTTGACAGCTGTATTTTTGTTTTTCTTTGCCATTTATCAATTTTTCAATGATGCTCCTACGATCGGTATAGGAAACCGCTTGAAGTTCCCCGATATTGGTAATTTTTATTTTTGATTTTGGTTGAAAAATGCGTTAGTTTTGTAGAAAAGGTAGCAGAACGGATCGTGAAAAGAGATTATCCCGATGACGGGGATGTAGTATTGCATGTGCGGCCTGACTATTCCATCAAAAGAGACGGTCCTGGCGAAGATGGGAAGCCAGTTGTTCTGAAAGGAGAGGAAAGAGCCCTAGGCGATGAGGACATGAAGAATTGGTTCATGAATGTTCATGCTAGGTACTTTGAACGAGAAAAATCAAAATAAACTTGACGTTTTATAGCGATAAAATATCTCTCGATCGAAACGTCCCTGACGCTCGGCGGAAAGAATGCAAGGATGTCAAATACGACCTGGAAAAGCTCCCCAATGTAAGTTATTCCGAGATGAATGACCTAAAAAGCTTTTTTTAGGCTTCTGTGGTTATAATCTTCACTGACGAGGCCTGGACGCCTCTTCTTCGAACAGTTCATTCGGTTGTCAACAGAAGTCCTCCGGAAATTCTTCACGAGGTCATTTTGTTGGATGACAATAGCCAGAGAGGTTTGGTGTCCACGAAAAATGGTTTTCTGTTGTTTTTGTTCAAAAATCCGTTTGCAAAAATGCATTTAACGCCAAATAAAGTTCAAAATAGCTTTTTCTCTATACATGCTTAACTTACGACTTTTTATGGTATTTCAAAATTCAGCAAAGGTTTTCGCACATAATCTGAACCCCTAAACCAGTGAAATCACTTGAAAGAAACTTTATTTTTCATTTTTTTTTTTAATTTGACGGACGTTTTCTTTATATTTCCTTTATATGTGAATCATTAGACTTTATAAAAAACAGGAACTTTCCTGGGAAAAAAAGCTTATTAAAACGCCCGTTTTTTTCGTGAAACCCTATGAAGTGGACGAATATTACAGAAGAGCTCAAAGAGAAGCTGGACCACCACATCAAACGGTTCAACGGAGTCGTAAAAATCGTGAGAAAAAAACCGTCCGTCATGGTCTGATTCGAGCCAAACTTGCAGGTTTCTTTTTTTGATGTTTTTTTATAAATTTATTGAGAATGTTTTATTTTTTTCATATATTTCCCGGGATTTCCGTGGTTTAATTGATTTTTTTGAGGGTAGGATTGTGAGATATTCCATTTCTCGGAGGAAAACTATCATTTTTTGCTGGTTTATTAAAAATACATGTTATCTTTTCTTTTTTATTCTGTTTGTATTATTTTTTTTCCCTGTTCAGAAATCCTTGCGGAGGTGTATAAAGACGCATATTTTTTATTGCAAAACTAATGATCCTTCAAATCCATCTAGAAAAAGCTTCAAAACTCAAACGAATTATTAATATATTTAGTTAATTTTTTTCTTGATTTAAAAATAAAAAAATGTAGAGATTTACTGAAGTACCTAAAAAATACCCCGCCTCGCATAGGTGAAACCGAAAAGTCACTTTGAGGGCCCTTAGAAGAAGCTGAAAAGGTATCTTAAAAATCTCCCAAAGTGATGAGAAAAATCCTTTTCTCAGCCTCATAGGTTCTTCTTGAAACCCCTGGAAATTTTTGGTTCATTTTTTGTTTGAAAAAGTACCTTTTTCGTTTTTCCCAAGGGTGCTAAAGGGATCCAAAGTGTAAAGGCCAAGAAAATTGACTTTTTGTGAAAGAAGTTGAAAAACGGGCAGAAGCCTCTGGAAAAAGGCCTCGCAGGCCCCTTTTTTCTTGACTTTTTTAAAAAGAAGCGGGAAACCGAGATTCTCAGAAACTTCTGCCATCTTTTTAGGAACTCAAAAGAGAGCTCTAGGACTATTTTATAAAGGCCTTTTTGACTTTGCCCATGAAGGAAGATTTTCAGGCGCCCGTGAGGCGACTGGCCAAGTTGTTGTATTTCTCGATTCTCATTGTGAAGCCAATCATGGATGGTACGTTTTTCTTCTCGAAATTTGGCCTGTTTTTCTCAATTCGTTGAATAAAAATTCGGTTTTTCAGGCTCGAACCATTGGTCCAAAGAATCCAGGAGAAAAGAACGGCGATAATTTGTCCGATAATCGATTCGATTTCCGCCGGAACGATGGCTTATCACGGAGATCCGTTTGCGACCGCCGTTGGAGGTGTGATTTTTGAAGAGTAAAATCGAAAATTTGATTTAAAAAAAAACCATCCGATTAGGCCTGAAATGAGGAAAAAACTTCATTATTAAGTTATTTTTTTTTCAAAAAGGTCAAATTGACCAAAATTTCAGAGTTTCTAGTGTAGAAAGTTGTATAGTCGATTCACAGCTAGCTAAGTAGCCTGTCTGCGCTCTCTACCAGCCAGGCACTATCTCTTCTCTTTTTCGTGTCAGGACCCTTTTTTCAATGACTCAAGCCAACCATGAACACTGCAGATATATTTTATATCATGTTCTAAATCCTCCTAAAATCTCACATGACCCGAAAAACAACGATAACGCCTTTTCGCCTCGAGACCTTTATAAAACTCCCTATGCTCCTTTGAACTGCCTATTTTGCGAAACATTTGAATTTTTTTATTGTCTGTCCAAATTGTACAGAAGAACAAATAAGAAGCTTCCAAATATGATAGCATGTTTTTGCCTCTTTTCATGCTATTTGTTTATTTGAAGTGTTTGAACAATGCCTCAAAACGGAAAATTTGAGCGATTTTAGGAAATTTCATAACTGACAGTAGTATTATCTAACATGAAGGAAAGGAATTTGTGTTTGAACAAAAAAATTTCCAAATAAAAAGAAGAAAATAACATTTATTCGTTTCTTTTTGAAAATACTTGTTGCTGTTTTTTTAACGGAAAAAAACCTTCCAGAAAGTATTTTTTTAAAAAAACTTTCAAAAATTAATTTTTAGGCTTTTTCCTGGGCTCTACACTTTACTTGGGAGCCAATGTCGAAAAGCTGAAAGAGAACGAAGAAAATCGGAGACCGAAGCGATTCGGTTAGTTTTTTTAAAGTTTTATTTGCTTCAAATATTTGAAAATTCAAAAAAATTTCGAAACTTCATTCTTAACAAAAGCTGCATTTGTCAATAGTCATTCAACATAGTAGTTCGAGAATTTTTTCTTGAGTGGCAGAAAAGATTTCTCAAAAATTTCCTCTGAAGAATTTCTCCTTCCCCGAACTGATACGTTTCAGTGAACTTTTTTATTTGAATAAATGCTTTTAGTTCGTTTTCACTGTTTTTATTGCTGCATTATATTTTTCTCGCTTTGGAATCTGAAGGTTATATGCGCGAAGCGGTCGCGATGCGTTTTTGCGCCAATTTGAAATTTATCACCTTATTGAAGTTTTCCGTGGTAATCATCGTTTTATTTAAAGTCCAAAAACAACTTATTTCAAATTTATCTGATATAAATAGTTCGTTTCTTTACAGGCAAAGTCTAGAAAGACTCCATAGAAATATTCCTTTTAGGGTAATGAAGGCTCCCTTCTTGCTGTCTTTTTGCGCCATTTTCCCAGCCCTTATGTACCATTTTTGCTGCCTCTCCCTTTCTCCGCCATTTCTCGAGCCTTTAAAATCCCAGAAAAATGGAAGGCTCCATAAAGGGACTCTTTTTGCTGCCTTTTTGCTCCCTTTTCGCCGCCTTTCTGCGGCCTTTTTCGAGCCCCTCCCTCTTAACGGCCATTATCCATCATTCCGATTTTTCCCTAGTTCAACAATAAACTTGAGAAAAGTCTGAAATGGCGACAATTTTTTTGAATTGGTGCCAAAAACGCATCGCAACCGCTTCGCGCATGGACCAAACGCCGCAGTTTCAAAACCGAGAAAAAAATGAAACTTAAATGAAAAATGGTTCCATTTTTTTATTAATAATAATTTATTAGTTATTTCAGTTTTATATTTTTTTCGGTTATCCCCGAGATCAAAATGTAGAAATTATCCCTACTTCAGATCTCCCACAATGGCCGGCGGTCTTCTGGCGGCCGACCGAGAATATTTTTTCGAAGTCGGCGGATATGACGAGGAGATGGACATTTGGGGCGGCGAGAACTTGGAAATTTCATTCAGAGTAAGATTCTTTGAATAAAATGCGAGTTTCAATTGAAACGTTTTAGACATGGATGTGTGGCGGATCGATCGAATTCGTCCCCTGTTCCCACGTCGGACACATTTTCCGAGCTGGCCATCCGTATAATATGACTGGTGCGATCATTTTCTTTTTTTTTTATTAAATCAAACATGAAATAACGAGATATCGGATGCAAAAAAATATTCAATTAGGAAAATAGTTAAATGGACTCGAAAAAGACGGAAATTGAAAAAAAAATTTTTTTGTAAGAAATCTCAGTTTTTTTAAAATTTTTCTTTACAATCTTCACTTTAATAAGATTCCATATGCAAAAATTCTTCTTTAATTAAATTAAATTAGAACTTTAAGTGAAGAAGCTTCAAGAAATTTCTGTTCAAAACGTCAATATTCGATAAATCTTCTCTTTTTAATGGTATCACGTTTATTGAGTTTTTTGAATTTCGTAGGTAGTTTGGATTATTTCAATTCTAAGTTAGAAAATGAAATACTTAGTTTCAGTATGGCTGAACCCCTTTTGAAGATTTTTTCCTTGAAATCGAAAGAATTTTAGGACGAAACAAAATTGTGTTTTAGGTCGATTTCTGATTGAGACTGGGCTCACTAGGCGCAGATAGATTTTTTATTTTCAAAAATACCGTTCAGATTCATTTTTTTAGGTCGTAACAATAATAAGGACGTCCACGGAACGAATTCCAAGCGATTGGCTGAAGTTTGGATGGATGAATATAAACGATTGTATTACATGCATCGACAAGATCTCAAGGTGAATTCATCAACCGGATTTTTTTGGTCGCATTTGGAATGGCTGCCTTTCAAAATTCAATCTTTCAAATTTATGATCTTGAGCGTGACGCGCCCTGGAGTCGGGCGCAACTTTTGAGCCATTGGTTCTACTTAAATATCCGGTCTTTAATTTCCTAGGGGTGCTGTATGTGAAATTCCGCAATTTTGAGTGGTTCACTTTGTGTGTTTGCACTTTTTTGCGACTTGTCCGCTTTTTTAATTTCTTTTTCTCTTCTTCTCAATCTTTTTTAAAATATATTATAAAGGAGTTTTGGACATTTAGACTTTTTCCTGCAGTTATAATTTATTGCATTAAAGTTTAAAACGAAAATGGACCACGGCGAATAGTGCAAACACAAGGTGACAACTCAGAAAAGTCCCATACAGTAACCTTCAAAATAGAAAAATCATGTCGCAACACAAATTTTTCAAAAGAATATAGCAATGTTGCGCCTGCGCATGAAGCAACTTGCGCTCAGGATCATGAATTCCACCTTCAAAAATTTAATTTTGAACTGCTCGCTCTTGCTTTAGCTGTTGACCAAGCCATTCCAAGCGCGACCAAAAGTTCTCCCAATCAACTTTAATCTGTTTTCTTATCTGTTCGCATTTTCAAGGACAAAGACGTCGGTGACCTGACTCCCAGGAGGAAATTAAGAGAACGACTTCAGTGCAAACCCTTCAAATGGTTGGTGGCCATCAAGGACATTCCAACCCAAATTAACCTACTTTTTTTCTAGGTACTTGGACAATGTAATTCCCGGCAAGTTTGTGATGGATGAGGATGTTCTTGCTTATGGAACGGTTGGTGGTTTTTAATTGGTCTGAAGAGAAATAAGGGCAGATTTTCCTAAATGGCTTGTTCATCGAACAACATGAAAATTGTTCCGAAACACATAAAACTGCTCCAAAACAAAAAATAGTACGGTTTTGAAGAAATTTTGATACGCTGATAAACATTTTTTGCGTTTTTTCTTTCAAATTCTGGGAGAAATCTAACTTCTAAATTATCGTAATAGAAGTTTCATTGTGATGTCATTTTGGTGTTCCTGAAAATTTTTTTGACGAAAAACAGGAATCTCAGGTTTTTTTAACTGGAAAAAAATGTTACGAATATTGGATTGATAGTTATTTCTGTTGAGAAAAAAAGAAGAATTTCAAAGTACAGAACAAAAATCCATAAAGAAAACCCATGATTTTTTTGAATTTTATTTTTTTGAATGGCTTTTTTTATTCTCATTTTTTAAAGATTGCATTGGATAAACTATTCGATAATTGTTAATTTTTTTCCATTGAAATCAAATTTTTTTGTTTCGAAGTTTTTTTAGAAGGTGATTTTTTTCTCAAAAGTTCTATCATTCATGAAATTTGAAGAATTTGATGCCTTTTAGATTTTTTCAGAATTTTTTTGGCGAATTTTTCTTTATAGAGCTTCAAATTTCAGAAAAAGAGAATCACAAGCAGTTTTTCTAAAAAGGATACCTTTTTCCGAGGGAAATTATTAACTCAGTCTAAACCCAAATAGCGCAGAACAAGTATGAGCCTAAATACTATCATTTTCTTTGAGCCAGACTTTTTTTCAGCTCCACACGACGGTCAACTCGTACCGCATGTGCACGGATACATTGCAGAGAGATGAGAAAATGGCCCAATTGTTGGGAGTTTTCCCTTGTCAGGGCAAAGGAAGCTCTCCGCAGGTCGGATATTTCAATTATTTGGTTGACTGAAAATATTTTCGTTGCAAAACTTTTATCTTCCTTTTTTGAAAAATTGGATATCTTCAAAGTTTTCTTTGAGAACGTAATCCAATTTATAATGTCATTAATGAAAATTGCGAACAATAAGGCCCGTTTCTAACCGGAATCTAATCTCATAACTAACTAACTAATTCTAAAGAGGGTTTTTAATGTTTAAAATTGAAACCATGTAAAAATGGACGTTGGATTCATCTTTTGATTTTGCCGTGACCAAAATAATTTCCGGGAAACTCAATTTTTCTCGATCTCTCCAAAGTTTGATTATCTTTTTCACCTTCTGAAGGTTATTTTGAACTTCGAGGAATTTCTGTATTTTGTTCAAAAGTAAGGGTTTGAGAAGAAAATTCAACTTAGGCATGGAAATTGGATAATACCTCTTTTCATATATAAATTTTGGCCATGTTTTCGGAATTTTGAAAGGAAAAGCTCATTTATAACAGCTCTCAGGCTGGCTAGGTGTCTAAACGGGTGTATTAAACTCTTTTTTTTGAGGTTTTTTGAGTTTATGTTGTGCTAAAAAGGAGAAATACGGGACCAAGCTGCGTTTATTTCGAAAATCTGGGACCGAACTGTGCTGAAAATTCTTGTTTCATCTGGCTTTTTTGTTTGTCATAATTTGCGTACTCTGCGGACTTTGAAGCTCCATAACTCGGAAACAGGATCTATTGCGAGGAATTTTTTTCTTTTTCTGTAATCAGGAGGTCTTAAAGTATCCTTCAGCAAAATTTCATCAAAAGTTCAACCAGGGGGTAAAGAACGTTCCCTAGTCAGCAGGAGAGCGAATTCTAATCTTTAATTTCGAGAGAAAAATCGACCTTTTCTTCCAGCTGATGTCACTGTCGAAAGCGGGTCATTTGCGGCGGGAAACCAACTGCGCAATTATCGACGGCGATAAAAAGCACGTTCGGATGATCAGTTGCAGTGATGGCCTCGACAAATGGACCTACGAGGTGGGAAATATTCGAAAAAGGGATATTTTTTGATTTTCCCTTAGTTTTCTTAAATTCCTTTTTTTCTAGATTTTTAGGTCATTAGAAAACGAATGGTTCAGGAATTTTTCTCAAAAGCTACAAAAAGACGGTGTACTTCGCTTCAAGACCTTTTTTTTGCAGACTTGTAGAAGAAAAGTTTTTTTTCTGCTGTGCTTTGGAAACGTGGAGAAAATCCCGCAAAGAATAGTTATGCACAGGTTGGGCCGGCCCGGGCTCTGGGCATTGTTTTTTGAGAAGAAACTTGGGCGGGCTTGGGCCAGGCATCGAATAAATCTTCTGAATTCGATCAATTTTTCAAAATTTTCCAGAAATTTCACTCTTTTTACGGATAAAAGCTTAGTTTCTGTTGAATTTTAAGTGAAAAAAACAGCAGAAAACAAGAAATTTAGGGTAAATAAGTCTGATATTTGACTTCAAGAAAACCTGCCCTTTTTGGGCGGGGCCTAGTCGGGCTCAAAAAAAGGGTCTGGGTTGACCCGGCCCTCGCGCAAGCCTGACGATAACCATAAATAGATTACTGTTTTTCCAGAAACGGCAGCTGATCCACAACCGGACGAAGCAATGCTTGACGACGGCTTCTCTGAAAGGCGGCGATGACGTCATCGTCGTGGATTGCGATCCGTCGGACGCCCACCAACTCTGGGATTTTGACAGCCCTGATATTTGAAAATAATAATTTTTATCATTTTTTATCATTTTTTCTTTTTTAATATTTGTTAGCTCTTCCCTTTCCTGGTCACACCAAAGCACGTCTTCTTCTTTTAGTCTTGCCTTTCCTAGTTTTTTTATCCTTTATTTCAATGCTCTTAGTCTTGTCTACTACGGATACTATAGTATTGCACCAACACTAGTCATTCATTTTTGTTTCACTTCTTCCGATTTCACTTTTCTTCCCAGATCTTCTGTGATACACGCAATTTATCCATACTTGTATTTATTCTTTGTTGTTCTGAGGTTATACTGGTTTCTTTCTATGCAATAAATTTTACGGTCATTTTTTGATGTAGAGAGTTTTTTTATGGTTGAATACCTTGAATAATAACTTTTCGTGTTGTGTTTGAGCTGTGTGAGAAATTTGAAAACTTTTTTTTCGATTTCTTAAACGAGCTGTTGAAAGTAGAGAACTTGAGAAAAAAGGAAAATTGTTCTATGCGCCTTTAATAAGAGCCTGATTTCTTGAATAGTTTCAGTTATAGCCGATCGAGTACCAGTTTAGGACGTTAAAGGGGCGGGTCATGTCTGTGCCCTCCACAAACCGGGCACTTTCTCTCTTTTATCGTGCCAGGACCCTTTTTCGATGATCATGAATCAGCTATACTTAGGGACCGCAAAGCCACGCCCACTTCGGACGAAATTTTTTTTTGCATTGCATTGCGGTTTTTTCTTTATTCCATGGCGCGCGTATGGAAAAAAAATAGTATACTCGAAATACATGTTAATAATAATATAATTTATTTACAGGCAGAACAAAATAACATGTACAAAAAAAGAGGGAAAGATTGGCATTAAGGCCTGAAATAATGTTCTGGGGCATAGTTAAGGCATAGATTAGTATTTCAGTGTCAAAACTAGAAAAAAACCAGTGCAAGAGCAAAAAAATTCTGGAATATCAGTTTTTTCAGCGACGGCCCTATGCTTTTTTGTGCTGATTAAGGAGCATCTATTATAATTCTAAAAACAAAATTTTCTGAAAAAACCTGCAGAAATAAAAATCACGACATCTTGTTTTATAAAGCGTTAAAACGACGATTTTTTAAGGTTTCCACACCAAAAACGGACTTTCTCCGAAAAAAACTTTTGCTTTCCGTTTTTTTTCACATTCATTTCAATCGCTCTCAGATTTTATGTGAGGTGACGAAATGCAAAAGAAAAAGAAAAAAGTAGGGCTCTTATTAAAGGCGCAAGTTGAACTGTCTTCTCCTATTGTCTTCAGCCAACCGTTAATCGGCTATAGTCTGTGCGCCACGACTTGAAATTTCACGGAACGACATTCCGCTGTACCGCTGCGTGCGTTCGCGAAGCGTCTTTCGAATCTAGGTCACGTTTTCAATTGATTGTTATTGCTGTGGAAGCCCATGGAAGTAGAGTACCTTAATAAAATATTAAAAAAATGAAAGCGCGACCGAGGTTCGCAAAGGCGCGCAGCGGCACAGTGGAATGTCGTTCCGTGAAATTTCAAGTCGTGGTACACAGACTATATATAGTCAAGTTCTAGTTGAAGATGAGCGACAACGCGGAAGGCGACGTGGCGGTAGTCAGGCCGTGTTTGGCGCCTGGACCAACTGAAGGTGTCAATTATCCCCTGAAGGTTCACTACTGTGGAGGTTTTCCTCAATTATAAGAAAAGCTGTCTACTTTTCGTCCCATTAGAATGTTCCATGCCGATGGAGTACTGCGACTACTCCGGCAGGACCGAGGCCTGCAGGACTTGGGCGACCACCCACGCCCCAGAAGCTCTCGAAGGCCTTTCCATCGACGACAATGCCGAGGAAAACGAGAAAAAACATCAGAAACGTGGCGGCAAAGGCACGTCCAAGCCCAAGGTGAGGGTTCAGGCTATATTCAAAGAAGGGCACACCTATATTTGTCGTGGAAATTTTGACCGACAGGAACTTTTCCGTTTTTCAAGTCCATTTTTTCACCTTGTGGGAATGTACCTTTTTCTTTAAAAAAAGTAAAAAAATCATTGAGTCCTTTTTACTTATAATTTTTCAAGTCTGAAGGAAGAATTGTGTGTCTATTCGAGAAGAAAATATTATAAATTCCGTATAACTCTTGGTTTTTTTCAAGTAAACAGTTTTTCAAGCCTAAAGTAAGAATTTTTTTCGAGAAAAAAATATTTTTGAAAAACCCTTTTTCAAGCTCAAAAAAATTTAAAAAGGCTGAAAAACCCATTTGCCATGAAATTTTTTTAAAAGAAAAGCTTTTTCTCCGTTCTACAGTTCTTCAATCATCAACTCGAAAGTTTTCTGGTCGCATTTGGAATGGCTTGAACGGAAAACTGTAACCTCTGAAAAAAAAATAATAAAAAAACCGTTTTCTTTTTTTAATCAATAGTATTCACAAGACCAAAGGTAAGAAGTTCGGGTTATACGAAGAGCGGAAAGGAAATATTGACTGAAAAGCGACTTTTCAAAGTTTATTTTAAAACTTAAAACTTTCTGTTCGCATTTGGAATAAACTAGCGGGAAAAGGTATACCATTGTTTTTCGAACAAATTCAAAAAAATAAACGGGTTTCTTCATGTTTTTGATCATATAAAAACATTTTTTTACGAAATGATTGAAACTTTTTTTGACGATGTGTTTGAAAAAAAGCGAGAAGTAATAATAATAGAAAATAGTTCTTTTCATTTTTTTGATAATTTTTTTGCAACATCAAAAAAAGGTGTATAGAAAATTTAATAAGAAAAAAATATGAATTTTTGATGAAAATATCACATTTTCAGGACAAGAAAAAAAGCGACTGGCGTGGCAAAAAGTCACTTTACAGAGGGAGCCTAGAGGGAAAAAAAGTCGGTCACCGTTATCAAAGGACTCCAGACTTTTGGTTTTTCCATTGTTTTTTTAAAAAAATGTTTTTTTCTCAGAAATTGACCTGAAAGTCGCTACGAAACTTTTCGCGCAAAAGTTTGCTTGTGGAAGTTCGGTCACAGGAGCTGATGAGATTGTTATTCAGGTTTGTTTGAAAGAGAAAAAATCTACAAGGAAAATATAGTGAAAAAAGGTCAGTTATAAAGTTAAAAAGGTCAGGTTAACTAGTTAAAAGTTTGAAAGCGCGTAGGAGAAGAAAAAAAGGATTTCTGATTGAAAGGTCATTTCAAAGATATAGTCTGATCAGATTTTGAATGGCAAGTTCAATGACGTCATTCAAAAACACTCTGTGGATGGCTCGCTCTCTGATTGGTTTATTGCACCATTATGGGCGGAGCTTCAGCGGCGACTTGACATTCAAAATCTGAACAGACTATATTCTTGAAATCGCATAATTTAACTTTTTTAAACAAATCATTTCAACAGAAAAAAGAAAAAAGAAATTGGAGGAAGGTGAAGGAAAATTGAAAGTTTAGAGGGATGACTGATGTCACGTTCACGTTATATTTACGCATTAAATTTCATTTTCTCAGGAACTTTGTTCTTTTAAGCGTGTGAGCTTGAACGAAATGAATAACTGCGATTTTTCGATTTTTTCATTGTTTGTATAGTCTATTCAGTTTTTAAATGTCAAGTACAATGACGTAATTTAAAAACGCTCTGTAAATGACTCGCTCTCTGATTGGTTTATCGCGGAATTAGGGGCGGAGCTTAAGCGAGAACTTGACATTCAAAATCTGAACCAACCATATGCCTCCTTATAAGTTGAAGCTCCTATTAGATTTTCCGCCAAGATTTAAATTTTTAATTCTGTCTTTCCATTCACTTCACGAAATATTTCTTCAGGGTGACGTGAAAGACGATCTCTTCGATCTGTTACCGTCTAAATGGCCTCAGGTAATTTACCTGTTTGAAATTTATAATCAAAGTCTTTTGATTTCAGATAACTGACGACTCCATTGAAGATCTCGGTGATAAAAAACGATAAACTACCTCTCCGGTGCACTATTTTCCTCATTTCTCTATATTTTGTTCCCCGAAATAAATAGTCTTGTCAAGTTTCGCTCATTTTTTGAGTTTTGAAGCGGATTTCCTAACCGCTCAGCTTTTTTCTGGTTTTGACTGTTTTTTTATGGTATTTACGATTTTTGAAGACGGATACGGCACATGGCACGATGGGCAGGTCACAGGCAAAAGTCTCGTCTTCAGGTTTTTTTTGGAAGTTTTGAGAAAAAAAAAGCTGGAAAATCAGCGGCAGGTGCGTTCTGGCGAACAGATCGGCTTTTAAAAAATGAGAAAAACTTTCTCGACAATTTTCAGCCGGCGGTTTTTTTCCAGCTTTAGGTTCCGTGTGAGTCGCAGGCTGATTTATTGCGCTATAAATCTAGCACCCGACCCAAAGCGACTTACGCGAAGTTATATCGACAAAAAAGTATATCAAAAGCCGCTAGAACACGATTAAATTTCAACCCCAATGCAACCGCGGCGCTTTGAGCCATTCCACATGCGACCACAGCCTTTTTTGAATACTAATATTTATTTCATCCTTGTAGAGGCTAGTGACAAATTTCAATATCCATAAGATTTATTCAGAAACTGGTGTTATTCCTGGTCAGCGGCTACTTATTCATCGTTTGGAATCGCGAAGGCGCTAGCAAATATATGCTCGAAGTTCCGGCAAATGATGGATTTCATGTTGTTCGTTTTTATTCTGAGGAAGGTCAAAAATTGACTTTTTTCTCAGATTCCCGACTATTCGAATCCGAGAAACGGTCCTGGCGAAAATGGACTCGGCGTCGTTTTGAGCGGCGAAGAGAAGAAAATTGGAGAAGATCAGATGAAGACGATGTTCATGAACGTGGTGGCTAGGTTAGATTGGGGAAATATTGATTTTCCATGGGAAACTGAGAAAGGTTTCTAGGAAAATTGATTGATAGAGAAAATAATGAGAAGAGAAATCATAAAAAATTAATTAGAAAATTAAACTTCTAGAAATTATTTCAATGGACTTTGTCCAGACCTAAAATGTATTACTAATAGTACCAAGGTAATGAAAAATTCGTGAGTTTCCTCGATCCATCTTGAAAATATGAGAGCATTTAGAAGCCACATCGATCGAAATATGACCTCCGAAATAGTAATTAGAAATTTATTTACCAAATCCAGGTTCACTTTCTGAGAAAACTTGTGTCAATTAAACCTTTTTTACGTCTCTTCCTGGAGTTTGAGCCTTTGAAACCTCCTAACTCATAACTTTCAAGAGCTTGAAAAGTGTATTTTTCTAGAAATTCTCAGAAAAATCTCGAATTTGCCGGGTTTTTTAAGGTTTTTTTTTACCTCTAAAGCTTCTCGTCGCGGAAAACTTGGTATAGCTGATTCACGGCTGGCCTGAGCCATCGCGAAAAGGGTCCCGCCACGAAAAGAGACGAGACAGTGCCCTGGTTGGTGGAGAGTACAGACAGGCCACGCCTTTTTGCGTCCCAAGCTAGCCGTGAATCGTCTATAAATTCCAAGATAAAAACCTACCAAACCAAACCTTTTTACATTGGGTCCAAAAGTTTTTAGAGCACTCTTGGACCCACTGTAAAAAGGCATTTTCTAGAAATTTTGAACATTTTTTTTTTCTCGAACAGGCAAATTTTCCTCCTTTCACTCATGGCGTCAAAAAGCACCATTTTCAGTGTCCTCAAATGAATTTACACCAGAAAACTTTTTTCAGCGACAAAATCTCACCGGATCGAAGTATACCAGACTCAAGATCTCGGGAATGCCGGAATATAGAGTCAAGTTACCCCAAAAATCTGCCAACTGCCTCGGTTGTCATTATTTTCACAGACGAATTTTTCTCAGGTTCTTTAATCGTCGAAAGTTCGAAAATTTATAAATTTAGCTTTGACGCGAACGGTTCATTCGGTTGTTAATCGAACTCCTCAACATTTGTTGTACGAAGTGATTTTGGTTGATGATAACAGTCAAAGAGGTGAATTTTTCCTTATTTTTTAAATTTCTTATGTCGTGTTCAACGTAATTTCCGCGAAATGCAAAACTTTCTTTGACTCTCCAAACTCTCCAAAATATAGTTGTAGTTTTCTTTCTCTAACGGGTATTTTGCATTTCGCAGAATCACGATGATTTTTTGCGACCAAAAACTTTAATACCCCTTTGGACCCCTACAGGGACTCCTACGACACTTTTTGATGCCCCCTATAGGAGGAGCGTAGGTTTCTCTATAGGGGTCCCTCATAGGGGCCCCATGAACCCTCTATAGGGACACCTCAAAAGCGTCTCACTGTATAAACAAAATTTACAGAAGAACTCGGGAGCAAATTATCCGAACATTTGAAACGATTTGGATCTTTGGTCCGGCTGATCAGGTCAAAGGAGCGACTTGGTCTGATTCGAGCCAAAATTTTAGGTCCACAATTTTTTTATTATATTTCAATTTCTAGATGATGTGATGTTGAGAAGCTTTTCCTTGTGATCCAGACGGGGAAAAGCTTTAGGAATTTTGAAAAGTTGCGAAAATTTTTCAGATTCTCTCCCTTTTTTAAAAAATTTGGTTGAAATAAAATTTTCGAACCGTAAAAAAATCTTAAAAAAGCAACTAATCAATATTGACTTTTTTCTAGAAAGAAAAAAAACATCGTCTGACATTTTTTAGCAGTTTGGTTTTATTCCATTATACAGTAATAGGAGCTGTCCTATTGAAATAATTAAGTATTGGGAAAAAATCCTAGTGAGCACTTAAGAGGTTTTTCAAGGAATAGTTGGAGAGGCCACTTAAGTGACCACTGAAACCATCTCAATAGAAGCTACTATTTTGCGTATTAGTGGCCACTATAGTAGTTTTTAATGATCTAGTAGTAGTAGTATCACTTAGTTCGAATTTTAAAGAGGCCATTAATTTTTAGCTACTTAGGTGACCACTAGAGCTTCAGAACCCTATAGTCCCCACTGAAATTTTCCCGGTAATTCAAATTGAAAATCCCATTTCTTACAAGGAAAGTAATTCTTATTTGCGGTTGGGATTTTCTTGAAAATGGACCAGGACACTTCTGGATATACTAGGTGAATATGAAGAAAATTTAAACCTGCTCAACTTTCTAGTTTTTGAATTATGAGCAATCAACGTACCAAAATGGCCTGTTTTAACGGATTTCGAGTGTTTTCGTTGACTTTGAGCCCTCCTTTCTGAGAAACTAATAAGTTGTGCAGGTTGGGATTTTCAAGCTCACCATCTGGTAGGTCAAAAAGTGTTCTGACAAATTTTCATAAAACTCCCTACCGTAAAGTAAAATGACCTCTTTTGTTAAACAGAAAATTGAGTTAAGGAGCAAAAGCTGCCCGTGGCGAAGTTTTGGTGTTCTTGGACTCACACTGCGAAGCCAACACTGGATGGTATTCCAAAAAGCAAAAAAAATCTGATTTTTCTGAGGATATGTTTCAGGATTGAACCTCTTTTGGCACGGATCCAAGAAGAGCGGACGGCTGTAGTTTGTCCAGTGATCGACGCGATTTCCGATGGGAATATGGCCTATTTGGGCGGTTCTCACGGAGGAATCGGCACTTTTTGGTGGTCCCTACACTATAGTATGGGCTCGCTGCCGAAATCGGAAATCGAAAGGAGGAAAAATCCGGCCACCGACTATATTCGGTTGGTTTTTTTGGTTCTTGAAAAAAAAAACAAGGCGAAAAAACACGATTCTCGACTCTCAAGCTAGTTGAAAAGTAACAAATTTGATAAATTTCATTTCGTGGTCAAGAAAAACGATGTGATTTCGGAAAAGCAGACCAACTCGAAAATTGAAATCTTTTCGAGCACATTTTGGTGCTCTTAGACACAAGTAGTTCCGGGTCGGTTGCGCCTCCAATTTTTAAGCTTTGAACCATTCCACAACTTTCACTATTCTCTAATTAATAAAAGCAAAAGAAAATTTTGAAATAAAACTTGAATGAATCAGAGAAGTGATCTTCAGAAAATTTTTATAATTCCATTTATTTCTTCAAGGTCTCCAACCATGGCCGGAGGACTTTTCGCGGCCAATCGAGAATATTTCTTCGAAGTCGGCGGATATGACGAGGAGATGGACATCTGGGGCGGCGAGAACTTGGAAATTTCGTTCAGAGTTTGCTCAAAATTAACGATATATACTCAAACTTGTAGTTTTAGGTTTGGATGTGTGGAGGCTCGATAGAAATAATTCCTTGTTCTCATGTCGGCCATATTTATCGGAACGGACATCCTTATGACATGACCGGTAGGTTCAAAAAAAAATTGCAGGGAAACAATTGAGAAAAAAAATGAAATTTTTTTATATAGCTGATTAACGGCTGGCTTGAGCCATCGAGAAGGGTCCTGCCACGAAAAGAGACGAGGCAGTGTCCTGGTTAGTGGAGAGTGCAGACAGGCCACGCCTTTTTGCGTCTCAAGCTAGCCGTGAATCGTCTATATGAAGTTTCCCACAGTTGGTAATTCTCTAACCTTTCTGCGTCTCTTATCCCTCAACGGCGAGGTCGTAGAGACTTGAAAATAGCAAGTAACTCAGAGAGAGAGAGAGTCAGACAAACCGCTTCATTTTCTGAAAAACGAAGTTTAGTCAGCCTTTAGCTGCACCCGACCTCATCTGACTTGCTAAAAGATGCCGATAAGCGCAAGTAGGTTTCTGTCGGTCGCGCTTAGTCAGTAACACGCGCTGGGCCGTTCAATTGAAATCCGTGATCTTGAAAATTATAAAATCCTATTCATGGGTAGCTTAAGTGGCAAACCTCAACCAACCGAGTTCTGTATCTTTTATTATCGTGTCAGGACCCTTTTTTGATAACTCCAGCCAGCCGCACTTCAGCTAGAGACTGCATTCAGGACGAAACAACAATAAAGACGTCCATGGAACGAATTCGAAAAGGTTGGCTGACGTTTGGATGGACGACTACAAAAGACTGTTTTACGTTCATAGAATGGGCTTGGTGGTGAGTTCGGAGGTCAAAAAGTTCTCGAGGGAATTCTTAGGACACTGATGTCGGAGATCTGAGTGGAAGGAAGGCGTTGCGCGAGAAGCTCGGCTGCAAATCTTTCAATTGGTTTCTGAAGAATGTCATTCCGGATAAGGTAATAAAAAATTCGGCTGAACTGAACCGGTCCTGAGGCCTTATCAATTTTTGAGTTTTTGTATTTGATTTGGAGGTTATATGATAGTAATTTTCATTGATACGAAGTTTCTGATTACTTGACCCACGATTCAAAACCTTTTAAAAAAATTTTGAGACAGACTTAGGAACCAGCGCTGTCCCTATAAAGGCAGCCTTAGAGTTAGGGTAGGAGAAAGTAGAGTCCTTGGTGTATCCCCTCCAGGGACCACTTGACCTCCCCTGGAGGCTCCACTGAAGCTTGCAAGTGGCCTCTAGATGGATTTTAGTTATTGGTCCGTATAGGTGACATTCCCTCGGTTATTTTTATTTAATTCAGCCCTATAAGGAGAATTTTTTGTCCCCTACAGACGCTGTTTTTTTCCATAAGAATTTTTTTCAGTTCATCCCGGACGAAGACGTTCTGGCCTATGGACATGTGGAAGGGCAGAATTCCATGTGCCTTGACACGCTTCAAAGATTAGAGAATAAAGTGAATTTTTATTCTTCTCAATCTTGGTTGCATTTGGAATGTATCGATAATCAATAATATTTGATTAGTGAAATCGGAAAAATCTCGTTTCTTTTTACGAAAAAAAAAAATCAATTTCTTCAGGGCCCCATAATTCTTGGGATTTACAACTGTCAACGACCAAGCAGCTCCGCGCAGGTTCTTTAATTCAAAGAAAAAAAATCTATTCCGAATAATTAAGATGTTCTCAATATCGAAAGAAAACGAGCTCCGTCGAGAAGAGACTTGTGTTGACGTGGGAATTGAGACAAAAGATGGAGTCCGTCCGGCGAAAGTCGTTCAGTGCAAACGGAACGATTTTGTCGAGTTTGAGCATGAGGTGAGAAAATAATCAATAAAAAATCAACTCAAAAAAACTTCAGAAAGGAAAATTCCTGAAACATAAGAAAACGGGACTCTGTCTCGATATGGGTGGCGTCAGCGCCGGCGGCGATATTTATTTCCAAAAGTTTGTCCATCCTAAAAATTTCTCATTTTTAAGAATTTTCTTCAGATGCGACGAGAACCGGCCTAGCCAGAATTGGATCATCGACAAATATTTTACATAACCTTTTTTGACATTTTTTCTGTCTTTCAATCAGGGTTCAATGGGGTCAGTATTTGGACGATACGCTAAAAATTCGGGTTTCTAACACATGTACACAATTGTTAACTTTCTTTGCTATTTAATAAAAAATTTTATTTAAAAAACTGTTTTTGTCTATAAATTCTCCAGCAGTTAACGACACGCTCGGTATTCTCATCATATTTTCATATTCTCGGTCGCTTTTTCCATAAGAATTCCCTTTGAGACCTTTTAGAGCCACTTAATGGTGAATCTAGAAGCCAGAATCGTCCTAGGCCTAGAAGTTGCCTTGACTCCCAATTGACACGCCCACTTCGAAGAACTGCGCATGGTTTGCATTTTCGAAAAAGCTGTTGTCGATTTACGCGCTTAGCTTTTTCTTATGTCTTCTTTCGCAATTCTTGTTCTTTTTTTTGTTTTTCTTCTATATTTCAGTTATTTTCATAGGTCTATGTCGTCTAAGGAGGCTGATGACCGTTTGGAAGGCAGTAATGACACGTTCGGAGGTCTTGTGATCCGCAAGAAACATGGTACCGAGGAGAAATCGAAAAATTCGGGCGGAAAGTGAGTTTTGGCTTCATTTTGTTGTTAAGTTTCTTCAAAAACGTGAAGTATTTTTTATAAATTTTTAAATCAACCTTCTTTCAATCATCAAATTGGATATGATGGTAGTAATTATTTTCTTAAGGTCTCTACTCGGTTTGGACAGATTAGCTTCAGCGAAAAGAGAAAATACACGTAAACGTGTCGCTCACGATGATGACGAGGGTATAACCGAATCAGTTCGTCGTGGAATCGACAAGTTGAATTATTTTCCAGTTTTAAGAAAATTAAGATATTTCAGAGTTCACGAACGGCACCGAGATAAAGACGACCGAGGGTTGAAAGCAAAATCGAAAGGAGACAAAGAAAGAGAAAATGACCGGAATAGAAATCGCAGTCATCGAAGTGATCGAAAATCGAATTATAGAGATGAAACTCCGAGTTTCAAGGTGATTCCTGAACTCAGAAAAATCAATAATTTAATTATTTCGATGGTGGTTATAATAAGAGCTAAGCCGAATGAAAGCCTGGAACATTGAAAAAGAGTTAGAAAAAGGACTTTTTAAAAAATTTTAACGTTGTTAAAAGAAAGAAATTTCCAGAAATTTCTGAAAAGCTGCGAGAAGTTTTTTCCGTTTAATTTTAAAAATAAAAAAATTTGGGCATTTTTATCCTCACTATTTCCGTATTTTATCTTTTTTTTTCTCTCGATATCTTTTTACCTTTATGAAAAGATTTTTCTAAAACTTATTATCAAAATGCGCTTAGAAAGGACTTTGCCTGGTTTTCGTGCACCCTCCCTGAAATGAACTAATTTTTTTTGTTTTTGAAGAAATGGCATTATAAAGTTCCTCAGCGTTTTGAGTCTTCATGGATTCGATGAAAGAAGGGTACGAAAAATGATTGAAAACCTGGAAAAGTTCATTTTCCTTCAAAAATTTGAAGCTTTCGGCACTTTTACACTTTGCAGTGGCTCTTTAGGTTTTTTTCAGATGCTTTAACTTGAAATTCATAAATTCATTTGTAAATTACAGATTCCAAACACACCGTCAAGGTCCGCTTGGGACGTCGAGGACCGCGATGGACCCAGGAAAAGAAGCAGTTGGGACACGCCGACGCCTGGAAGAGATCGGGATCGAGATCGCAGAAGTGACAAAAGATATGATTCGACCAGAAGTAGGGATTTCTGTTAAAAAACGATGAATTTTTGAGCGAACAGTTATTTTTTGAAATTAATATGTATTGAAAAAATTTATGACACAAAAAATTGAACTTTCGGGGTCAAATTTTGGAATGCAATTTTAATAAAAAGCAATTTTTCAGCCATTTTTACATTTTTTTTTTCACTGATTTGTTCTGGAGCTATTTTTTCTTCAAGTTGAGAGTATAATGTTGAATTTTAGGTATTTCAAGCGCCTGGAATAGTGAAAGACGGCGGAGAGACGATGATAAACGGAAAAGATACGAAAAACCGGAAGATTCTGTCCGGTCGATGAAAGAAGAGAAGGCTGTGTACGTTTCGTTTCTGAAAAAAATAGTTTTTTTAACTCCTAAAAAAATCCAAGTTTTTTTCTTGTTTATTGCTATTCCTCCTCTAATCTTCATCTTTTTTTAGTTTTTTTAAGAAGAAAAATATCAAAAATTTTTTTGCTTATTACAAAAAAATATTGCAACTTAAAATGTTTCGAAAATTTAATAAAATGCATGAATTTCGTCTCGGGCGAAGTTGGAATGGTGGAAAATGGCCGTTAAAAGGGAGAGGCTCCAAAAAGGCCGCAGAAAGGCAGGAAAAAGGCAACAAAATGAGTCCCTTCCATTTTTTCTGGGGTTTCAAAGGCTCAAGAAATGGTGGAAAAAGGGAGAGGCAGCAAAAATGGTGCAGAAGAGCTGATAAAATGGCGCAAAAAGGCAGCAAAAAAGAAAGCTTTTCCCCCCTAAAAGAAAAATTTCAATGGAGCCTTTTTCCACCCATTCCGCCTATGCGAATTATTCAGGCCTGTTTTCCACGACGACGAAGAACGTCAACAGTGGGAAGAAGAGCAGAAAAACTTGGACCGTGAATGGTACGACAATGACGGAGGGACCTACGACGACGAGTACAATCCTTTCGCCAAGGTGAAAAAAAAAGGAAAAAACCGATGATAATACTCTTTTTATGATGTTTTGTGAGTTTAAAAAAATGATATGACTATCAGATATGTTTTTTCCAAGAACGTTTTTTTCTTATTATTTTTTTATAACTAGGGAATTTCCAAATTTTTCGTTATTTTGAACGTCTTCATACGATTCGCAAAAAAAAATATTGACAAAAACACCAAGAAACAGAAAAAAACCACTAGAAAACAGTCGGAGACTAGAGATATGAGAAACTCGGAAAAATTGGACATTTCGAGAAAAAAAAAATATAAACTAAACGAGCTCTTTAGGCAGTTTTTTCTACTTTTCAAACATAAATTCAACTTTTTCCAACCTAATTACCTTTTTTTAAGGTTCCGAAGAATCGAAGAATTTTTTTTAAGCATTAAAATATTTATATCCGGACAAGAATCAATTTTTTTTTTCTACCTAGTGTAATTTGCTTTGAGTCCCCTGGAGAGTTCTCCAAGAGCTTTTTAAAATGATTTTTTTATAAATATTTCCGACAAAAAAAATTTTTGAAGCCATCTTATTTGAGATCTCTGAAGAATTTGTCTAGAGGTTTTTAAATTATTTTTCCAAAGTTTCCAAAAAAATTCCACTTTTTCTTGTGAAGTTAATTCAATTTTTTTCAAAGTGATCTTAAAATTATTCTTAGAATAATTCTGAACGGAAAATCAACATTTTTCCAACCTTATCCCACTTCTTTGAGGTCTCCGAAGAGTTTGTCGAAAAACGAGAAAAGCAATGGCAAGAAAAGACTTCGAGACCCCGACTGACAGTCAAACAGCAGGCGATCAAACGGGAGAACGAAATGTGGGAAAATAATCGATTGCATCGATCCGGTAGCTTTTTGGAGAATTCATCATTATTATCGATTGATTCCAGGCGTCGTCGCGTTTTCCGAAGAGATGTCGACGACTTTCGAGGACGAGACCGACGAAAATCGGGTCAATGTCATGGTTCACAACATCGTGCCGCCCTTTTTGGATGGTCGCATCGTTTTCACCAAGGTTTTGAAATAGGGATTTTAGTAGGATTTATAGCGAATTTAGGCTTGAAAGAATTTTTACAGTGAAAATCGTTCTTGTCCTTTTTTCTAAAGATTCGATTTTTCTTCTGGTTCAACTGGCTTTCTGAAAATTACTTTCTTATAGTGAAATGAATTCTTAGTTTCGAATTGGAGATATCAAGCAGGTTTTTAGGCGAAATTCGGCTTTGAAGAATTTTTGAAGTTGGTAGATTTTCCACAGTAAATAGAAAAGCGTTTTTGTTATTTCCCTTCTAAAAGTTCAATTTTTCATCTACTTGAACTCGATTTTTTCGAGTTTTCTTTCCTATTAGTAAAATGAATATTTAGTTTCGAAACAGAGATATTTGGAAGGATTTAAGGGAAAATTGGGCCTGAAAATGGTCTGAAGTGTGTAGGGTTTTCACACAAGATGTACCTTTTTGGGATGTTTTTTTTTTTTGGAAGGTTCAGTTTATTTCTATGGTTCAACTAGCTTTATGAAATAGACTTCCTAACAGTGAAATAAATAGGATTAGGTGGTTCCTATAGAAATTTAAGACCTGATTTCGGAGTTTCAAAAGTTTAAGGGGTCCTTATAGCGGTCTTTGATGTATTTGTTTTGATTTCAAAGATTAAAAAAAAACGTATATTTTTTTCTCATGAAGTTTGATGAAAAAAATAACCATAATCCCTAGAGTTGCCACTTTTGCAAGCTTCAGTGCCACATATAGGGGGGAACCTACACGAGCCCCAAGTTTGCCCTTTAGGGGCCACTCTGGCGTGCCTAAATAATTCCGATGATTTTTAAGCAAGCCAAGCCGGTGATCCCCGTCGTGGACACTACCTGCGACATGGCTGTGGCCGCCGCGAAAGGAAGTCGGGCGGTCCGGCAAAGAAGGGAGACGGAGGACCGGAAGAAGGCGCAGGACAAGCACTGGGAACTGGCCGGCAGCCGACTCGGCAACCTGATGGGAATCAAGGAGAAGCCCGACGAGACGGCCGATCCGGAGGACGACGGCAATTATAAGGTCTGACTTCCTAGATGATGCTCTCCATTCGCAGTGGGACTTCTGATGAGACTAGGTCCACAAGATGTAGTTTTTCAGGCTGATTCCAAATCTGGTCTCATAGCCCTCGAGGCATGCGAAAAAAGTTAGGGGCTCCTAAAAGTTAGCCGAGTCTTTTGTTTCAAGATGAGGTTTTAGCAATTTCGTTTTGGATAATAAACTTATTTCCATTCCTCACTATATCACTTCGAACTGAAATTAAAAAAAAAAACATAACTTTACTTCGATAAATTCATGAAGGAATAGATATGAAAAACTTGAACAAAAGTAGAATTTATGGTGATTTTGTTCCGAATTTACGATTTTCGAGTATGGTTTTTTTAATCTCAAAATGTATACCCCAAATGAATTTTTTTACAAAACCCACGAGAAAAAAAAATTAATTAATATTATAAGAACTTTCCTTCCTATTAAAAAAAGCAATGCAGAAAAATTTAAAATTTTTTTAAAAAAATTTAGTCAAAAAAGTTATTATTATTTTTTTCTGGCACATATATTTTTATGTCAAATGTAGGTTTCTTCGATCGAAAAAAATGTGAAAAAAATCTGTAAATTGTACTGAAAATCAAATGGAACAGTTACTTTTTCGCTAATGAACAGAACATTTTTCAAATTGGGCATTTTACTGAAATATTTTTCGTTTTTTTCGATATTTTTTTGTTACTAGGGATCGTTTTTTTCCAACAAACAACAAAGAAAGAGGTTCTGTAGACTTTCAAAAAGTTTCTGAAACATCAAAATCAATTATCAACTTTTTTTCGCTCAGGAATCCCATCAATTTGCGACCCACATGAAGGAAAACGAAGCCGTTTCCGATTTCGCCATGGAGAAGTCGATCAAGGTCTTTTTGCGCTGAAAATTCTCACTTTTATGATTTATTCTTCAGCAACAACGAGAATATTTGCCCGTTTTCGCTTGTCGACAAAGAATGATGAATGTCATTAGGGAAAACAACGTTATCATTATTGTTGGAGAGACCGGATCCGGAAAAACGACCCAATTGTCGCAGTATTTACTGGAAGACGGATTTGGCAACAGTGGTCGGTTTTGAATCATTTCTTACAAAGGAAAAATAGAGAGGAATTTTTGAAAAAATGAACAATTTTAACGGGTACTGACAGGTTTTAGAGCTGGAAAAATGATTTTTCGAAAAATTTGAAATTTCTTGTCTTTTTTTATCTTTGGAAAGTTTTTTTGAGTGAAGTTCGTTTTTCAAATTTTTCTTTTTGATTCGTTTTTTTATGAAGATTTTTGGTGAAATTCCAGAATCCCCCCATTGCTCTAAGAACGCCCCCCCCGCCCCCTACATTGTTTAAGAAACGCCCCCTCCACATGGTTTTTAGAAATGCTCCCTCCCCCCACATCATTCTAGACCATCAGAGTAACGAAAATCAAGTTAATTTACTGAAAAATTAACCAGCTTCTTCCAAAAATAAATGGTGTACTTGCGTAGAAATTTTTTTCGTAAAATGTACGATTGCTTAATAAAAAAAGATCAAAAAAACACATAATAGGTACTATGTGATGGCAATTTTATTCAACAAAAAGGAAATTAGGACCTAAAAAGTTTCATAAGGTCATCATATTATTATAATAACTATATCAAAGAGGAAGAAAAAAACCAAAATTTGCAGGTTGATTTTTTTCTTAAAAAAACTAAAAATAACACCCAGACTCCCTACAAATCGTTTCAAGACCAATTATATTTTAGAATGATCCCAACATTTTTCTGTTTTAAATATTCATCTAATATTTTCTTTTTTCCTAGGAATGATCGGCTGTACACAACCTCGTCGTGTGGCCGCAATGAGTGTCGCGAAACGTGTGGCTGACGAAATGGGCGTCGAGGTACTATTATTAAAAAGAGAAGGAAGCTCTGAAACAAGTTTCGAACATAAAATTACTATTATTGTCCGTTTTTCACTGTTTTTCTCTGTGCCCTCCTCGTCTCTCGGCGACTCTCTCATGTTCACGTACTATTTTTTATGTTTCTCTGACCTCGTCGGTGAGGGAACAGAGACACGCAGACACTCGAAAACTGTCAAATCGAGGAGAACGGACTATAAAAAATAGATTTTCAACAACCCAACTGAGAATAATTTTTTCCAGATCGGACAAGATGTCGGCTATGCGATCCGTTTCGAAGACTGTACCTCTGAAAAGACGATCATCAAGTACATGACCGATGGTATTTTACTGCGTGAATGTCTCGGCGACTCGACTCTGGAACAATATTCGGCGATCATCATGGATGAAGCTCACGAAAGGTAGGAAAATACCTGGTTTTTTGGAATTTTCAGAGAGAGAACTGTTCTTAAGTTTATTCAAAAACAATTTAAATTTCTATCGAAGGTTTTTTTTTTGTCTTAACTGAGAAGGTCATTCTGGTGGGAAACTTGGAATTTCTCATCTCAAAAAGCCATTGAAGATCCGGATCAAGACTCCTAGAAGAAGCTACATCAATAAACAGTTTCTGTATAATTTTTTTAATTTCAAAAAGAAACAGTTTTTCCTAAAAGACGTAATCCAAAAATTTGCCAAGTTTCTCACTCGGCATACTTTTTTTAGAAATTCTAAAGTGGCCCCTTGAAGTCCCCCCATAGGGACCACTTGAGATTGAAAAAAAGTGGCCCCTATAGGGATTTAGTTAGTGGTCCCTATAAAAGGCAAGCTAGACGATTATTTTTTCAACTCTGAGAAGAAGCATTTCCATGCGAAAATTTGATAAATTGGAGTTATTGGAACAAAAAAATATATATGAACAGAGGATACATTCTTCAATTTTGATTTTAACTTTCAAGTCTGAAAAAATAAAAATTAAAAGACCCTAAAGTCCCTTGAGCTTTAGGGACTTATGGGTCAGATCCTAAACTCCTATAGGGACCACCTGAAGTTACCACTTTAGAAGACGTTTTCTTGCCCCCTAGAGGGGCCGTTTCTCCCTCGAATTCCTATAGGGACCACTCTGGCGTTCCTAAGTCATTCGCGTCGATCCATTCCATTTGCGACCCTTCCTGAAAACGGTATTTTTCAAGATCCCTCAACACCGACGTGTTGTTTGGACTGCTCCGAGACGTCGTCGCGAAAAGATCCGACCTAAAACTGATTGTCACCTCCGCCACGATGGACGCCGACAAGTTTGCCGACTTTTTCGGAGGTTCTCCCATAATTTTCCGGTTTCATAGCTTTTTTTGTCCAGGAAATTGCCCCACTTTCACGATCCCCGGCCGAACTTTCCCTGTGGAGATTTTCCATGCCAGAGCGCCGGTAAAAAATTTTTTCATTTTCCCACGATTTTCTGCTCATTTTTCAGGTGGAAGATTATGTGGACGCCGCCGTGAAACAAGCTGTCACTATCCATTTGGGCGGAATGGAAGGAGATGTTCTGATTTTCATGCCCGGTCAGGAGGATATCGAGGTAAAATCAGTAAAAGACAGTTGATCAAGCTTCTAGAATTTTTCGATTTTTTTAAAATTAATTTCACCATTTCTAAATGTAGAAAATCAGCCAAGAACACGAAATTTTTTTAAAAAGCTTGTCCAAAGTTTTCGAGTGAGAAATCTTATTCAAAAATTCAACCTTTTTCATCTGCATGACCTTTCATTATATCACGGGCGATCGAAAAATTTCAAATTAAGGTTTTTTTAGTGAAAAAGTAGTTCAGTTGACGGTGCAAAAAAAGACTTGATTTTTTTGAGAAAATATCTTTTTTGCAGTTTTTCAGAGAAGAAAAAAATTCATTTGTCAAATTTTTTTAGTATTAGTGTAGAATTTTTTTAGGACGTAAAAAAATCATCAGTTTTTCAAAAAAAGAAAAAAACTGTCCTTTCTCTATGTGTTCAAATTTCGTCACGTTATTGTCGAAAGTTTTTTTTGATTTTTTATGGTGTCAAAGAAAAAGGTTAGAGCATTTTTTTCTCGTCATCTATCAAAGAAGAAAAAAACTTCCTCTTTTTCCTAGAAATTTTCATTTTACCTTCAAATGTTCCGAATTGGTTTTAATTTTTTTATGGAAAAAAAAATTTTTTTCAGATGTTATAGAAAGAACATTTTTTTCATCTGTTTTTCAAGAAAGAAATACCCGGCTTTTTTTCTTTTGAACTTTAAACTTTTGCATAATTATTGTCAAAAAAATGATCATTTTTTTCGAAGTTTATGTTAAAGAAAAGGTTCGGGCATCTTAAGTGTATCTTTAAACCAAACCAATTCTAAATCCTTTTTGTTACAGACAACATGTTCCTTGATCAAAGACAAACTCGGCGAACTCGACGAAGCTCCTCCTCTCGCAGTTCTTCCGATTTATTCCCAGCTACCCAGTGATCTTCAGGTTTCACATAAATAAAATAATGAGAAAAGCTTCCTTCAAAATTTTCGATAGATAGTACAGTAGATTACCGTTTCAACTGTACTTTTTTCATAATTTTCAGGTTTATTGATTATTGTTTCATATCCTTCATCATCCATCAATTTTTCCGATCACTTTTCATAAGTAGAATTTCAATTGTATTGTTGTTCTTCAAATTTTGGAAAACTCGGCTTTTCTGGCTAAAACTTGAAGCTTGCTTTCTTTTTTAAATCCTAACAGAAGTTCAGATTATTGAATTTTTCCGAAAAAAATATGCCTTTGAAAAACGTTTTTCCTACTGAAAAAAATTCGAGAAATGGGTCAAAAAAATAACTCTTGGAATTTTTTTCAAGTAGTTTTTGAAAAAAATCTTTCAATTATTTGAATTTTAAGGCCAAAATTTTCCAACGTGCCCCTGGAGGAATGCGAAAATGCATCGTGGCCACGAATATCGCAGAGACTTCCTTGACTGTCGACGGAATTTTGTTCGTTATCGATCCCGGATTCTGCAAAATGAAGGTGTTCAATCCGCGTATTGGTATGGATGCATTGCAGGTAAATACATCCAAATTGAGGGCTTCAGAAAGTATCAAGTTCTGATCACAGTTTCGAAAACAATTAAAAAGTGAAAAGTGTCGTAATTTCTTAATAAGAACTCCAAGTATGTTTCATATTTGATTTGAGGCTTATAGAGGGGCTGGAGATTCGATCCAGTTTCAAAAATAATTCAAATGCTTGTGTGAATTATCACTTCAGTCATTATGTCAAGGCATCTCGGACATTGGTAACGCGAAACGGACGTTTCTGGGCAACTCTAGGGATCACTTAAATGCGCTGAGGTCACTAAAGTAGTCACTAGAAATGCCCCGCGTGTCGTTCGCGCTTTTACCAAGGTCCGAGATGCTGCAAAAGTCGGTCGGTTCGGTCGGATTGGAAAACTAGGCCACGCCGCAATATTACTCCTTGGAACACTTAGAATTTCCAACTGTTTTTTTTTCTTTTCTGAATTTTTCTTCCTTTTTAAATTTTACTAATAAGGTTTTCGTTCATTTTCATTTGACTGTATCGTTCTCGCGAGAAAAAAATACGATGGTTACTACATTCAAAATTATAAACGGATTAAACTTTTGAAAGTTCCTATTTATTTTTTTGGATCCAAAATAACTTCATATAATCAAATAAGCAAAATTAAAAACCATAAGTAATCGAAAAATGGGATAATGTGTAAAAAACAATAAAAGGCAAGAAAAAAAAAATCAAACCCAACGAAAACATTACCGAGAAAAACGATGATAAATAAGGAACAGTTTATTTTAAAGTGAGGAGCATGTGTCCCATATCCTAGAAAACTGATAAAAAGGGGAAAAAGTCTGAAATTCGATTTTTCATGGAGCAAAATTGCGGCGTGGCCTAGTTTTCCAAACCGACCGACTTTTCCAGCATATGCCAAGTTTCCTGAATGATTTTCCAAAGTTACACCTTATTTTTTAAAGATTTTTCGAATTCAAATCGATCATATTAGCTTAAACAAATTTACTTGAGTAAAAGAAGAGTTATTTTGATTTATGATTTGGAATTTCTTGAAAATTAGCCAGAAAACTTCTTGATGAACCAGGTGAAATTCCTGACGAAAAATAAGAGCTCAAAAAAACAGCTCAATTTAACAATTTTTCGACGTTTTTTTCTTCGACTTCAGAACTTTTTTTCTACGATTCAGGTCGAGAATATTTCAGTCTTCATTTTTTTAAAAAAATTGAAAAAAATTTTTTTGAGACTATCTCAACCTTTTTTTCGATACATCCATCAATGAAAAAAATAATAAAAAATAAATCCTGGCCGATTTTTAGAAAATTATCAAGTGAAATGACCTTCCTTGGGCATCAAGTTCTCAAGTTTTTTTTCCGAAAGTTTTTAGATTTTTGAGCGAGGATGATTTTATCATCATTTTCTAGGTTTTCCCTGTCTCCCAAGCTTCAGCCAATCAACGGTCGGGTCGTGCCGGCCGTACAGGTCCAGGACAGTGTTACCGGCTTTACACCGAAAGACAGTTCAAGGAGGAACTTTTGGTAGGGATTTTTCAGAAAAAATGTATAGAATGGTTAGAAGGGAGAGTTAGTTGGTATAGGTATTCTTTGTGGTCTCTTAGTCTCTCAGCGTCTCTCTCATTTTTGCGTGCTATTTTCATGTTTCTCTGACCTCGCCGGTGAGGGAACAGAGAGACGCAGACAAGCAGAAAGTTTCAAGTCCCGGTGAATGGACTATATATTACTAAAAGCTTCCTAATGAGAATACTGAAATTTCTCTTCAAATTCCTTGCTTTCGAAAAAAAAGTCTATAAACTGAACTCTCATTTCTACTAAGCCCAAAAACTCAAAAAATCACATTATTTTTGATTTTTCAGATCTCAACAGTTCCCGAAATCCAACGAACCAACCTTTCCAACGTCGTCCTTCTCCTGAAATCCCTCGGCGTCGATGACCTCCTCAAATTCCACTTCATGGACGCCCCGCCCCAAGATAACATGCTCAACTCGATGTACCAACTGTGGACCTTGGGCGCCTTGGACAACACCGGGCAACTGACGCCGATGGGCCGCAAAATGGTCGAATTCCCCGTGGACCCGACCTTGTCGAAGATGTTGATCGTCTCCGAGGACATGGGCTGCAGCGACGAAGTCCTGACCATCGTCTCGATGCTCTCCGTCCCCGCCATCTTCTTCAGACCCAAGGGTCGGGAGGACGAGGCCGACGCCAAGAAGGAGAAGTTCCAGGTTGGTTTTTAAAAATTTTTAGTGGCCACTATAGAGGCTCGCTAAGGACTACTTGAAGAGGACACTAAAATGGCCACTAATCCCACCTATATAGTGGCCACTATATTCCGTTTTAGTGGCCACTATAGAGGTTCTCTGTTTAGTGGCCTCTTCAGTAGTTTTTCATCCAGTGTTCCTTCCAGTAACTCTGATAATTTTAAAACAACCAGAGTGGACCAGTTATGTTGATTCATTGACCCCTAAAGTGGCCACTAAAACTTTTAGTGGCGTAATAGTAGCACTTAGAACTCTACAATGGCCACTATTTTCTAACCCCTTAAGTGGGCACTAATTTGACTACTGTAGTGGCCACTAAAACGTCAAAACCCTATAGTGGCCACCAAAAATTTTCGCAGAATTGTTTTCACCTGAAAATTAAAATTTTTATGGGCGTAAAGAACTGCCAGGAAATGAATTTTAAAAGATTTTCTAGTTTTTTTTTTTTCGATGTAGGAAGATATTTATCAGGTCAGCAGAAGATAGGGTTCCTGTTTCGTTGCTTTTTTTTAAAACTCGGTGTTAGGAAAGGATGTTATTAAATGTTTAAGCTTTAGAGCCCTCAAAACAAACGTTCGACCAAACATTTCGAACAAATGTTGAAACCATACTTTTTTGCGTAGAATTCTCGCAAGTTAGGAGTTTTTGTGTTTTTTTTTTCAATAAATTTTATGACAACCTTTTTAATTTTACCTGGAATCCAAACATATGCGAAATAGTTTTCATTAAGGCTTGAAAGCTTTTTTTTGGCGAAAATAGAAAAGTTGAACTTCTGTGATTTTAATGAACAGAATTTTTGGAAAGAACTGCGAAACTACTCATATTGTGAAAAAATACGTACTTTAAGACCGCTAACACCTTAATAAATCCCTAAAAACCTTTCAACAATTGAAAAAAATTGAAAAAAATAGTCTTGATAAGAAAGTGACCGAACCTTCCGACTTTTTCCAGCATGCCGATAAAAGATAATTCGACGAGTAACAAAGTAAGAGTCTTTCTAGACTTTTAAAAATTTCTGAAACATCAAAATCAATTATCCAGTTTCGAGCTGTTTTGAAAATTTTTTGATCTTTTTCAATCAATATCGAAAAAAATTTAAGGTCTTGCATTTTTCCTTTCCTAGGTCCCCGAATCCGACCATCTCACCTTCCTGAACGTCTATCTGCAATGGCGACAACACAAATACTCGGCCAAATGGTGTGCCGATAATTATCTCCACGCCAAGGCCCTCAAAAAAAGGTTTATATTATAGTTCTAGACGTTTAAAAAATAAAAAAATAGATTTTATTCGAAAATTGCAGGTCCGAGAAGTGAGAGCTCAGCTGAAGGAAATCATGCAGGACCTGAAAATAGCTATCAAGTTGGTTTTGAAGGAATATTTGTCTTCCTACGTCTTTGTAAAAGGTCTTATCCTGATATCAGTGATAATAAGGGGACCGGCTCTAGTGACCAAAGATGGGCAAATACAGAACTTGTTCAGGCCGGGAGAAGGGGTTGGCTCCCGAAAATTTTGAAAAATCAGAGAAAAAAAAATCAAGTTTCAACGGGAGGTAGTTTTGGCCACGGTAGTACAAGTTTCAGCCTCAGGGAGGTAGTATGAACTTTAATTTAAGAAAAAGTTGGAAGGAAGAGTCTTTTTAAAACAGTCTGCTCATGTATGCTAGTGACCTATCCGTTCTTTTTTTTGTGAAAGCTGAGATTTTTGAATTCATGGCTTTCCCACTACCAACACTTCCTAAACCCTTTGATTTGGTCGCTGTGGGGATTGAACTTGTGACCCCATGGACCGTAGACAGACGCACAACCTGTTGCGCTACATTCAAAGAATTCCAGAAAAAAAGTTTTTAGATCGACGGGAAGTGAATGGGATGTCGTGCGGAAGTGCATCTGCTCGGCGTATTTCCACAATGCGGCGAGGTAAAAATTCCAAACATTAGTGAAATCAAGAGGAAATCTAGAGATTTGAGAGGAAATTTTAAAAAAAAACTGTAAATTTAGTTTAATTAGGGTTAGAAAAAAATGAATGTTAGCATTGAACATTCGAACAAGAATGATTAAAAAAATCGAAAAATTACATCGAGTAATTTCTAAAAAAATGTAATGTTTCTAGTCAAAAAAATATGCTTTCAAATAATCAATACTTCCAATTTAAAAAAATATTCATTTTTTTCTGAAGATGTTGTAACTAATTGACAGAATGAGCAGGAAAAAAATAAGTCTAGGTAAATAGATTTTGAATCAAAATAAAATTTTCAAATTTAACGATTTTTTTTCTCTCAAAAAAGCTTACAAAAGGTAAAATGACGCTCAACTTTTCAGTGATAAGAAATTAAGTTCCATTTAAAACGAAAATTTTGCTTATCGTGGCTCGTTTTCTCATTTTTCGCCTTCCATTTCTTAAAAAAAGAGCGTTTTTACATCACTTTTTGCTTTTTTAGAGAGTCCGAATCCTAAAACTTCAGCAAAGTTATAATTCCAGAAAAGGAGGTTCGAAAATTTAAAAAAAAGCATGCCAAGAGAATTGATTCATTTTCAATAGTTCTAGAGCCCAAAGACCGTCTTTTTGGTCATTCAAAGCTAAAAAAAGAACTTTCAAAGATTTGAGAAAAAAATTCTATTGAAAAAAAGGTAAACTTTTTCCAATTTTTTTCAGACTGAAAGGTATCGGCGAGTATGTGAACGTGCGAACCGGTATCCCATGTTTCTTGCACCCGACCTCGGCCTTGTTTGGCATGGGTTTCATGCCTGACTATGTGGTTTGAAAGGAACTTTCCCTTTCTTCAAAAGCAATTCATTTTTGAGGTTTACCACGAGTTGGTGATGACCGCCAAGGAGTACATGCAGTGCGTGACGGCCGTCGACGCCATTTGGCTCGCCGAACTCGGCCCGATGTTCTATTCTGTCAAGGTAGAATGATAAAAATGACTATCCTTTAGAAAAATGGACCTGAAAGTTATAAATCACCGGAAAATTGGTTTTAAGAATCTGTCAAAAACGGATTTTTGATCACAACTTCCTTGTATGGAGTTTGATCTTTTTGAAACTTTCGGAGTTGTGATGACCGTTGTTTGTAAAGAAACTTTATGGAATTTCAGTTCACGAAAAAAAAAACAGCTTCGAAAGTTTCAGAAAGATTAAGCTCTATACAAAAAATTTGTGAGAAAGTTTTTTTTTGGTGGTTTTCCTGACGGTACTGTAGCTTCCGAAGTTCAAAAAATTTTTTTAATGACAGAATATTTTTTTGGGTTCGTGAGCTTCCATAGAAATTGTCATTTTTTTCCAGCAATCCAAGCAATCTCGCAAGGAAATGCGGATGGAAAGCGTCCGGACAGTTGAATCGATGGAAGAAGAGATGAAAGAGGCCCAGAAAGAGATGGAAAGGTATCGCATTTTGAGAAGTTGCTCACAAAAAAGTGAAAAAACCTTCAGAAAATTCAGAAAAAAAACTTTAATTTAAAGTCGATTAGGCTTTTTTCGTTCCAACTTTATTGAAGTTTAATTGAAGTTATGCCTTCTAAACTCTATAAACTTCAAAAAGACAGGAAATCTAGCAGTTTGAGTTACTATGATATGATCCGCGCGCAAGTAGTTTCAAGTCGGGCGCGATTCAAATCAACCGCTTCGTGTAGATCAGTTCCAATGAGAATGAGTTAAAGGAAATCCCAAAAAAGTCAACTTTTGAAGTTCAATAACTGTATTAAATTCCTTTCCGGCTTCGCCCAAACTTAAAAAAGTCTAGGTTTTTTGGGGCCTAATTATTTAGAAACCTAACAGCGTTGTCTCATTTGTTTTCCTATGCATTCGCGCGAAAACAGTTTCGAGTCGGGCGCGTACCAAAAAAAATGCCGCTTTGCAGCCGTTTTCCGTCCGCCCCCAAGTTAATTTGAAAACGAAAAAAATTTCAAAAATAATCAAAAAGAAATATCTTTCTGGGGGTTGCGTCTTGAGGTTTGAAAACGTTGTCTAATTTACCTTCCTATACCTTCATGCGGAAACAGTTCCAAGTCCGGTCCGTTTCATATCAACCGCTTCGCAGCCGCCTCGCGTAGATCCATTCCACTTGCGATCGTGTCAGTAGGAATGAGTAAAAAAAATCCTTAGAAAAAAGTTAATTTGAGGAGTACCAGAAACTATGTTACAATGATTTCCAGCTTCGCAAAAAATTTAACTAAGTCAAAGTTTTTTGGGGACTAATGCTATTAGAAGCCAAGAATCTTTGTCTCATTTGTTTTCATATGCCTTCATGCGGAAACAGTTTCAAGTCGGGCGCGTTTTGAATAAAAGCCGCTTTGCAGCCAGTTCACGCCTGTGGCTTTGTTCAACTTTTTGCCTGAGAAAATTTCAAAAAACAATGAAAAAAAAAATCTTTCCGGGGTCGGGTCGCTTTTTGAAAGCGACTTGAGATTTGCAGCGTTTTCTAATTTACCTACCTACGCCTTCCTGCGGAAACAGTTTCAAGTCGGGCGCGTTTCAAGAAAAAACCGTTTTTCGTCGGCCTCCGTGGCCTTCACGTTAACGCAAATTTTGAAACTAAGTTCAACTTTTTTCCTAAGAAAACTTCAGAAAGCATTAAAAAGAAACATCTTTTGGGGCTGCTGTCTAATTTACCTACCTACGCCTTCCTGCGGAAACAGTTTCAAGTCGGGCGCGTTTCAAGAAAAAGCTGTTTTTTGTTGGCCTCCGTGGCCTTCACGTTAACGCAAATTTCAACTCTAATCTCAATTTTTGCGTGAAAAAGTTCCGAGAATCATAAAAAGGACTATTTGCCAGACGAAAAGTGGAAAGCGAGCGGGATTTCAAGCGACCCGACTCCTCGAGAATCGCCGACGTCGGCCGGTCTGTCCGCAGCAAAATGTGGGGAATGTAACCGGAAGAAAAGCCAAAGTTGTTCCATTGTTATTTGTTTCTTTCTTCAAAAGATCTCCCAGTTCAAGGTGATTATTGTTGTAGTTTCTACTTTTTCGCATACCTCTACGTGTTTGTTCAATTTTTGCTTTTTTCTGTTTCACGAGGACATTAAATATTATTATTATTCGTGTTTTTTAATGTTAATCGAATGTGGTGTTGTCCGTAATTATTTGAAAGAAAAATGATTAATTTATTATTTTTCCGAACTTTCATTTATTCTTGAGTTTGGGTCGGCTCAAATCATCGCCTTTTTGAGATTTTTTTCTTCAAAATCAGCTTTATATAATGAGGATGGGTTCGAAAATTACGGCACTACTCTTGAATTTTTTTGAATAATTTTTTTAAGAATCGAATTTCTTGAAATTGTCCAGAAATCTTTAAATCGTGTGATTTCTGATGGTTCAAAAAAAAAGTTCCATTTTCCAGCATTCCTGTACATAGAAAATGGACCAGCTGCCGGTGGAACTCGTCCAAAAAATCCTGTCAATTTTGTCGACTTCGGACTTGATGAACTGCTGCCTCGTGTCCAGAAGATTCATGGCGATTTCCTGCAGCCTCATGCCGGAGCTGGTCTCCCTCAGAATCGCCTTGTCCGATTGTCCTTGTCGAGCTGGAGGATCCGCCAAGGAGGGCTGGCTTCAGGTCAAAAAATTATTTCTTTAGAGTTTTGTGTCCGCAGATGGCCAGGCTTGACTAGGGGATTTATTGGTAACAAAAAGTAATTTGGATTGCCAGAGTGGCAGTTTTAGGGGCGCCTTATACCAGGTAAGGGCCACACTACCTCTCCCTTTAGTGGGCTCCGATGCTTGCAAAAGTGGTCACTCTAGGGGTGCTTGCTAGTCGTTCACCGTTATAAACTTCATGAGATAAAAAAATTCTCAAAACTCAATAAATTAGCGTTTTTTTTTCGATGTCTTTTCAATTTTCAAATCTGAACTGATAATCAAAATAACCCTATAGGGACCACTAAGGCTTCAGAGGCTCATGCTCAGGCTCTAAACCCCTATAGGGACCTTCTTATGAACTTTTCGAATAAAATATAAATAAAAAAGAAAGACCATCTGAAATTTCAGTTTTCCTGTATATAGGGTTATTGAATGAGCTAGAAACTATTATCTGAATATCATAAAAAATGCGTATAGAAAAGTGTTGTCTTGGGAGAGCTCCAACAGAAATCTAGAATGGTTTCAGATCTGCCAGTGCAAAATGCACGGCGCCAAAGAGCTCCTCCAAGTTCTCCTCCCGTTTATTTCTTCAGGTTTGTGACTCGTAAAAAATAATGAGAAATTCGCCTATTTCATTTCCCAATAAACGAGCATCTGAATTTTCTTGTCATTGCATAAACATTTAATTATGAAGGAAAATTTGCTGATTGAAACGGAAATCTTGTCCAAAAAAATATTGATTTTTTTGAGTTTTTTTGTAACGATCATGTTTGTCAAAAATCGCCACCTAACTTTCAGATTTTTAATGTATGTTTTATTACTTGATTAAGATCTATTGTTTGAATAAGATGTTTGCTAAAGGAACTCTTCGAAAAGTCGCCTTCGTAAAGGTTTCTACGATAAACATTCATTAGAACTTCAAAAAAAGGAAAAATAAATCAAAAACTTTCAATTTTTTTCGAGTTCCTTTCTTCGAAGACGGAATTTTTTTGTTCTTTTGCTAAGAAAAAAATAAGCATTTTTTTGGCCTATTAAACATCATTTTTCTTTTATTTTTTTGGCTTTTTTTCCGAAAAAAATTTTTTTCCCAATGTTTTTTTATCAATTTCTTTTTTTGAATTTGTCTATCCGAAATAACTTGAATTTAACTTTTTACTTCATTTCTGATCCCCTTTTTTTTAAATTTTGACTTGTTTTGCCTATTTCATGTAGTTTCAAAAAACTCTGAATCTTTTGCTAATGATCAATAAACTGATAAGGAGAAGTGATAAAAATGGGAAAACCAGAATTTATCGATCAAAAATTTTCCAGCCGCCAACTCCCTGGAAGTGGAAGATGAACTGGCGAAAACTTCGGTTTCCGACGAAAATATCGCCATTTTGCTGGCCTTTTTTGCTGGGGCTCCACTGAAAAGGTCTTTCATAGTCTGTTCAGATTTTGAATGTCAAGTCGTCTCTCAAGCTCCGCCCCCTAAAATAAACCAATCAGAAAGCGAGCCATCCACAGAGCGTTTTTGAATGACGTCATTGCACTTGAAATCAAAAATCTGAACAAACTATATTCCGAAAATTAATAGATGATTATTTATTTTTATAATTTAGACTAGCCTTGACAAAATGCGACTTGGCGAATGTGCAACCCTGGACATTGGCCTTATTGGCTCAGTTTAATCAACTCGAGAAGGTTTTTTTGGATTAAAAATCTAGAATATTAAACTTGATGTTTTGAGATTGAAATCGACGGCTGTACCTTCGGAATCCCGGAATCTCTCTTGATCCGAAGCTTGTCGACGTCTTTCTCAACTCTGACCAATATCGATGTCAAGGATAACAAATTGGTTTGTTTAGAAATAGACCATTTGAACAGATTCTCAAATTTTGGGTACCGTACCTTCTAATTTCGAAACCGCAACTTGAAAATTATTTTAGAGAATCTTGGTTCATTTCTAGTGGTATTCCTTCATGTAAGATCATAAATTTGGCCTTGAAAATTCAAGATTTCTATCAAGATTTCTATTCGTTTTCGAAGAGGTGTCGAGAAAATCGGATTTATATGAGTCAAGCTCTGAAAAGTTTAGTTTTTGGGAGATGTGTCCAATCAAAGTTTTTTTTTGAAGATCTTAAAGTTGAAATATGAATTTTGATTTGATCAAAGCATAGTTATACCTTTTTGCTGCATTCTTACCTTTTTTATGAAGTTATCTTTGTGTAGGTAAATAATACATTTTTGCAGTCATTTTTGAGTTTTATAGAGCTCAGGGGAAAACAAGTAGGAATAAAGCAATCAGAGTTAGATTATTGTTCTTCGAAATTTGAAAAATCCGTGCGATGCTAGTGAATTTCTCAGTAAAATTTCAATGTTTCACTATATTATTAATTTATTATCCTTTTTCAGGTAACGGATAAGTTCGTGAGAGCCGTCTCTAGGAGCTGTCCCATGCTCGAACAGTTCGTCCTTTACCGTTGCAAGCTCATTTCGACTTTCGCCGTCCTTTCCCTCATCGAATCGACCTTTTTCCGACTCAACCACATGCTCGTCGTCAACGTCGAAGGAACGCTATTCAATGCAAACGAGGCAAATTTTAGTTCTTCTCCAGAAGCGGGCTAAAATATGAAAATCTAGCTTTCCTTAGGAACGACAGAGTATACACTAGAGGGGTTGAAAAAAATAGAGCCCCTATAGTAGACCATTCTCCATGCAGGGTTGAAATTTAGGTGGTCCCTACGGGAGTTTTGGGTCTCAAGCCCAATCCCTTTAAGTTTAAGTGGTCCCTATAGGGGTTTTTTTAAGTTTTTGTTCTGACCTGAAAGTTAACACGTGTAAGAAGACGTCATTAGTAGAATTTGATCGATGAACTGATCGACCACAGCATGATTCCCTACAGTGGCCACTTTTCCAAACCCTAAAGGAAAGCTGAAGTGGTCCCTAAAGAGGTACCCAGAAGAGCCCCTAAAGTTGCGGTTATAGAGACGACTGTGGACTTCCTGTTCATTCAAAGCTAGATTGAGAGTTTTTTTTTTGAAGTGTTAAGAAAATCTGTTTCTGAAGCTAACGGTTTAAAAAAAAATCACACGACTAGAAAAATAGTGTCCGAAAAGACGAGGTTCAGACGTTTCTGTAGCTTCTTTTTTTTCTAAGCGTGCGGTGATTGGAGTATATTTCTGACTCTTTTTTTTTTTAAAAACATGTTTTGTATTTTTCGATGATAGCGGTCTATTCAAGTCCTAAAAAAATTAAAAAAAGAACACAGCTTCGTGAAAAATATGAATGGAGAAGATTTTTCGAAGTAAATTAATGACAAGATAGTTGAAAAAGAATTAGTGAAGTCTTTTTCCCGCGTCTCTTTAAAATTATCCTATAACGTATTTTGTCCCAGGAATGAAGAACTCATGTACATTTCTTTCAGGAAATGATTTGGAAAAATATGAAAATTCAATTTCTTAGATTTTTTCATGGGGCTGGATATTGTTGAAGTTTGATGAAAATTTGGAAAAGATTTTCAAATTGAAGAGTAGAAAAATCTTTTTTTCAATTTCCAATTTTATTAATAATTTTTGTTTTATGAAAATTTTGATCATTTTTTTGACGAAAAACTCGCTTTTTTGTCATGAAAACTTGTAAAATTAACTGTTTGATGGGAAAGACTAAGGCTTAATTTTTTCTTTTTTCAGTTCCATAAGAGCGAAAAACGAGCCTTCTGGTAATTTTTATTCAAAATTCGAAGGTCAAGTCAAAAACTTGTCATCATGAGAATATTCAGCCTATTTGGCCGTTTAGCATAAACACTTGTAAAGTTAACCTTTTGAATGAAAAATGCGAAAAAATAGGGCGTGATTTCTTCTTTTCCAGCTCGACAAGTACATGTCTTCGCCGCTGTTCGCCGCCCGTGGAGAATGGCGTCTTTCTCCGACTTCCATCCAGATCGGCTTCGATAAACCCGCCGTTTTGGCTGAGCATCGACGGGCTCGCTGTGTTCTCGTCTACGTCTGAGGAGCTTCAAAAAACTCGAACTTTTCAAAAGAAAATGTAACATAATCGCTAGATTTTGACTGTTATCGATGTATATGAGAAAATAGCCCTAGAAAAAAAAGTAGATGGACAATTCTTATGAAAAAACGTATTAAAATAGCCGTGTAAAAATCGAGCCGCGAAAAATAGCCGCAGTAAGTGCGCTCCACAAATAATTCAGTAACTCTGACCTCGGTAACACAAACCGGACACGTCTGAAAATTTCAAAGGCGTCAGAACTCTTAAGGGACCCCTTGAAGTTCTCAGGAACGTCAGTTTTATGTGATAGAGGTCCTAGAACGCAAGCCGGGCTTTCCTGACTATCGAGTGACCACTTCAGTAGCGTTAGAACTCTTAAGTGATCCCTAGAATCGCTCAGAAACGTCCGGTTTGCGTTATCGAGATTTCAGCGGTGAAAAAATAGCCTCGATATTCCCTTTTCTTCGCTGAAAGTGTGCTCTACGGACAATTAAAAACAATGATATTTTTTTAACTTTCTAATAATTCCATCCACGCTCTCCTGTCATACACAATTCTTTCTAGGTTTTGCTTCGAGTGATAAAAAAGTGTACATTTGTAAAATCCAGCCTTGGAAATAATTTTTCAATTTTCGACTCCGTGGCCAAAGTTTCTAGGAACTCTTCATTCCTTATTCAATTTTCTCATTTTAGTATTATGTTCAATATTCTAGTGATTCTAATAACTGAAACCTGCCTATTTCTTCTAATATCTATTGAATTTCGTTGTATTTACACCTGTATACCTGTTCATTTACTGTATTTAATGTACATAGATATTTAGTTTTACTCTCTAGATTTTTCGGTTTTTTTCTGGTGCAATTGTTTCGTTTTCGGTGTGGTTCTCTTAGTAATAAACTTTGGATAAGAGGGATTTTTGAAAGTTTTTTGGTATCTCCAAAATTGCTTTTTGTGTTATCAGGACATCAAAATGATCGATTTTAGATGTGGGACATCGTTTTTTTGACGGCGGGAAATTCGAATCAAAAATCGACTTTCGAAAAATTGTTGAAAGAATTGAATTTGGCGGAATATTGTGGGGAGATTCGAGTGATTGAAGATTGGCCAAAGGATTTTTCGAATAGGCGGGTTTTTTGAAAAACGTTATTATCAATGATTAAAATGATGGAAATCAATGATTATCAATGATTAAAATGTTAGAAAAATCGAAATTTTTCAACGTCATTTATGTTTTAAAAAAATTCCTTATTGGACCATTTCCGATTTCTGAAGCTCGAAACACTTGCCAAATCAATGAAGAACCTACTCTTTCCAAATTTCCCTTGTAAATCACTTTAAATTTCATTTTTTTCCTACGATCAGCTTAATTTTTGAGTCGAAATGTTTAGGTATGAGACACTTTAAATTTTTAAATCGAATTTCCTAGAGAATTTGATTTTTTTCGATAACTTCAAAAAAAGTTTTTTCATAAAAAAATCATAGAAAATCGAATATTCTCGATGAATAACCGATTAATTTATACCCAAAGTTGGGTTTTTAATTTCTTTTAAAAAAAGTTCTAATTAAAATTGGATCACTTTTTGTTTATATTAAAACATGGAAAATCTTTCGAAAACTATTAAAGAACTTACTTTTTTTCGTGATTTTTCCACGTAAATTACTTAAATTTTATGAATATTTTTCAGTTCAATTTCAAGTCAAAATTTAAAGATGTAAGAACCTTCAAATTCGTCTTTTGAAGCAAAATCATAAATTCGACTATTTTAAGGTTCCGGAGGGGCGACACTAGAAATATTGCGACAACTGTTCAAAACAACCAATTTTGACAATCTCAAAACGGAAAAAGTGAGAAAAGATCATTTATTTCTCAACTTTCAACATTTTTAAGGTCCTCATTGTGCATTCTGGCGGTTTCTCGCAGCGAATGCCGCATTTTTCTCCTTTTGGAAAGGTTTTCGCCCATCTTCCCGGCGGGAAAACTGTACTGGAAACGAAATTGGGCTTTTACAAGTTTGATAAGACTAGGTTATATTGATTAAAAATGTATTTTTCAGAGAATTGTCGGAAAAACTGGCGCCGGGGGTGATGATAACGGCTTCGGACGTTTTAGAAGACGTCTCTTTGTTTTCTGAGATTGGAGCTTCGGATTTTCTCATTTTCGCTCATGAATCTTCTATTGAAGTGAATTTTTTCATGAAGAAAGAATATAGTTTTGAATTAGAGTTAATAATTTCATTATAAGGTTGTGGATTCAGTTTTTTTAATTGAAGTTTTTCTAAAGAATTTTTAATTTCTTTTTCAATTTCATATTTTTTTGTTAAAGTTACTGCGTAATTCAAATTGGCTAAATTAGGATTTTGACGTTTTAGTGGCCATTATAGTGGTCGAAGTAGTAGCCCCTTGAGTGGCTAGATTTTTAGTATTTTAGTAAAAAAATTTCATTAGTAAGCCTCTAGAAGTCTAAGTGATATTATATAGACCCCTAAAAACTGCTATAGTGGTCACAAAGACGCAAAATAATGGTCCTATAGAGATGGTTTTACAGAACCACTGTAGTGGCCACTTAAATGTATTCTCCAAGTTGCCCCTGAAGAATTTTCAAAATTTTATTCTTAGGTCGCCACTCAACACGGCGTTTTCGTTCTCGACGACGACAAAAAACTCAAATCTGTTCTTCAAAAACCATCCGATCAAGAACTAAAATCAGCTGGAGCCATTTTAGAAAACGGCTTCGTTTTGACTGATAGGTTCGAGAAAAATTTTTTTGTGAATTTGAATTTTCAGTTGCTTCCAAATGAGTTGGGAGCTGTGCCAAAGACTTGTGGACTCTTTTGAAGGGTTCAGACCAATAAAAGATGAACTTTGTTGTTACGGCGATTTTATGCGACCTTTGGGGACTTGCCCGAAGCTTGAATACCTTCAAAAATGTGTGTTTTTACGGAATTCTGAAAAAAATGTTCCATGTTTTTAGCCTCGGAAGCTCTTTTGAAGCCTAAAACAGAGCTGGTCAACATTTTCAAGACCGTTGATGCTAGGGTAAGCTCAATAAAATCAGTTATTCTAAAAAAATTTGAAAAAAATACAGGTTTTCAATCTTGGCGAAAACTCGTTCTTTCATTTCGGGACATGTTCCGAATTTTTGGAGCACATGGCTCCTGCTTCGATTTTCCGCAGAACTTTTGATATTTCCCCGAAAAATATCATTTTTTCAAGTTTAATCAACTGCAAGGTAACTTGGAAGTTTTTGATGGAAAATCAGTGTAGAATTTGGAAAGTTCGACCGTAGTCTCTCATTTTTGTTCTTGTAATGAGTACTTTCTTCTGTCATCACCCAAAAAGAACTGGGAAAATGTTTAGTGGCCTCATTAAAAGTTCAAGTGGTAGTAATGGACCACTACAAACTACTAAAGTGGTTACTAAGACACAATATGGTGCCCCCCTAGTAGTTATCCTCTTAAGTGGTCACTTGAGCTTTTCGCAGAACTGCAAAAATTTGAGCACACAAAAATTCACCCTAATCACCGCAAAGGTCAAATTGAAGAGCAAGCAAAAAATGGCCCAATTTTCCAAAGCATTATCAATTTTTCCTTGAAAAAAGTTTTACAGGTTCCTGAAGAAACATTTATCGAGTTTTCAAAGCTGGAAAACGTGAAAATTGGAAGAAACTGCATAATAAGCGGGGTGGAGGCTTTGGACATTGAGATTCCGTCGAATTCGTTGCTATTTACAATGGATTGCGAAGCGGGATGCGTTACATTTTGGTTCAATGTACAGGATGACATCAAAAAGAAAGAGGAGAAGCTCAAATTGAGAGGATCTGATACAAACTTGGAAAACTGTTCACTTTGGGATGCGAAGATATTTCAAGTAAGTGAGAATTATGACTAAGAATGGAAATGACTTCAGGTGGAGCGAACAAGAAAGGAATCTTTGAAAGCAACGTTAAAAGGGATCGATAATAAAGTTAGCGCAATTAAATAAACTGGTAACTGAGTGAGTACTTTAGGGCAATCTGATTTCTCTCGCGGAGGCCGTGAGAACACATAATATCGAAGCAGCCTTGAAATGGAGAACTGACCTACGGAAATCGGCCTCAGTAAACTGAATCTTTTTGGGCTTTCTTCGTCAAAACTTGTTGGCGCAGAGATTTCCGAGTTTGCGGCCCAGTCGGAGTTTCATTCGAAGGATCCTTCGATTCGTTTTTGTACCTGTAATGTAATTGCACTTTTTTTCGAGCTTTATTAATAAAACGAGTTCTAATTTGAAAAAAAAATACTGACATGATAGGAGTTCGATCGAAAGTTTTTGTCGGCGAACGAGGATCAAGTTCCAGAGTCCTTTTGGGAGTATTTTCGCTGCTAGACGTAGGAGAGGCCACGGGGCTTGAGAAAAACTGTCCCATATCTGAACTAGAAAGGTAGAAAACAGAGATACAAGAAAAAGAGAAATACAAAAAACGGCGCGTCACGAATTACGACGAGAGGAATTCAAATTTGGCGCCTCATTTCTTCTCTGGAGCGCACTTGCCTTCTCACCCTTTCAAGGAATTTGCGAAAAAGTCGAAGATTTCTGTGCTTTTTCCTTGTTTTTGTTTGTTTATTGCCAAAGTTTTTCATGTGATACAGATGCTTATGAGGGTGGTGTTTTCAGTTATCATCATTTTTTTCAAGTGTACGTAAATTAAGGCATAAATTTGAATGTTTTATATTGTTCAAATCGATCTAATCTTTTTTTTTCTCCAACTCTAATGAACTTTTCTCTCTCACAATATTAATGTTCAACAAAGCTTTTTTACATGTTCGAGCCATTTCATAACTATTACGTCTCTTAATCGATGATTCACTGTTTATATTGACAAGGAGAAAGCCATGTTTATTTTGCTCACAGGAATGCCAAAAAGAGCCGTTTCTTTCGCGGATGACATCGAAACCAGGACATTCAAGCGAGAAAGACATGAACTCGCAGAAGATTTCGATTTGCCGATGGATGACCCTCGACAAGCTCCAGCCACAGAGGAAGAAGTAGTTGTGCAGTCTAGTATTTATTTCAGAAAATTAATGTTCAGGAAGATATGAAGAAGAAAAAACACACTTTGGACAGTGACGAAGAGGATGAAGATGATCACAAGCAACTGGATATGAAGAAAGTCGAGGGACAGGAAGATTCTACGATCGATTTCGATGGATCTATAAAAATCACGGCGTTTAACATGAAGGAAGACATGGAGGAGGGTCATTTTGATGACACCGGAAACTTCATTTTCAACAAAAAAGAAAAAGTTGGAAATTATCAATTACTCGGGGATTTATACAAGATTTTAGGATATCCAAGACGCCTGGCTTGATGGAATCGATTGGTCGACGGTCAAAAAGAAGGCCGGGGAGCAGTGGGAAGGCGAAGATCACAAGGTGGAGGAAATCCCCGAATATTGAAGAAAATTCCGACTTTCAGGAAAAAGAGGAAGAAGCTGCGCCCGCCATGGACGACATCAGGAAGAAGGAGATTTTCCAGAGGCTTCTTGAGGTGATTTTAATTAATTTCTTTGAAAATTTGTGGTTTTTTGAAGGTTTTGAAGCCGAATCAGAGTGTCGCCAAGGCGCTCACGGACATTAAAAAAAGAAAAAAAGGGTAAATTTAGTATCTGAAAAAAATTGAATTTTTTTCTCAAAATCTTGTGTTTTTTTAATTGTTCTGAAATAAGTTTGCAAAGATTCGAAAATGTTAAAAAAATAAATAAAAAAATAAATTTTTAAAGCTTTTTTTGTTTTTTTAATCATATTTTTTTAAGTAATTAAAAAAATAGATTTCAACTTTGGTTCGAAAAATCAGCTCAAAATTACATCAAAAGATGAAGTTTTTTTATTTTTCAGAACACCAGAAAAAAATCTATCCCAAAAAAATAAGGAAATTTAGAACTTTTACAATGTAATTGAGAACTAGAGAAACCGTTTAAAAAGCGTTTTTTTAGCCCTTTTTTCTCGTTTTGAAACCGAAATTTCCAGGTTTAACCGTGGCAGAAGAACGGAAATTGAGATGGGCGGCGAAGAAAGCCGGAAAAACGGTCGAGGAAATGTCCGGACAGAAAGAGACCGACGAATTGGGCGGCCTGGCCGACGAGCTCATTTCTGCGGGATTTGTGCGCTTTTGAAACTTTTCAATACTCTTTGGGTTAATTTTGATGGATTTATCAAGGAATAGAAATTTAGGAAGGGAAATGGGTGTAGAAAAACCATTGAAATTTCTTTGAATATTCTAAAAAACGTCAAAAAGCCCAAATTTTTTTAAAAGGGAGAATAATTTTTTTATCAGTTATATAGTAGAAAAAAATGCTATGTAGGGGACAAGGAATGGTGTTTTTTTGAATGATTTTTCAGAAAAAAATCTAAATTTTTCATCGATTTTCCAAGTTTTTCTTCTGATTTTTATTTTCAGTTAAATTCTCATTTTCTGTTTCGATTAAAGTTTTTAGCGTTTTTAAAAATTTTCAGTGGGCACTTGAGGTTGGGGCTGGATCACAATTATTTTTTTGTTATATATATTTTTTTAATCTTGAAAAAGTTTCACAATGATTGTTTAGTTCAAAAAAATTACTTTTAATCTTCGATACATTTGAAAAATTAATACATTTCTTTGAAAATAATGTTTTGAAATGCAAAAAGATGTTTCGAAACAACACATTTTTTTGAGTTTTTGATGAGAACTCCGTTCATTTTCTCATGGTTTTTAGCATAATTTTCCAATTTTTTTAATGATAATTCATCAGTTCTCATCTTCTTTTTTTATAAAGTAGAACTTCGATTTCAGATGGACGCCTATGAATGGCATCGGGAGAAAATCGAACACGACCTGAATCGGATGAACAAAGTGGCGATTGATGACGTCGACATGTTCTCCGATGAACCCAGTAATTTTTCAATCTAATTTTTGGGTTGCTGTTTTTTTAACTCGATTTATTTATTCTCATTTTTACCAAAAGTCATTTTTGTTTGTTTTTTTATTTAAAAAAATTTGTTTTTCATCAATTTCAGCTTCAAATTCGGCACCAACAGTAGCGACCGTAGTCGTAGATGATGAAGTTCGTTGGGAATATAAGGAAAATGACGCCGAAGGGACACCTGTTCAGGTTTATCAATTTTTGGATATAAGCTTGAAAAATTTTTTTATGGAAGTTTCATTTCTTAAAATTTTGATTATAAAAAAATCTTTTTTCGACTTTCCTGAAGATTATTTCGATTGTTTGATGTTCGACGCTTAAAAAAAACAAGTGGTTTTGCAGGAAATTGGGTTTTTTTTTCTCAATTTTTTTCAGATCGCCTTAATTGTTACGATTTGGCTTATTTTTGAATGAGTTTCGGGTTTCAGGAATCTTTTAAGTTGTCTAAAAGTTTTCTTTAAAATACTCGTTAATTCCTTTTGTTTCCTACGAGATCGCTGATTTTTTTCAAAATGTATTTCCAGGATCCCATAAAAAATCTTTTCAGGACACCTCAGGCATCCCAGGAAAATTTTTCCATTTAGAGAACTTTTTTTAAAACTTTTACATTACCTAACTTCCTTAGAGTTGACCCTAAAAAACCACTTTAGGGGTCCTTCAAGTTTTTCTAGAAAAATTTTTTTCCTCAAAGTACTTTAACAGCACGTCCTTTCTTGCAATATGATGTATTTTAGAATGAATTTTGGTTTTCAATCTTCTTCAAGTCAATCTTTGGATGAATTTCAGAGCCCATCTCCTAGAAAATTTGCCTGAAAATATTTTTACATCACCAAATTTTCCATATTCGGACTTTTTTGAAAGGATTTTGGCTTCCGGGGACCTTAAAAAAATCAAAAATATCCTTCAGGGACCCCTTTTTAAAGACTCATTTCAAGTACCCTTTAAGTTTTCTAGAAAGTGTTTTTAGAAATAGCTTCATACCGTCTTATTTCTTACGAGCTAGCTTTTTTTAAATGTGAATTTCGGTTTCCAGGAGCACTAAAAGAATCCTTTTTTAGAGTTTCCTAGAAAATGTGCCTGAAACTGTAACATCACCGAACTTTCCGTACTTTCGATTTTTTTTGAAAGAGTTTTGGCTTTCAGGGACCCTTAAAACCCCTTTGAGAGACCCCTTTTGTAGGTGCTCATTTTAGGTATACTCAAAGTTTTTCATAAACATTTTTTAAGAAATATCTTCACATCACTTTATTCCTTACGAGTTAGCCTTCAAAGAAACCCTTTTTTAGAGTTTTCTAGAAAATTTTCCTCTGAAAAACACGTACATTACCTTATTTCTTTCAAAAAGACTTATTTTTGGATGACTTCCGGCTTGCAGGGACCCTTCACGTCTTCCGAAATGGCCCAAAGACAAGCCGACGGGAATCTGGCGCCTAAAGGCGTCGCCCGTCGCGTCAACACGTCTGCTTCATTCAATCCCGTCGCCCGAATCGATTTCGATCTCTATTGCTAATGAATCTCCCTTATCTGTCCTCCACATTCCAATTTAATTTGATTCAATTTTTCTCCGTCCCATTTTGTCAAATTGAATGAATTTTTCCGTTTATTTTTATTTATTCGAGGTGGTTTTGATGGTTTTTTGTACCATTTATTATTCTTTTTAAACATTTTTTGCATTTTTCCGAGGCGGAAAAAGTACAACTGAAATCTTATTCCCTTGGATTTCTCCTTTTTTGTAAAAATTCAATGAATTTTTTTCCTCTTTTTCCTATGCCAGGTCAGATTCGTGGTTTTTTTTTATCGGTGGTTTCTCTGCTGATATTTCAGTCACTTTTTTTTATTCGATATTTTTGTTTGAAAAAGTAGTTTCAGGATGGCCGGTCCTCGAGATTATGATCACTTGTTCAAGCTGTTGATCATTGGCGACAGCGGAGTCGGGAAAAGTAGCCTGTTGCTTCGTTTCGCCGATAATGTCTTTTCCGGTGCGTTTTTGAAAATGATCCGAAAAAAGTTATACAATGTCTGAACTTCAAACGGGTATAAAAGCGGTTTTTAAACAAGTTTTTTTTTGTATTAATTGATTTTTAAAGCGCAAAAAGATAAGTTTTTTTCTGTTATTTTTTTCGAAAAAAAGTTGAAAAAAATATCTATATCTGATTTTTCGACCTGGTCAAAAAGCGGGTTTTTTTCCTCCATTTGCCAATATTTATTTTTAAATTTTATTTTTTTCAAAATTTTGAAAAAAAGTCATGCATCCTTTTTGTTTTGTCCTCTTAGCAGCCTAGAATGACACCTCTTCAATATAAATTGACCCTTTTCCCTTCTTTTTTCACTTTTGGTGAGCCTCCGAATTTCTGGAAAGAAGGCTCAGTAAATGCCGCACAACGGAACCCTTTCAGCGATTTTTCGAACCCGATTTCGCCAGCGCTTTTCGTATTTTCGTGAAGAATTTGGAAAATTACCTTTTTTTGAAGACAACTACATCACGACGATCGGAGTCGACTTCAAAATCCGAACGATGGATATCGACGGTCAAAGGGTGAAACTGCAGATTTGGGACACGGCCGGCCAGGAACGATTCAGAACCATCACCTCGACGTTAGTCAAATGAGAAACGAAAAAAAAAATACATTTTTGAACCCAATCTGACGATAATTCTGAAAGAATTTGGCCTGTTGAATAACGGAAAAAGAAGTTTGGAAATATTGAATACGTCTTCTAGAGCTTATCTTTCTGTGAAAGGTCCATCCGAATTTAATGACCTCTCTGATTTTTGAGAAAAATGCTTCGAAAAGGTCCGTGCAGCAAAAGTTGCTCCATGGACAAAATCAAAATTTTTTTCATTTTTTCAACTCTCATTCATTTTTCCTTCATTTTTGTGTAATAAAAAAACAATATAAAAATAGAATATTCATCATTGAATCTTCCAATTTCAATAATATTGGGAAAGACTTTTCTATAAAAAGTCAAAAGGTCTTTAAGCCGATTTTTGAGTGAATATTTAGAAAAAATTCTCAAAAAGGCCCCTAATTTTCAAATTATATCCTTTATTGACCACGTATTTTTGATGGGGGTTGTTTTTTTTCCTCCTGTTTTTACAATATTTTCAACTCTTTGTGCAAAAATTTTTAGTGGTCACTACAGAGACTCGCGAAGGACTACTTGGAGAGGACACTGAAGTGGCCACTAAGGTTCTCTATTTAGTGGTCACTTCAGTAGTTTTTCCTCCAGTATTTCCTCCCAGTAATTCTGATAATTTTCAAACAAACAGATTGGACCAGTTATGTAGATCCATTGACCCCTAAAGTAGCCACTAAAATGTTTAGTGGTCGATTAGAAGCACTTAGACCTCTATAGTGGCCCCTGAAACGTCAAAACCCCAAAGTGGCCACTTGAATATTTTTCCAGTTTCTTGGAGTAATATTATTGAAATCAAATTTTGAAGATGCCGTTTTTCGAGAAATCAGTATCAGAAAATCATTTTTGAGTATAAAACTTTCGTAGGTACTACCGCGGGACCCACGGCGTCGTCGTCGTTTTCGACGTCACCAATGGAGAATCTTTCGGAAACGTCAAACGTTGGCTTCACGAGATCGAGGCCAACTGCGACAATGTCCAGAAGGTCCTGGGTGGGTTTCCTGTTTCACTTTTTAATTATAAGTTGACGAATTTTTTTTTATTGTTGTGATATCCCCATTGAAACACTAAAAGTTTTTGAAAATTATGATTTTTTTGAATATTTTTTTCAGGCCTATATGGTTTTTAAAAAAATAGAACAATCTACAGGAAAAATATTGAATATATATTCAGTTTTTTTGTCGCAATTTTAATAAAACTATTCTTTTGGACTTGCGAAAAAAATGTTGGCAATTTTGATTTGAGGGTTTTTTTGAATTTGAATTGAAACGAGAAGTGTTTTTTTAGCGTAGGTCTTAGAATTTGTTAGGATTTTTTTTTAAAAAAAGCTTCATTGAGCTCAGAAACAGGGTTAACATAGCGGAAAAAAACACCAAAAAGGATAATTTTTAAATTTTTTTAAAAAAATTTGCTCAGTTTCTTCGAAAATTCATTTTTTTAATATATGAATACCATCAAAAAGATCCTGAAAATGAGCTTAAATTTTTTTCATTTCAGGAAATTTTTATTACACTCAAAAATAACCTTAAAAAAATAACTTTTTTTAGCGCTTTCTCATGTATCGTTTTTATCAGAAAGGCCCTTTTTAAGGAGCTAAGAAAGCCCTAATTAGTTCCAGAAAAGGGGGAATGAGAATCCGGTAAAAGGTCCTTTTTTTCTTTAAAAAGAAGCTTCATATCAAGCTCCAAAATTTTTTTATCGAAAAATAGAATAGTTTCTGGTGACCAGAGGGGCAAGATCCATATACCCAGAAAAAAATGAGTTTAATTTTTATAAAAAAATTGAAACTTTCTGACTTTTGAGGGTTCCCCATTTTTCTCTCCCCAGTCGTATTGGACACTGTTTTTTTGAGACCGGACTTGTAATCAGCGTAAAAAATTAAATATGGAGATTATAGTCTCATTCAGAAGTCATCCATGAAGTTTTTTTTTGCATCTTATTAGAAAAAGGAGCTTTTTTAGTGTCCTTAACTGGTCACTCACAAGGAGTAATCGATTTTTAATTGGTAAATGCGTTTTTTGAGCATTTTTTTTGAAAATTCCAGTATAAATTGTAAAGTTACTTGTTTTTTTTTTCAGAACGGTAAAGTTACTATCTATTTTAGTGAATAATTTGAGATATATTGATCAATATGATGGTAATGTTTTCAAGTCGGGAACAAGTGCGAAGACGAATCGAGAAGAGTCGTCTTGGAGTCGGACGCGAAGCAATTCGCCGACTCGATGAACATAAAATTCTTCGAAACTAGCGCCAAGGAGGATCGGAATGTCGAAGCGGTCGGTTCTTCATCTTCCCGTTTCATCGAGAATTCTTAGTAACCAATAAAAAGAATAATTTGATGATTTGATGTGGAGCAAATATGGAAATAGAAAGGTATTTTTTTGGGATTTTAGGCCGTGTTTTGCATTTGTAAAATACGGCCGTCGCGATAATCAGTAGCTGGATGCCGCGTTTCAAAAAAACTTTGAAGAAACGCGGCAAATTGAAATGAAGAGGTCACTTAAGAATATTTAGCAGCCCTAGAGTGAACCCTTGGATCTACTTCGCCGCCTAAATTTTTCAATTTTTCTTCTATTTTTTTATAGATTAAATTATCGCGTATAAATCGCGTATATATATAAATCGCGAAGGCCGTGTTTCACAAATAAAAACACGGCCTAACTTTCCAAAATGTTCCCGTTTTCAATTTCTTAGTCCCCAGTATTGAGGGGGACAAACGGAGCGGTCGTTTCTCCGAGTACCCCTTAAAGGATCACTAGGGGAACGTAAGTGGTCGCTCAAGTGGCCCCTTTAGGGGTGTGGTACTTGGAGAAACAAAAAAAAATTGAGAAACCGCTATAGGGACCGCTGAAGCTTCATGAGCTTAAAGGTCAGACTCTAGGAATCTAGGGAGCGTTATTTTGTCCACTATAGGGGCTTTTTTCCCTGAATCCTCTAGTGAACACTTTGGAGTCCCTAAGTATGACGACTAAAACGACAAAACGGATATTGATTGATTGATTGAAGATGCTCCAATTTTTCTGAAACATTCCAACTTTTCAGATGTTCTCGTGCATCACGCGGCTGGTCCTGACGGCGAAACTGTCGAACCCGACGGCGACGAGTACTCCGGCACGTGGCGTCTCCCTCAAGGACGGCGCCCAGCGCGAGAAAAAGAAGTGCAAGTGCGGGTAAAAGCCATTTCCAAGTCGATCCGATCCATGCCAAAAACTCGTATCTACATCAAAAACTAACCCCAGTTATCACTGCATATTTTCCTATTTATTCAAATTTCCTCATTTATTAGGTTGTTAAATTGGAAATGAGCCCGTATTTCTTGATTTCATCCCTTTTTCAATGGATTTCAGATACAGTCAGAAAAAATACGAAATTGTTTTTTGATCACAACTTTCTTGTATGTAGTTTGATCTTTCTGAAACCTTCTGTAATTGTGACGAAGATTTTTGTGAAACAACTTGGTGAAATTTCAGATCGCAGGGAAAAAAATGAAGCTCAGAAAGTTTTTAGAAAGATTGAGCTCCATATGAAAAAAAGTTAGCAAACTTTTTTCATAAATTTTCTACTGTACTGTCTACTGTGACGGTACTGTAAATTTTGATGAAAATATTTTTTTATTAATTCATTTTACTTCTTTTTCAAAAATTAAATGGCTCATTTCTAATCCAACGACCTGATTTATATGTCCCTGATTGCATGAATCGTTTTATCTATTCAATTTCCATTGAAAATTCAGTTTCTACATTTTATCAGAACTATCTGAGACATGGCTTTTTCCGCCATTTCCTTTCAAAAGCTTCAGGCGCCCCGTTTCAGAGTATTTTATATTTTTCCAGGCTTCTCATTTTATCCAAATTTCAAGATAATCATCAATTTTCGTGTGCGTTTTAATTGTGATAAATTTCCTTTTCTCCACTTTTTTCGTCTGGGAAATGTTTCATTGATGAGATCATTGTCAACGTAGTACACGGGATTGAAAAAAAAAATAGTAAGTAGATTTAAAAAACATTGGCAAACGAAAATAATTATACACGCGAGCCTTTCAGGTAGTTTTGGTTTTTAATTTGAATTTAATTATGGTACAGGTTAGTTGGGAATTTCTGTTTTTTTGTTCAACCATGGGTCTGGTCGTCTTCAACAAAGTCGTAGGCTTGAAGTTTTTGTGACGACGTCAATGTGGGAGACCTGAAAAAAATTATATTCTAAAATTATATTATATAGGTTAAAAAAACGAACTATCCAATATTTTTCTCACATGATAAGGTGATTGTTCTAGAAATTAGCTACTTTAGAACACCCTGAGTTGAAAAAAAAAAACTGATTTTCACTCAGCTTATCTAAAAAAGTTTCACCAAACCCTCAAACCATCTTTTACTTTTTTTTACTCGAATAATCGGTAACGCGAAACGGACGTTTCCGGGCATTTCTAGTGACCCCTTTAGTAGCATCAGCATTCTTAAATGACCCCTAAAAGTGCCCAGAAACGTCCGTTTAGCTTCACCTATGTCCAAGTATAAAAACACAAAATCTGAACTTTTCAGCTTCCAATATTTGGTTTTTCTGAAACTTATCACAATCAAGAATTTTAGGCATTTTGGAGACTTCAAAAATAAAAAAAGGCTTTAAAACTTTCCAAGAATGGTCGCTATGAAAAACCGCCCGGATATTCGCGCACGACAAAATTTGGTATTAAGTTTATTGACTTCTTTAGACTTTCAAATAGAAACCATGAAACAGTAAGTATCGAAAAACATTTGATTTTCATAGGATCTTCGTGGTCAATTTTTTTAAGTTCATTCTCAGTTAAAGGATACTTAAGTTAAGCGTTCCTAGTGACCACTTTAGTGGCTTCATTGATTTCAAGTGAACCCTAGAGGAAGTCCGGTTCGTGTTTCTGAAGTCCGAGACAGAAACTTCACTTATCGAAATTTCTCAATAGAGCGCAAAAGCTCTATTCCTTAATTTTTCAAATTAATTCAAAAAAATATTTTCAAAAAAACGTTATCAACGTAAAATAGAGCTCTTCTCTTCATTTTTAAAAGTTTCATGTTCATTTCCTATCCTCACCTTGTTCCTAAATCGAACTCCATAGTACTTTTCTGCCGAGGCGAGCAGTTCCGGCCGGAAAGTGGTGGTGATGAATTGGGCGTTGTCGCAGAGAGAATGGATCATATCTGATAATTTTTCATCGATTTTTTTTTGATTTTTTGAATAATGAATCAAAACCGGCAACGGCTTTTCTGTGCTGAGCGTCCAGGGCGGCGTCGATTTCGTCGAACAAATAAAATGGGGCTGGATCGCACATCTTAAGAAAAACGCTTATTTTTGTATGAATTTTTCGAAAAATCCAAAAATTCTAACTCTTAAAAAAATAACCCTCAATTCGAACTTTTTGCCTTACTGAGGAACGCCAGAGGGGTCCCTAGAAGGGTTAGGGAAAACAGGTGGCAAGAAAGTGCTCCCTAGAGGGGAGAAATTGGAGTGGTCCCTATAGGGGTTGAGGTTTTGACACCTGAGCCCTTAAAGCCTAAGTGGCCCCTGTAGGGGTCTTCAAAATGGAAAAAGCTCCCCACATGGGATAAATTGGAGTGGTCCCTATAGGGGTTGAGGGTTTGACACCTGAGCCCTCAAAGCCTAAGTGGTCCCTGTAGGGGTCTTCAAAATGGAAAATGCTCATTAGAGGGGAAAAATTTTGAGTGTTCCCTATAGGGGTTGAGTGTCTGGCATCTAAAGTCCTTAGTGGCCCTTGTAGGGGTCTTCAGAATGGATGAAAATTATTCTTCTTATAGAGTGACAATAAATGACAAAAGCTCCCTTAAAGTGGCCACTTTTGCGAGTTTTTTAGCGGTTTTCTCCTAATCTGCCCCTCTAGGGACCACTCCGCCGTACTCTTTTCCATAGTTCACTCTAACCAGGACTTTGAAAATTTACCGGTCAATCTACCTTTGCAAGAGTTCTACTTATCCAGGATGATGTGAAAAAACTTCCTTTTTTTGAATTTTAGATCCAAGTGGACTCTTTATGGTTTACACTGATTCCTCAGAATATTATTATAATCAAACCTGGATAGAAAAGATGAGGGCCAAGGCGACCAGAGACTTCTGGCCGCCGGAAAGTTGTTGCATCTCACGCGTTTCGGCGTCTCCGGCGTCTGACGTGAAGGAAACCTAAGAAAACTTTAAATAACTCATATTTTGAAAATTCGTCTTAAAATTGTCCCAAGAACAAGAGAAAAAAATCAACAAGAAATAAAAAGAAAAGGTCTGGAAAAACATGAAATCCTTTTTTCATCACATTACTGTTTCCTAGAATGTTTATAAATTCGATCAATTGGATATTTATATTATTGCAAAGAACGTCTTTCCAAAAAGTTGGAATCGAAAAGAGGAACTTTCTTAAGTTGAAGAAACAATTTTTTTCTTGTGTTTTTTTAAACAATAATGATGGTTAGAACTTTCGAGGGTGAAAAAAATAAACCTTTTCAAGGGAAAAAAATGACCTCGGAAGATGTTATGGAAAAACCGAGAAAATGAACAAAAAAATCCTGGTCAAATTGGATTTTATCCCATATTATCTGAGCCATAACCGGGGGTGGCCCCTATAAGGGACACTTTAAAAACAAGTTCTACAGTTAAAAAAATATAAGATGATTTTTTTCTAAAGCTGGAAGCCAATTGAGGAATTATTAAAAGTTAAAATTAACGCCATGTTCAAAATGATTTCTTGCAAAATTATCTCTGACTCTCCCAAATTTAGTTATCATTTTCTTTCTCTGACGGCTATTTTGGGTTTTGCGGAATCAACACGGGATAAATTTTCCAAGAAAACTAAACTTATCTGAAAATTCGACCAGCGACGCCATATTTTCGTGCTTTTCATCTTTTATTGGAATTGAAACAAACCAAGATTCCGATTCCGGTGAATCTCTCGACGATATCGACGCCCCGACCGACTTCATCCGGAGTTTCGTCTCGCATTTGAATGATCAAGGTTCCTTGGCCGTGGGGGACCAGTCTTTTGAAAACTTCTTTGAAGTTTTTCGACACCTCAAATTATTTTTTTTGGAAAAATAAGCTCTCCTGAACAAAAAAGTACCAAAAGCTCAGAATATCTATCCAATTTTGCCTTGGAAATTCTTAAAATCCAACCTAAAAATTCCAAATTTTTTCAATTCACCTGCTTGAAGGTCAACTGGATCGCCTCGTATTTCCTCAACTCTAACGTTTTCAAAAGTTCTTCGATCGACTGAAAATTTCAGAGAAACTCCAGCTTTTCCTTCAGAAATCCCTACACTTTCGCTCTTTTTCTGTTCCTCCATTCTCAGGGTCAAGTTCTCTTTTTGCCCGGCTGCCGTCAGATATTGATCCAGGGCCTGGAAACTCGATTTTACTTTTATTTCAGGGTGTTTTGAACCTTCTTGTTGACATTTTCGTACTTTTTAAGCTCATTTATACACTCGGTGAGCCGTTTTTCGAGCTGTTTGTAGGACATGTTCTGGTATTTGGAAAACGCGTCCGTTGGCAGCGTTCCAAGTTGTCGCATCTGAAAAAGATCCTCATGAGGTCCTACAGAAAAGTCATGAAAAATTGAACCTTCTCGAAGAAAAAATCAGTATAGTCAATTTTTGCCGACTTGAAAGGCGAGATTGGCAAGGGTGGTGCGTTGCGTGTGCGACGCGGTTTTTGGCGGGGAACTCAAGGTAAAAAAGCCTTTTTTGACAGTTTATTCGAAAATTTAAATTCTTTATGGGTTTGATAAGATTCAGTTGAACGAATAAATGTATAAAAAAATAGTTGAAAAACTTATTTTTTTCCTACATTTTTTTCCCTAATTAAATTTGACCTCGAATTCCCCCCAAAAAGCCTAGGCAATCTAATCATCCCACGTTTCAAGTCGGACAGGAACGACTTAACTTTTTTTGCGTTTTTTTCTAGAATGTCAGCATTGGAACAGTCGTTGAGTTAATTGAAAAAGTTAAATAAACTGTTAGAAAAATTTCAAAGGAAAAAAAGTTCCCTGATGAACCTTGAGACGGCTAAAAGCTCGACAAATATCCCCAAAAAACCCCGTTTCAAAAATAAAGTCCGAAAAGGAAAAATTGTAAAAATATTTTGCATCGATACCCCCTAGAAAAAAACCACTGAAACGGGACTTTAATCGACTTTTACCTCATAAATCGAGTTAACTTTCTTATTTTCTCAATTTTTGAATTTTCTCGTTAATTTTTTTCCATGGAGCTAAAGCTTCTATTAGGACTCAAATTCATAATTTTTTTCTTTGAAGCTATATGATCCGAAATATTTTTTTATATCAAAAATAATTTCAAAAAGTTTTATCATCATTTTTTTGGCAAGGGAAAAATGACGAAAACTCCGAATGGAACTGTATTTTTTTTGGTTGTTTTTTTTTAAATAGAAATGCTTTTTCGCACTGAGATTAATTCAAACAAAAAAAAATCTAGAGAAGAAAAAAATAGGGAAGGTTTCAATCAAAATTTTTGAAGTTTCGCGCGTAAAAAGTCGCCTTAATGTATGACTCAACTCTGGTCGGGAAATCTCAATTTGCGTATTTCGCGAAAAAATTTCACGCTTCAATATTGAAATATCCGAAATCACTTTGAACTAGACATGAGAAATGTATCAAACATCAAATCTTTTCAACTTTCTCATTGACTTTATATGAAACTCCTTGCACTTTGAGCTGTTCCTTGTGATCATCTACCTTCTTCAAGCTGTCCTCCCTCTTGGACTGCAGGGAGGCGTGTTTGGTGCAGATCGAGTCGGACTCCTTGGCGAAGACGACGAGTTGCGCCTCGAGGTCCTTCATCTGCTCCTGGACGTCTTCGATCCGTCGGTCGAGGTTTCCCGACCGTTCTTCGTATTCCGAGAGGCCGTCTTCCAGCGACGTCAGGAGGCCTCGGACCTCCATCAGTCTGAGAAAAAGCTGTTATTTTCATTTTACAAACACATTCAAGGACTGTTTAATAGAGAAAATTATTTTTTTTTGAAGATTCATATGGAAAAATGTGTCTTTTAACGTCGTCAGAAGGCCCCAATTTCTTTCGAAATCAAAAAAATGGATCTCCCAGTGACATCAGAAGGGTTACATTATTTGGAAAAAAATGAAAAAAACAGATAAAAAAACTACTGAAATTTACTTTTTTTAAAATAAATAACTTATAAAAAAACACGATATAAGTATCACTTTCTTATATGATTTTATTTATTCGAAATTTCCAAATTTTAATTAACAAAGTTTTTTTTTTTTTCAAAATCCATTCTGACCAATTTCACGTCATAATTTTTTATTATTTACAAAAATTTCTGACAAAATCAATGTCTGAATTTCTCTGCGCCCTCTCTGTTTATGACTCTCTCTCATTTACGTGCTTGTTCTTTTTTTATAATGAGAGAGAAGAGGGCGCAGACAAGTCAGACGGTTTCAATTATAATTTTTTTAGAGAAAAAACTGTTGATTTCATTTTTTTTTTTTTACTTTTTAGACCTTTAGGAAAATTACAAGAATTACTCAGGATTATTCATATCTTTACCTTTTGTACAAGGCGGTAAGTTCGCCCTGATGAGACTGTAGGAGATGATGTCGTTCATTATCAGAAATATCATCGATTTTCTGAAAAAACCACTGAAAATCTCGATTTTTTGGCCTCAAACCGCCGACAAGTTCTCCTGTTTCCTCAACAAGTTCGTCTTGAGCTGATTGTCGAGTTTTCTTTTCTGAACTTCCAGCTGACTTCGCTTCACCGTCACCTCGTCCAGCTTCGGCCGGATTTTGGCGATTTCCGCCTGAATATAAGAAGATAAACCCATTCGCCGATTCTTAATTTAAAAAAACTTTTGAAACTTTTTTTAAAGCAATCTTTGCGAAAATTTTTAAGAATAGTTTTGAGCTTATAAAATTCGAAAGTATTTTCCTCATCCTTTTACCCCCCTTTCCGCCCGAAAATGTCCCGTCTCCTAACCCTGATTCTCTCGACTTCATTCTGCTCATCGGAGGTCAACTGCGAGTGCAATTCGCTGCCGATTTCGGCCTCATATCCCTTTTGTTGGGCAAAAAGTTCTCGGAGTCGATTTCTGAGTTGGACGAGTTGCGCTTTCTGGAAAAGGATACTCATGAAAAAATCGAACTTTGCAGAAAACCTTGGGTTCTTTATCCCTGGTCAAACTGTTAAAATTTTCATTGAGAGCTCGTTTTTGTTCGTGAAGCCGTCGATGCATTTCTTGGTATTCCGACATTTCGATTTTACGCTGAAAAAAATATTTTTGAACTTATTTTTGTAGTTTTTTTGGGATTTTATGAAGTTCCACAAATTTTCTAGCTACAAAAAAATTTCATTTTCGAATTGAAAAAAATAATTTTTTTTGAAAAAACGCTGAAAATTATGACATTTCGATAGTAAAAACTGGTTTTTACGTAATTAAAAAAAGCTCAAATTTGCCAAAAAAATTAATGTTAATTTGCATTTTTCCGTGATTAAACCTTTAATTTGAAAAATCGTTCGAGAAAAATATTTTTCCTGATGAAACTCGTCTTTAAAAAAATCTTTTTTTCAAGCCCTAAAATGCTGAAAAAAATCAATTTTTTTCAGTAGTAATTTTTGACTCAAAAAAATGACAAACTTTTCCCATTTTTTTAACTGAAATTTTTTTGAAAATCAAAATTTTACAACGAACAGCATGGATTTGGGACCGAATATTCTCCATTTCGTTGGTCTTTTTCCTTGACTTTCCGCTCAGCTTCGGCCAAGTTTTTCCTGAAAAAAAGAACGATTTTTTTGATAGATACATGAATAACAGAACCTTCAATTCATTGAGCTTTTTGTCGAGTTCTCTTTTGGCGTTGTGGATTTCGAGTTTGCACCGTTTGGCGTCCAGGTATCCGCCCGTGAGGGCTCCACGACGGGCCAACTAAACCATATTCCCGTTTCAAGTTTCGGTTTCAAAATTTTCAAAAAACTTTTTCGAACTCTTTGCCCTTCAAATCATGATAAAAAAAATCGAAGATGTTTAAAAAAAAAAGCAAAAATTTTGAATTTTCATCTTTTAACCGTCCAAAAAAACCACCCCTTTTTGGGTTCCTAGTCAGGGCCAACTAAATAATATTTCGATTTCAAGAGAATTTTTAAAACAATGAAAAAAATTATTTCTCTGTTTTTCACTGTAATCATAATGACAAGATCAAGAAACTATAAAAAAATATCAAGTTTTTCATCTTTCAGTGTGTAAATATCCTCGTCGGTCCAACTGAACCACATTCCCGTTTCACCTCGCAGTTTTTTTAAAAAGAAAAATTTTTTTAACGTTTGTTCTGCATTTGCCTTCAAGTCTTCAAAATTATCCAGCGAAATTCAAAATAGTCGTCAGACAGTGGGAAAAAGGCAACCAAATTTTTGGAGAGTCAGAAACAAAAAAATTTGGAAAAAAATGAAATAAAATGCACAAAATATGTTTTTTTCAAGCTAAAAATCAACCCCTTTTCCTAAAATTTAGCATATTTTCAAATTTTACCTGATCTCCATCCAGTGTCACGCAATCAAAGCCTTCATTCCGAACATTGTGGGCGTTTTGCTGGAAAAAAAATGTATATTTTTCTTTATTTCCCAACAAAAAAATCAAACATCAAGCTTTCGGACAAGGGCCGTTCCACCGAAAATCGTCCGGAAAAATCGCATCATATCTGGCGTCGTAATCAATGACATCCAACAAGGGTCGGGCGTCCTAAATTAGGGGATTTTGATGTGAAAATCATTAAAAATCCAGAAAAAGGCCAAAAAAAAAATCCGATTTTCTCTGAAAAGGAAGGTAACTTTATTTTTAATTGCAAATTTTCTAAAAATCAGTCAGATTCTTTTTGGACGTACCAGAAGAAAACCCTGAAAGTCTCAACCTGAAAAATACCTAGTTTTCGAGTAAGGAGACCACTAAGTCAAAGAAAACCCTCATAATTCGTTAAAAAGGCCATTTTGAATATTCGAGTCCTTATTTCTCGAAAAAAAAAACATTCAATCAGTAAATAGCTGAAATTTGAAAAAAAAAACAGCTTGATAAGCTTAAAAAATTAAATTTCTCAGCTTTCCTGAGTTGCAATCGGTTCAAAAAAAGCAGAAAAAAATAACGATTTCTTATAATTTTTTTATACATCTTCTTTATCATCTACATATAATTCAATAAAAAAAAGAATTCACAAATTTTGATCTCGAGAGAAAACTCAGGAAAAACTAGCTGAACCATCCCAAGAAAATTTTGATTTTTTTTTCTAAATCACTTCATTTTTTTTTTACCTTGCTGCTCTCGAGATGCTTAGGATTCGGCGCATGAACTCGATTCAAAGGGAAGAACGTGATTTCTCCGGGAAGCTGCATTTCGTTGAACTTTCTCAGGATTTTCGAGGCGATTCTTCAAAATATATGTTTCAATTTCAGAAAAATCGGTTTGAAACGACTCGAATGCCATAGTCGCACGTGGAATGGCTTGATTTGCTTGCAGGAGCACCCGACCAGAAACAACTTTCGCGCAGAGACATGGAAAGTTATTTGAATCTCTAAAACCGCCCTGCAACGCGACTTCTTGAGCATTCCAAAAGCGACCAGAGTCTTCTTTTGCTAATTAAATGGCTCGATTTCCTTCCAAGAGCACCGGACCAAAAACGACTTTCGCGCAAAGCTATGGAAAAGCACTAGAAAATGCTGTCTACTTTTTAAATTCAACCGCAACGCTTGAGCCATTCCAAGTGCGACCACGGTGTTCTATTCGCATGTGAATTTTAGGAGCTGCTTTGATTTTATTACGCCTCCAGGAGCGCCCACCCATGAACAACTTTCGCGCAGAGATATGGAAAAGCCCTAGAAAAGGCTGCTTCGGATCCTAATCAAACCGCAACGCGTCCGCGACGCTTTGAGCCATTCCAATTGCGAGCAGAATATTTTTTGGCATGTAAAATGGCTTGATTTGCTTCCAAGAGCGCCCGACCAGAAACAACTTTCGCGCAGAGTTATGGAAAAGCATTAAAAACGCTCCCTGGTCTCCTAGCCAAACCGCAACGCTTTGACCCATTTCAAATGCGACCAAAATCATTACCTATCATTATCGACGACATGGTAGAACAATCTCGACTGGGCGATCACTTCAACCGACAGAAAATACACTTTCTCAACGTACATCAGATCGATAATCGTTCCTAAAATCAAAAAAATCAGTTCGAAATTTCAGAATGAGCTTGGAGAATCGATGAATTATGGAAAAAATTGATGAAAATGAATTCCAAAAATCCTAAAATACTTGTTTTTCCATTTACCCAAAAAGCCTACCATGATACCCATTGAGAATCTCGTCGTACTCTCCATTTCCGTTATTTTCTCTGAAGTGGGCCAAGACTTTCAGGACGCCTTGTAAACCGTTGTAGGTCGGCTGCAAAAAAACTTATTGTAAATTCTCAGAAAAAAACTTCAATTTTCTACGAAAAAAAAAAGAATTTTTTATCACTACCAAGTTTTCCACTTTTTTTTACTCACTAGGGAGAAAAATTCAGTCACTCTTAGAAAATCAAACTTTTTATTACGAAAAAACATTGAAACTTTCAAAAAATTATCCATAATTCCACTAAAACTTTATTTATTTCTCTTGAGGTTCTAAAACTGGAATATTTAGATTCTTTTTTTCTAACACTGGGAGTTTCAAGTAACGGAAAAAAAAAAGTTAGAACCAAAAAATCTATAAAAACCGTCAGAAAACCGGTGAATCCAGGCTTTAAAGTCCGTAAAATCATAGAAAGAAAGTAGTAAAGATCTGTTTTTTCTGCCCAAAGTCTCAAAAAATGCATCTTTTTTCTTTATAGGCTGAATTTTCAAACGAAATTCAGTCGAAAAGGCCATTTTTTATTCAAAACAATGAACTCTGGGGGTCAGACGTCGCATCTGGTCATTGGTCTGTCCGATTTCAGCCTCCATGGCCACGATTTGATCCCTGACGTGCTTCTCTTCACGAGCAGCTCCCCTAAAATGGAATTTCGGTACGTTTTGCGCTGGTTTCAGAATACATTTGAGAAGCGACGGCACGGGTTTGTTCAGTGTTGAGATTTCCGAGACGATTGCTGGCGGCGTCGAGTTCCGACCTCGTTTCTTCCAGTTGACGGCCCAGATTCTGAATATTTTCGGTTCAAAGGAAGTCTTAATAAATGATGTTATGAATTATGAAACCACAACCCTGAAAAAAGGTGAAACTACTCTTTCTTAACTCCGTTTAATACTAAAGCCTTATTTTCCACTTTTTCAATTTTTTTTCCGTGTTAATCTAATCTTTTTCCTCTGTTTGACACTGAAAACGTGAGATTACTTTTTTTAAAATTCTCTAGAGTGAGTTTCATTTCCTCAGATTCTTTCGGCTAAAACAGTCTACACAAACTTCGAAAAATTTTGGGTTCAAAAAAAGTTTTTTTAAAAAAAGTTCAAAATTCGTACCTATAAACAAAAAAAGATCGTGGAAAAAAATGTGTAAAACTGAATTTTTTTGAAAAATTTTATTTTTTTAATTAATCCAATTTCTTCACTGCTTTATACAAGAGTCTATTCACTGAAAAAATATTTTTTTCACCTTTTTCGAGCTTATTTCCTGATTTTTCCCTGTTTGACAGTGCAACTATTCAACTTTTTTTTTCTTTTCGAAATTCCCCGGATTCTAATTCCATTTTCCGGTCATTTCAGCTGGAAGCAGCTTCAAGCGCACCTGGATCTCCGTGCAAAAGTTCTCGTCCTCGATTTCGGCCTCCTGGACTTCCTGCTCGATTCCCCTGATCTGCTCCTGTGTGTCTTCCGTCAGATGTTTCAGTCTTTTCACTTCCTTCGTCAGGAATTTGTCCCGATCTTCCGCCGAACCGAATTGATTTCTGAGATAATAAATAAGATTTCAGTTTCACAAGGAATTTGAAATTTGCGTTTTGGTCATACTTCTTGTTGAACTGTTTGCTGAAAACAACAAAAAAATATTGAAAAAAATATTTTTGTGAGGCTATGGAACAGGAGCCTAAAATATTTTCCCCTCTTTCTAAGAGCTTTTAGAGGGACCTTTTTCAACTCCTTCAGCCCTCCCCCAAGTAAATTTTTTTCGGTTTTTAAAGATTAACTTTCATTTCAAAATGTCTTGACGATGAAATGATTGAAAAAGAGAGAGAAAAACTTGAGAATTTCGCATTTTTTTACACTGGCGGTGTTCTTCTAAAAAAAGAGCTTATAAGGGTCCTCAAAAGATTTTTTTTTCCTCAAAAAAATGCTAAAAAAGGAGCTTTTCGAGGATTTCTGAGGTTCTTCAAAAAGCAACTTTTCAGTTTTACCTACTCTGCAACTTTCCAAAACTAACCTATGGCCTTGTTTGGCTAATAACTCCTTCATCCGGGTCTCATTAATCCGAATATCCGTGGAAAGGGACGATTCCTTCTCGACGAGTTTCTGAAAATTATTCTCTCAACTGAAACTTCTTCCTCCGAACAACCTCATACTCCGGCGTGACCTGCTCCAGCTCCGTCTGTTTCTGGAGAATCTCGGCGCGAAGTTGTTGCAATTCAGCGCCGGCCGCCGATTTGCTGTCTCGTTCTCTGGAAAACGATCCTATTTTTTCAGAAAGACTTGATAGATCAAAATCACTTTGCCGTTTCCTCCGTCAAATCCTGGACCTTGAGCTGCAATTGTGCCTGTTTCGCAACGATGTCCGTCTCCTCGGCGACCAGGGATTCCTGGGAAAAATACGTTTCGAAAAAAGATGATAATCAGAAGTAGAAATGTGAATTCATTGGAAATTGGTTAAGCGTTCTTTAAACATATTTAAGAAGGAAAAATTAATACAGAGCGCTCAAAAAAAATATTGAATATACTTTTTTTCACAAAATCATGATGGAACCTCAAAATTAAAGACATTAATTATCAAATTTCCCGAGAATTAGGTATTTGAGAAAAATTTCAGGTTTGACAACGAAAAAAAGTGATGAAAATATCATTTTACCCAAACTTCCCCTCTAAAACCCACTTAATTTTCATAAAAAATGATGTTTTTTTTTTGCCTTTTTTGGCTAATATTTTTTTTTTCAAAATCAATAAGCAGTTTTTTCGATTTCAAATCCCAAAAAGAAATATTAAAACGAGCAATTTCAAAAAATGAGGCGCGAAACTATCAAGTTTCGAAAAAAAAAATTCTCAACTGGTTAAATCAGAGTTCCTGTTAAACTTTGAGTGGAAAAATGAGCAAAAACGTCATTTCTGTCGTAGAAAAATCTGATATTCGACTTGGGGAAAAATCGTGCTCCGGGCGGTCTTTGCTTAAGTTCATCCCAAGGTCGGGCTTAAAAAAATGCCCGGAAGGGGAGGGGGGTCATATGTTGTCGGGCCGGCACTTGCACAGAGCTGCTTGGGACTTGATTGAAAAAAAGAAAAGAATGATTCTTGTCCTTGAAATTTTAAAATTTGAACTGGAAAAAATCGCGCTTCGGGGCGGTCGTTTTTTGCTTACGTTCACCTAAAAATCGGGCTGAGTCGGGCTTAACAAGGGCCGATATCCTGCCGGGCAGGCCCTCGTTTATCCCGCTCGGGACTTACTCGACAAAAAAAAGGGATTTTATCTCAAAAACTTGCGCACTGATTTTTTCTATTTTTCAGTTCAAAATCTGGTGCTACGACAAGAGCGAGTTTTCCATTTGCGAGCAGTACTGTATGCGGCAAAGCGCATTGCGTGCATGCCCTCTGCGTGTTTACACTTTTGTGGCGTGACGTCTTCGCGCCATACATCTGCGGGTTTTTGCTTGCGGGTTTTTCGGATTTTTTGAATTTTTTTCCGGCTTATTTATTTTTCAAAACAAAAAGAAAACTTTTTTTATTGACGAAAACTCTGTTTGTCAAGGGGGCAGCTTAGGAAAATGTTTCTTTATAGATAGCTATTAGGTCAACTCCACAAATATAGAAAAAGAAGTGAGCTAATATTGATATTTCAAAGAGGAAAATATCAAACAATTGCATCATAACAAATACCAGTAATTGAAATAAGTTATATCAAAAAAATAAGAAAATAAGAAAAATAACAAATTTTTACAGAACCACCATATCAAACAAAAAGTCATTTTTCCCAGAAAATCTTCAAGATATTTTTAAATGTACATTGAGAGATTTGAAGGGACTTGTCAGAAATTTTACGAAAATTGGTTTCTTGTACAATGCCGGTGTTGAGGGTGGAGGAGCAGGGACATATTTTTCGCCAAAACTTCCTTTGTGATTTCTTGTTGCTTTAAAATTGAGTCGAAAACAATGTCGTTAACATAATCGTCACTTTCCATCCTGAATTTCATTCATAGCACCACTTTTTTTCATTTCAAAATCTGAAAGAGAAAAAAAAATATGAGGAGAAGAAGAAGAACACGAAGATTTTTTTGAGGACAAAAAGAAGGCCTTCTTATGAGGTAAAAAAAGAAGTTTTCTTTTTGTTTCAAAAATATTAGCATAATCAAAACCAAACCGGAAAAAAAATTCAAAAAAAAAATTCCGAAAAAAACATTGAAAAAAAAACCCGCAAGCAAAAAAACCCGCAGATGTACGGCGCGATGACGTCACGCCACAAAAGTGTAAACACGCAGAGGGCATGCACGCAATGCGCTTTGCCGCATACAGTACTGCTCGCAAATGGAAAACTCGCTCTTGTCGTAGCACCCAAAATCTGTGAATTTATTGATATTTCAGAGAAAATTTGTGTAAAAAAAACTTTTTTTTAAGGAAAAATCAGAGTAAGATTCAATTCCAAGCCTTCTCCTCCTTCATTCCTCGTACATCCCGCTTGGGACTTACTCGACAAAAAAAGGCTTCTTCTCAAAAACTTGCGCACTGATTTTTTCGAATTCTCCCGTTTAAAATCTGTGATTTTTTTGATTTTTCATTGGAATTTTGTGTAGAAAACTTATTTTCGAAGTAAAATAAACCTATTGAAAACCAGAAAATCTTGTTTGATTCCAAACCTTTTCCTCCTTCATTCCTTTGAACTCGGCGTCGAGTTTCCTTTTTTCCGTCGCCGATCGAGCCGCCTGTGTTTGAACTTCCGCCAGTTCAGCAGTTACCTGAAAATCAATATAAACACCTTTTTTCTGACCAAAAAAGGACCCTATGGTTCCTGCTGGTGAGCTCCTCCCTCTGGTCGGCCAACTTGGACAATTCCTTCTTGGTTTCCTGGATCTCCGAGTCGTACATGGCGTACTCCACGCCGCGCTTCGTCTTGTCCCATTTTTGGTATTCTTTCAAATCTTCTTTCTCGTTTTCCAGTGTTTTCAGGCGTTCCTCGATGAATCTCAGCAGCTCTTCGATTTTCGCCGTCTTGATTTCTTGAAATTAACTGACTGAGCTTTGAAAAAATGCTTCAAAACTCTCTTATGAAAATTAATTCATATTGAATGAAATTTTTCAAGTTTTCTCCTACAAATTTTTCTTCTTCTTGACGCACTTTTGCTAAGAAATAAATATTGAATCTCACCGGAAATTTGCAAAGAGGTTCAGAATGAAGTTTTCACAACTTCTCTGAAAATTTGAAAATTTACTTTAACAATAAACTGAATTTTTTTATATTTCTGAAAAAAACAAACTTCAAACGCCAAAAAAATGCTCTGAAATGAAAAATTTTATCATTTCGCTGAAAAATTTCATAAATTGCTTCGATAAGTGAACTAATATTTGAGCATTTTTTTCCAAATTTTTTTACGAATTTGGCCTGAAAAAAATAACCGAATCTAACAGAAAAAAACGCTTCAAAATGAAAAAAATGTATCATTCCGAGAACTGAAAATTAAAAAAAGTTATTTTTGATAAAAAAATTTCCGTGAACAAATTTTGAAATGACCTGAAACATGTTCCTTGAAAAATTCACTGATCAGAGCGAAAAATTACTCAAAAATGAACATTTTATCACTTCGCTAACGAAAACTTCCAGATTCTAACGCATTTTTTTACTAACAAAAAAACAACCAAATCACACCACAAAAAGTGATTCGAAATGAAGAAATAGATCATTTTCGACTCTCCTCTCATGTATTTCAACAAAAAAACTAAAAAAATAAATTTATTTTTTTCTTACCGAAAAATTATATTTTTTTCTGAAAATTACGTAACTTACTCAAAAAGGAGCTTTGGAAAAAAATTCATCAATTTTTCCTCTAAAATAAAAAAAAATAAATTTTGAGCCAATTCATAGCCAAAAAAGCAAAAAGAGATGATTTTCACATGTCCGGAATCGTTGTTTTTTTCAAACTCTTATATTTATTATTCTTTTGAAACATTGATTCTAAATATCGAACCGGGAATTTTCGCAGAAATTTGAGCGTATTTAACAAGATTTTTGTGAACAAGATCAATTTTAGTCCTTTTTTGAAAGAGTAATGTTGTGAAATGACAAAACGAACTGGTTTCTTTCAAAATCTTCAAGCTTTCCTCCTTCCTTTCATCGTAGACACGGGTTCCAGCGACTTCCCGGAGAAGTTTGAGCCTGGAAAAAAAGAGAATTATCAAATTTTTAGAGAAAAAAATTTTAAAAAAATCCTATTTTTTTATCCAGTAAAATAAACTTTCTCCCTTTGGGAGAGCCAGGAGAAGAGAACAAATAATGAGAAAAAAAAGTGGAAAACCGCGTTTTTTCTAACTTTTAAGCAATTTTTTGTCAATTTTTCCATTCGAAAGCAGCAAATTTATAGTTATTTTCCAATTTAGGCCTATAAAACACTTTTTTAAACCTGTGAGAATCCGGCGAAGTTGCCAATTCATTGATTTTTCCCTGCTTGACGATATAATAAGGGTTGGAACGAGAGAATCCGGCAGATTCCATGAGATTCACGACCTAAAATGTACCATTTTTCAAACAACAGGCAGTGGTGGCGCTACAGGGGGCACGCGCCGGGTTTTTCTTGTCATGTTTTGCTTTTTTCGAGAATTGAAATTGTGAATAGTGGCCGCTAAAGGAGAGAGGTTCCAAAAAGGCAGCGAATAGGGTTCCTTTATAGTCTTCTATTTTTCTGGGATTTTAAAGGCTCAAGAAACGGTGGAAAAAGGGAGAGGCAGCAAAAAAGAGACTTTGTCAACCTGAAAAGAACATTTTTAAGGAAAATTATTCCATCCTTCCAACTTTCTGTTCATATCAGCTAATAAAAACCCCCTTTTTCACGATTCTGCATACTTTCATCGAGATTATTATGTTTTAAAAACAAATTTAACGGTAGAAAAAAATTATTCAACGATAAAAAAATGCTCTTCAAAAAAACTTGCATAAAATTATTTGAAATAAGTTTTTTAAAAAAATTGACGATACTAAGAAGTACTATGAAAAAAAAAAAAAACATTTGATAGAGATTTTTCTACAAAAAAAGGCAAAAAAATAAGAGCCAAAATCCCGGTGCATCCCCCTGCCAGACCCTTTTTCCAAACCTCGGCTCAGGGCCACCATTTTTATTATCGATATAATATTGGTCCTTTTTCTTGCCGATTTGACGGACAACATGGACCTCACTTGAATCGATCTGAAAAATGATTTTCAGCATTTTTATTCATTTTTTTCTTCTCGAAACTTACAGCGACAATTCGATGATCCGTATTATCAAACACGATTTCAACTCGCGCATGGGCAACCTTAACAAAAAATATTTTCAAAAAAACATGTTTTTTCAAAACCTTCGGTCCAGTACTTTCGTGGAGCATTCCGAGTTTCTGCTCCTCTTTCAAATGACTAAATTCATCGGACAACACGAATTGAATCGCTGTAAACGAATTTCTATATCATTCTAGACATTTTTCAACGGAAACCAAAGAAAAAGTTGGATTTTCCACTCCCATTCCGCCCCACGACGACATTGTGCCGTGGCGAGAAACCGTCGACCCGAGTATTGTCTTTGTAACTTCGAAAGCCAGAGATAATTACCTTAATTGATATTTTTAAACGATACAGTTTGAAAGAAAAACCTCTTTGATGAACATCTCTCAAAGTTGTGTGGAGTTAGGTCATTCAGGGTAAGAATTCACTGAAAAAAGTATTGAGAAAATTTGAAAAGAGACTTTACAAGAGTTTCTCTAATCTTTTCATTATTTATAACTTTTTCGAAATAAAATAAAGAAATTTCAAAAAATTTAAGGTCAAATTCAAAAATCATTTCATGAAAACTTGTAATATTGCACACGAAAATCATTTATAACCAAAAAGTAACACGGAGAGCAGTTTTTTTAATATCGAAATTCATTAATTTTTACTCATATCATGTCATTTAAAAAAATAAATTAAATTAAAAAAATAAAACAGAGGACCTTATGAAGACTACATCAAAGAACAATTAGAAAAGCATTTCTTGTGCACACTTTACATTTTCAAATCACTTATTTTTGAACAAATCTTCTCAGTTATTGAGTTTGAAAGACTTTGACAACACATTATATGAAGACAAATGCAAAAATATATAACGAAAAAAAGTCCAATAAACTTTTTGGCGCGTAAAGAAAATCCGCCCGCCGTCTCTCAACCACCGTGCGGCGTTTGCCGACAAAACCGGACCCGGATTCTAATTAACAATTTTAAGAAGAACTCAAACTATCTAGTTCCAAAGTGACGCTTTGTGAAAGAAAAATTTTATTTTTTTTGACGAATCAAGCTCTTTTTCAAAAAAGCTTAATGAAAGACCATTTAAAGTAAACTAAAAGTTTAATTATAGACCAATATTATATATTTAACATACAATATGCCTATATTGTTCATTCATGTTTTTCTTCCATTTTTATAACAAAAGATCGTTTCCAAAAATGAAAAGTAATCTCTAAACATCATTTTAAAAATGCGTAATTTCAGTTCAAATAAGTGTTTTCGAGAAAGTATTATATCAAAGCTTCTACTTTGATAGCAGTAAAGGAATTAATCAAGGATGAAAAAAAAAACAGAAAAAGCTGCGTAAAGATTTCGATTTTCACCAAAAAAGAACTTTTGAAAGTTTTTTGTTGTTTCGTAACTGTTTCGAAGGTGCATCAGTAATGTATCAACGTATGAATAATGGGAAAACCCTCCTAGATACATTCATAACTCATCGTGAATGGACAAATAGGTTTTTGCATCAAAAAATTGGAAGAAAAAAAACTTGTACTTTTTTTTGCACGTCGACTCCCATCTCCTCCGTGTTTTGTCCGCAAATCGTGTGTGCACATTGCGCTTTTACAGTAACACCAAAAAACAAACAACAATTATTAATTTTTATTCAATGTGAATATTACAGTGACGAAATTGAAAATGCCATAAAATTTTACATAACAGTCGCTATAACATGATTCAGAAAGTTTTACAAAAGACTTGGTTGAGGGGGGAAGAAAAAAACCGAGTCAAAATGGGAGTTTTTGAACATGGTTTATTTCAAATTTTTTTGGTTGCCCAGAGTCGTTTGAGGGATTTTTTGGGTGTTTGATGGCCAAGAAAAGAGCTAGAGGAAGCCTAAACGATTAGAAAGAGAAGAAGAAAGAGTGCAAACGTGCTCGACCTGTGTTTTTGATTGGTGTTGAGCGCATTCCTTGGAGAACAAAGGCACTAAATGTAATCGTCTAACCAAAATACTCGTCGAAGACAAAAAAGAAGAAGAGGAAAATGTACTGATAAACTAAAAAGGAGGATAAAATGAAAGATGATTGAGATGTGAGAACAATTGTGTAGTGATTGTGGGTTTTGTGCGTGTTTTTGTGTGACGAAGAAATTCTGTGCAGGTGCGGATTTTAGTCGCGTTTGCTCTTCTTCTCCACCGGCTCCACTGCAAATTCGAGAACCGTGTAAGGGTGCTGTGTCTTTTTTTAATCGAATTGTTCAAAAACCGAATTATTTTAGGCTTCTGTTATAGTGTAGTGACTGTGCACAGTTCCTCACAAAAAGTGACAACTTTTCCCATTTTAGGGACGCCAGAGTGGTCCCTAGAGAGGTAGTTGTAGCTTCCCTCAAGGGACCAGTTTAGTGATATTTTGAGTATAAAATATAAATTTTTTTCTTTCCAAAATTTTTCTTGAAATGAGCAAAGAATTTCAATTCGAAATATGCTGTTTCGAAACTCGAAAGTACGCTCTAAAGATAAATTTAAAAAAAAATAGATTTTTTTCTCTAAAAAGTGCTCTTTAAAACCCCGTCAAACTAGAAAATCTTTCTTTTCAATGATTTATGAAACACTAAAATCCTTTAAAACTGCCCAAACTTACCGTGCCCCAAAAAATCACACTCATTCTCTTGCTATTAATAAACTTTCAGGTAGAGTTAGCCCATGCGGTTATAGTTACAATTTCTATGAATAAATCGGTTCAATCAAATAAGACACGACTTTATCACTTATTAGACAAACAAGAACAGAGAAAAAAATAAAGTGGGTAAATCAATAAACATTTGGAGAGGAGAAGAAGCGAAAAAAATATGGAAAGGCTTGTGAGAAACCACAAATAAAAAGTAGGAATAAATAATAAATATTATTATTATCATAATGCGACGTAGTACGTGACCGTAACATTCTTACATGTGTGAACGAATAAAAGATGGATAAATACGTTTTTGGCAACAGGTCGATTGACAAGAACGAGGAATTTGTGTGAAGCTCGAACACTTGCGCAAAGACATATCAAATCACACACTTGGAAGGGAAAAGATGCCATTAAATCGATTGGGAGGAAAAGGAATAAATAAGGGGGGACGCCTACAAGTAGAAGAATGATTTTGGTCCCGTTGGAGACCACGAATACACGAGGAATTGCAGCCAGGAACATCGAGAGGAGCAGAAAGCACACAGATCAGAACACCCAAACGAACCACAGAGGTGGGGAGAGAATGAGAGAGAGAGTTGAGTAGGATTCAATACTAATGTCTGGTAGCTGAACTGACAGCTGTTGATTGGAGGAAAAATGGTAAAAAATTCATTTCTCCATGGAGCGCACGTGTGCTTAACTTTGGCGGCTATTTTTTGAGTTGAAAAAAGACAGGGAAATCTTTTTTTTTCATATTTAGTTCTTAAAAAGGTTTTTGTTCGATTGAGCAAAAAAAAACTAGGAAATTTTCTCAGTTTTTTTAGATTACAAAGTCAAAAACGGTACAAAACATTCTCCATGGAGCGCAAATGTGCCTAACTTGTCGGCTTTCTTTGACATAGCTAAAAATGAACCGAAAAGGTAGCAAAATCAATTTTTGCGAAAAAAAAATCTTCAAAAAGAGCTCAATTTTGAACATTTATCAACAGCTGCCCATCCAAATAATCATCTTTCATACTTTTTTGATGAAAGTCACACACGTAAGATGTTATAAATAAAATTAGAAAAACGAATGCAATCAGTATCAATCGAATATTAATCACTCTCATAACTCGTTTCGCAAGGCATCCGACGTCGTGGTGACGACGATCTGCGAGGGATCAACAAGGGGACCCATCAAGGCGTGCTGGATCTTCTCGGAGTACGGGCCGAGCATCCAGGCGAAGTAGGCCACCCAGAGGGCCCCGAGGCCGGCCAGACTCAGCGCGGCTCTCACTTTCGCGCCCGTCGTTTCAGGCTTACCGTCGATGTAGTTTCGGGCGATGAACTTCAGGATCTCGTCAAGCAGCAACACCGGCAACGAGATCTTCAGGACAGCGATCCATTCGGCCCAGCCAAGTGGAGTGATCTGAATACGATTTTCAGGCGTTTTCAAGAAACTCTATTGGATCGACTCTAATGGTGAAAAGTCCCACAAATTTCTGTCCCTCGTTCCGAGATAAGCCAATCAAAGGAAGAGCGAGAGTAATATAATGACGTCATTTCGCTTGGCATTCAAAATCTTGCTTTCCTGTTTCAGGGAATTTTTAAAAACCCAAGTTTGAAAGATAAATCAATTCACAGAGTAAATTTAAACATCGAAGTAAACTAAACTGAATCCGTCTGAAAATCATTGAGAATATTCTTGTGTTGTGTCTTTAAAAATCTAAAAAAAATATTTCTGAAAGTTTTGTTGAATTCTCAGTTGACAGTACTGATTACTAACGATCAAACAGGTCCTAGTTCGATTTTTCGGGATCTAATTTTAAAAAGCTCAAATTTCTGGAAAGTTCTAATCCCCAGGCTTCCAAAAACGACACAATGACCATATTTCGGTCCTAATCCCAAAAGTAAAGAATATCTGACCTGGAAGATGGTGGCCATGATGTCGACGTAGAGGATGACGAAGTGAAGGGACATCGAGAGGGTGATGGCGGCCAGGAGCCAGATGTTCTTCCATGGGGGCATCACCAACAGGGACTGGTTCTCAGAAAGGCTAGAAAATTGGGGCTATTCTGAGGAATGCTGAGGGATGTTCGTACGAGTTGATGGCGTTGAGCATCTCGATGGTGACCAGGACGGAGAGAGCCATGGCGTTGGGATGGTTGTCTTCGAAGACGGCGCAGTCCAAATCGGCAAAGTTCTCGGTTTCAATCTAGAAAAGTAATTATTGAAGAGAACTTTTTTCAACTTTAAAATTCCCAATCAGAGCCAAAATTACACTGAGGCTTTCTAGACCCTTATCCGCAAGATGAGTATGGTAAAAGCTTAAAAAAAATATCTCCCCAATCACCTCGCATCTCATCCAGTGAGTGAGCTGGTAGTAGGTGATCTGAGGTCCCTCCTCGTAGAGCAAGAACCACCACATGGAGGCTCCGACGGTGGCAACTCCGACGTAGGCTGAACAAGTCAACTAGAAACACGAATCTCGTCTGAGGCCGTTTGTATGAACTTTTAAGCAGCGTAAATGAGCGGTAAATTATGGAATTTTTCCGGAAATGCAAATCAGGGCATACGTGGGCAAGTAAAAGCTCTGTAAGTCCTGAGAGATTAGTCGGCTTGCTAGGGTACTAAGAAGACTTAGAAGGAAGTTAGGAAGCTGTTAAGGTCTGCCCAAGTATAGTTATAGGCTAAAACTGTTGATTGATGCAAGAAAAGAGAGGATTTTTTCAGAAGTTCATCAACGCTGCGTAAACGTTCACGCCTAAGGATTCTGGATACAAACTTCCGACAGCCAAGTAGCGGAAGAAGAGCCATCCGGAAATGAGGCCGTCGTTGGCAGATCGCGGGGGTCGGTCCATGATGTCGAGATCGGGCGGGTTGAAGCCGAGGGCGGTGGCCGGGAGACCGTCAGTGACGAGGTTGACCCAGAGGAGCTGGACGGGGATCAGGGCTTCGGGGATTCCGAGGGCGGCGACCATGAAAATTGAGACGACTTCTCCGACGTTCGACGAGATCAGGTAGCGGATGAACTGCTTCATGTTGTTGTAGATGGCGCGGCCTTCCTCGACGGCGGAGACGATGGAAGCGAAGTTGTCGTCGGCCAAGACCATTTCGGAGGCAGACTTGGCGACGGCCGTTCCGGATCCCATAGCGATACCGATTTCAGATTTCTTCAAGGCGGGGGCGTCGTTCACACCGTCACCAGTCATGGCAGTGATCTGGAAAATGAACATTTTATTGATTATTATCAAGAAAAAATTCATTAAATAGGAGAATTTTTTTCGAATTTTGACTCGGATCTCGTTAACGAAAACAGTACGGTTCTGAGTTTCTCTCTAGGGATCACTTAAGATCGCTGAAGCTACTAAAGTGGTCACTATAAATGCGCTGACACCTCCAATTCACGTTAAACGGGCCTAGAAGTAGACTTTAATGAGTTTGTCGTTTTTCTCCATAGAGCGCACTTGTTGGACTCAACAAGGCTCGAAATTCTAAACTTATTTTTTGCGTCATTTCAACTTCTCAAATTATCGTCTCCTAGGTTTTTTTCTATAAAAATCCAATAGCTTTCAAGCCGATAGGGTTTTTTTTCTCCATTTTTCTTCTTTTTCAAGGTCGCACCTCTCCGTGGCTCTGAAGGATGTCGACGATCTTGGACTTGTGGCTGGGCTCGACACGGGCGAAGAGTTTGGCGCGACGGCAGGCCTCGGACTGCTGCTCAGGCGGGAGGTCGTCGAACTCGCGGCCAGTGTAGGCCTTTCCGGTGGTGTCCTCGTCTTCGGTGAAGAGTCCGATGCGGCGACCGATGGCCTCGGCGGTGTTCTTGTTGTCTCCGGTGATCATGATGACGCGGATTCCGGCGTGGTTGCAGTCCTTGATGGCGGCCATAACCTCGGTTCTCGGGGGGTCGAGCATGCCGACGACACCAACGAAGGTGATCTCGCGTTCGTACTTGGCGAAGAGGGTCGAGTCTTCGAGGTTCATGTCCTTCTTGTTGATGGGCGTGTCGATGGTTCCGAGGGCCAGGCAACGGAGAGTGTCGCGTCCGGTACCGTACTGCACGCACTGGTCGACAATCTTCTGGGTCATGGCGGAGGTGAGCGGGATCTGCAAAAAAAATGTATCAATTGAAGAAAAAAAGGCTGAAAATTTAAAATGGAGAGAAAAAAGCTTAAAAGTTGAAAAGGAGGAAATAAACTAAGGTCTTTTTGACATGGATAATTTGGTTCATAAAAAAAATGAACGGTTTCAGTTTCGTTTTTTTTTTGTAAGTTAAAAAGGCTGAAAAATTAAAGTCTTCGACTGAATCTTCTGAAGAAAGAGAGCATGGAAAAATAAGAGATCGGCGGTTTTTTTTTCTCTGTACACACTCTCGTTTTGCCGTGCTCTCTAGCTATGACTCAAAAAATCAGGTGTAGGCTCAAAATCTCAATTGAAAAGGTAGCTGACAGAAAATTTTGAATCCTAAGATTCATTTTTAATTCTAAAGCTCAATGAAATAAGGAAAAGAAGGCTTGCTGGAAATGAAGTTGAAGATTCATAAGAAGAATTTTTCAGTTCAAAAAATCAAAAAATCAATAGGAGAAGGCCGAAACCTTCTGTCCGTTGACGCGAACGTGGGTGCATCGGCCGAGGACTCCTTCGGGAGCGCCCTTGACGAACATTTTGGCGCCGGATCCGCCGCTGGCTGGTGAGCAGTACGAAGACATGGATTTGCGGTCACGGGAGAACTCCAGGGTGAATTCCTGAAGACTTTGATTGTTCAGAGTTATTTTAAAGTTGATAGGATTCTTATAACTCCTTTGTTGGGCAAGAGTCTTCAATAAAATCTGACTATTTTGAGGAAGTACCTTCCAAGGGTCCTTAATTTTGCCTCTATAGAGCCCCCTCTAGATTTCCTAAATCAATCTTTCAGAAAGATAGCTGAACCAAACACGTCTTTTCATCAATTTTCCCTTCATAACCCCCTTCGATTCACCTTGGTCCATTTCTGCTGGATGACGCGGTTGGCGACTCCGCCGAGTTCACGGGGCGAAAGACCGGACTTGGGGGTTCCGTAGACGTTGAGCTTCTCGGCAAGGACGACGAGGGCCGTCTCGGTTGCCTCTCCGACCTTCTCGTACTGTTTCTTGGTCTCGTTGTAGTCGACGGCCGAGTCGTTGCACATCGAGCAGATCGTCGCCAGCTCGGTCAGGGCTTCGTATTCGCCGGCCGATGGGTTGATCTGGAAAAAAGGATAATTATCAAGTCGCTGTTTTTTTTTTCGAATTTTCGGCAATATTTTCAAAAGTTTCAAAACTGTCTGATTTTTTTGAAAAATAAAAGTCTTAAAAAAATGTAAAAATTTTTTTCGCAAAATGATTGGAAAATATTCTTTCTAACTGTCTATAAGCTTTCATTAATGTTCATGAATCTATAGCATTTTTTTGAAGTTCTATTTTTTTGAATTTTTCTCAAAAAAATTGTTAATTTCTTCAGAAAAAAACTGATAAAAAAATTTCCAAAAAAACTTGATTTTTCTTCATAAAAAAAAATTTTTTTATACGTTTGAGGGGACTAAAATTCAATATTTTTTTCAAATATTCATACTCTAACTTTTTTTAAAGTCCAAAAAAACTATGAAAATAAAAAAATTCAATGGATTTTTTTGAGCCATCTTTTTCGCTTCAAATGATCCAAACTACGAAAAAAACAATTTTTTTGTAAGATCAAATCTAATCCTCTACTAATTTCCTCAATCATGTCCATTTTGCTGACCTCGCGGTTGTTGTGGAAGATCTTTCCGACGGGCTCGTAGGTCGATCCGGAGATGGTGAACTCGTTGAAGACGATGTTGTCGCCGGAGGCGGATTCGGCGATGAACATCTTCGAGACGGACATCTGGTTGGTGGTCAAGGTACCGGTCTGGAAGGAGACGATTATTTTCGGATCATTTTTGAGGCGGAGACCTTATCGGAGCAGATGACAGAAGTGCAACCGAGGGTCTCGACGGAGGGCAGAGATCGGACGATGGCGTTCTTCTTGGCCATTCTGCGGGTTCCGAGGGCGAGACAGGTGGTGATGACGGCGGGGAGACCTTCTGGGATGGCGGCGACGGCAAGAGCGACGGCGATTTTGAAGTAGTAGATGGCTCCCTTGACCCAGGATCCACCGTGGGCTGGGTCGTTGAAGTGTCCGATGTTGATGGCCCAGACGGCGACGCAGATGATCGAGATGACCTGGAGGGAATTTTTTATTTTTTCGAGTTCGTTTGGCGTTTTTCATGTCTTTCAAGGCTGTCAGGGACTTAAAAATCGCTCGAATTCAAATTTTGTTCTTTTTTGTTTCCTAAAGTTAGATTTATGGTTTCTAGAGCCTTCAAAATCTTCTAATTGTAGAGAAAAAGCAAATTTTAGCTCCGAAATTCCAACTTTCTAGAAGACCTTTCAAAAAGTTCAGGAAACTCAATAAATCGTCAAAATCAATACAGATCAGGATCAGCTAGACAGCTTTCGAAAAGAAAAAATTTGGTTAGTTGCATCGTTTATCTAATGTTAACTGAGCTATTAAAAACCAATTTGAAACCGCAAACCCCTGGAAAACTTTCCTTTTCTGTTCGTTTTTTAAAGGCGTTACCTTGGAGAGCTGCTCTCCGAACTCGTCGAGCTTCTGCTGAAGGGGCGTCTTCTCGGTCTCGGTCTCAGCCATTTCCGTGCGGATTTTACCGATTTCCGTGTTCAATCCAGTTCCGAAGACGATACCGCGGGCCTAAAAAGTACAGTATTTTTCTTGATCTTTATGAGCTTTAGAAAAGATTTTTTTCAAGATGATGATCCCACCTTTCCAGAGGCGACATTGGTTCCGGAGAAGAGACAATTCTTCTTGTCCTGGTTGACCGCGCGTTTGTCGGGAACCGAATCGGTGTGCTTGATGACGGAGACGGATTCTCCGGTCAGGATGGACTGATCGATTCGGATGGTGGTCGAGTAGATCTTGACGAGGCGGAGATCGGCCGGGATCTTGTCACCGACTGCAATCAGCTTTTGCGTTGGGAATACGGATGATTTATGAAAAAAAAAATGTAAAAATTGAGAAAAGGAAGCTTTGAACTTCATTTTTAAGATTCCTTGGGAAGCTTCTAGAGGATGCTATTCATACAGTAACCCTCCTAGTCGAAATAGAAAAATATCGGTTTTTTTTCGACCTTATTTGGCTTTCTAGCGTTTGCATGAATGATTATGGCCGTATTTGGAATGGCTAAACCCAAATCAGACGAATATCGGTTTTTTTTTTTCCGGTTTCTTGAATGATTCTGGTCGCATTTGGAATGTCTCAACTCAAAAATAGACGAATATTAGCTTTTTTTTTTCCTTTTCAAGCTTTTTTGCGTTTACTCTAATGATTCTGGCCGCATTTGGAATGGCTCAACTCGTTTCAGTTCAAGCTGAAACTTTCAAAATCGCGTTAGTAAATTTTTTGAATCCGTCAGCCATTTTCTATACAAACTAAATGAAAAAAGTCATGGGAAATCGTCATTTTTCGCCTTCTTTCAGTTCGTACCTGAAACTTCGACGAGATCTCCAGGAACGAGCTCCTTGGCTCTGACCATCTGGATACCGTGGCCGCCAGATCGGACGACCTTGGCCATTTCCGGTTCGTATTCCTTGAGGGCTTCAATAGCGGATTCGGCATTTCTTTCCTGGAAAATTCAAACTTAGGGTGAGAAGAACCGAAAAAGACATTAATTCATCTCAAAAAAAACTTGCTTAAATTTCGGGGTTCTTTTCTAGGTACCTCTTTAAATATGATAGGTTTTAAACCTAATTTTCATTTTTATTCTTTTAGTCGTTCTAGAACTTCTTCCTCTTAAAAAAAGACTGAAATAATCAAACTTAAAGTGAGATTTTACTTCTACATCTTCCTTTTGTCATAATTGAACATTTCAACCTTTCCAAGCAAAATTCGATAATCCTACATTCTCAATCAAAATCAGTTTTTTTCTTCATAAAACGGTTGATTTTCAAAAACTCATAGTTTTTAATTTTAAATCGTCTTTTTCTGATCCTCTATCTTCATCCTCTCCAGCCTCTGCTGCTTTCAAATTTCCTTATATTCCAAGAAACAACCCTTTCTCTTCCTCAACGCTCCCCAAATCACCCCATGATCCGCTCAAATCGACACCGCCCGTGTCAGTGCGAAGAACACACGATAGCATGGAAGAGGAGAGGAGGAAGATTTTTTGGGGCGGAAAAACGAGAGCCGCGGGGCAGAGAGATGGGGAGGAAGCAACAAATTCTTACAACATAAACGGGAGGCGTCCCGAATGTTCGGTTAAACCACAGGAAAATCGTCTTCCAAGAGCAAAAAGAAGGAAAGAAAGAAGAAAGATCTGCACCTGCCAGACTCCGACGGTGGCGTTGGCGATCAAAATAAGAAGAATGACAAAAGGTTCGACGAAGGCCGTCACGGCTTCCGTCTGGTCTTCGTGCTCTTCGAACAAGGCCAATACCTGGAAAAATTGTTTATAACTCTCAGAGGAGCTGATGAATTGCGTTGTCTAAAAAGGCATTTTTTCTTATTCAACAGCTTTTTTTCATTAATTTTCAGAGTTTCAAATTTTTCGGGTCGCCCCGAGGAGTCTGCTTCAAACCGCGGGACTACCCGGAGCGCCCGGTCGGCAGCTCTGATTAGTCATTTTTCAATTATTAAAATCATCAGTGTTCATTTTGCTTCCGTTTTAGAAAAAAATAATGCAATTCTTCTAAAATCAAACTACAGAGAATCTTCCAAAGCGGCAAATTTTTTTAGAAACCTTTCGCGAATTACTAAAAGATAAAATTTCCAACAATTATTCCAAAAAAATGAAGTTTCTGAAACCGAAATCAAATATTTTTTTCTAAATTTTTTTCCTTTATCGGAAAAAAACTTCAAAAAAATCTTCAAAGGTTCTCGAAAATCCATATTTTGCAAGTAATTCACCGTTTTCAAAGAACAAGAGCTCAATTATCTCCTAATCAACTAATTAATTATCATAAAGCTCGGCTGATTAATCTAATCAGTTTTTTTCGCATCTCGTCTTCTATCGAGTAATATATTTAATTTACCTGATTTATCTCGTCTACTCGCTATGATGCTTTTTAAAAAAACTTGTGAGTAGTTCATTTTAACGCTTTGTGATCACATGGAAAAGATTTTTTTTCAATTTTCTACGTTATGAACTCTGAAAAAACTGCTCACAAAGGAAATAATAGCGGCGAGGAGGAGAATCTTGACGAGAAGATCGTCGAATTGCTCCAAAATCAGCTCCCATATTGATTTACCTTCTTCGGCGGGGAGTTCTGGAAAATATTTCTTAGTGAAGAAGAGAAAAAAATTCGACTAAACTTCATTCCAATCTATTTAAAAGGGGGGAGGAGGGGTTGAGATGCATAGTTCTTCGAAAACTGGTTTTATTTGATTGTAAATTTCCAATTTCTCCAATTTTATATTTCCGTTTCCCTCAACTTTTTCTAGTCCGACTTGAAAAGATGGGAAAAAAATTCATTTTCAAGTAAAAAGTAAGCTTTTTTTGATCAAAACTACTCTCACGAACTCAATTTTATTAAATCAAAAAAATATTTTTTTCTCCGGTTTTTTTATATTCCAATCTCCCATTAACTTTTTCCTTTTGCCTCTGGAAGCTAAAAAAAAATTTCCAAACCAAATTCGAATAAAAGTAGGCTTCATTGATTCAAAATATTCTCACAAGCTCGATTTTATGATATTTTAATCGTTTTTTTCTATTCGTTTTATGCTCCAGTGTCCCCCTATAACTTTTTTTCTTTTTCATTTCTATCTATCGCCGTGGGGCAAGATCGATGAAAGTGAGGCGGCTGAACAGTGTGAAGTGAGGAGAAAAATGATATGCCCGGGGACATGGAGCAAATGTCGGCTTTCGCAGTTTGGGCCCGAGTTGAGCCGAAGAGCGACAGCGGGGCCCAGGGAAAAACCGGAGGCAAACGGAAAAATCGAGCCGAGATTTTTGTGTAATTTCTTCATTTCATGGCAGGCGATTCGCGCACATTTCGTCATTTCTCGTAATAATTCTATTCATTTGAGATCTTTGGAGAGATATTTTTGAACACTATACGAAACTTTCAAGGAAGCTTTTGGAAAACTCAGTTAAAAAATTTTCAAATTTTGTTGACGCGCTCCGAGCGTTTCTAATGCTACAGTACTCTTAAGTGATCCCTAGAAGGTACTGTAACTGTTACCATGTTCGAAGAAATAGAAATATTTCGAAAAGTTATGAAATTCTTGCGAAAAAACTAGAAATCTTGATGAAATTCACAAAAACTATTCAACTAACATTCTAAAAAATAAATCAATTCCAATTAAAAATAATCATGTGACAAATATTTCCAAGATTTCTACAAGCGTTCAAAACAATCCATAAAAATCAATTCCAAGTGCCATTTTCCTTGAGAAAAAAGCATCACAAACCGTTTTCTCCGTGCTTCTTGCGAAGAGTGATAACCTGATCTTCGGACAGACCCTCCGGACCCGTTCCGAAAAATTTGCAGACCTTAATAAGTCATATACCTTTCAAAAAATATAAGGATTGACAAACTTCCTCTGCCGACCTGGAATGCGCGTCCTCCATGACGACGACGGCTGTACCCAAGTGGATATATTACCACAGTCCCTAAAAATATAAAAATTCGAAAAATAACACAACTTCAATCGAAAAAAAGTAGAAGAAACGCGGAAATTCAATTGTTTTTTGCATGTGGAACTCGAAAAACAAGGTGTCTCGTATTTGAAATTCAAAAAATTCGAGCAAATAGTGAGGGAAAACGAAAGAAAGAGAGAAAAGACGGAATAGAGGTACAAGAAAATACAAAAAATGGAGAGAAATAGAGGGAACGGGGAAAAATCGAAATTAGAACAGGAAAAGAACGCCAACATTACTTCCAGCACAGCCAGTATTCCGAATTGTCAACGTCTCCCAAGGCGCGCGCGTTGCGTGACGCGAATTGGCGTCACCGCATGCTCCTTTAATAGCGTCGGCCCCGTCTCGCCTTTCCTTTCTCGGTTCGCGTCGGGAATTAAAGCAGTTTTGATGAAGATAGGAAAACGGGAAGAAGCAGAAGAAGAAGAAAGTGGCTGGCGTGGCGCAGCATTTTTCCGTGTGTCTTGAACCGAGGAGCCGAGTACCTCGAGCTCTCTCTTGGGGGCGGAGCTAGAGCAACTGGCGGGGAGCAGCAGCAGCCTCGGGGCAGAGAGACGACGACGAGGTAAATGACTGAACGAGAGCCCTTTGTCGCGATCGTAACCCGGAACAAGGTGCCAACCGACTGGCATCCAAGCCAAACTCTCTCCGTTCCGCATCGTTTCATCGCAATTCCAAGCGAAAGACAGCGTTCTTCTCGTCTTTCGTCTTTGTTTTCGCCCTGGTTCTTTTTGATTTATCGATACGTTATGTAATCAAAGCAATATCTTATCGAAAGTTATTACCCATTAGAAAAAAATATATATTGCGAGTTCGAGCCAGCTTCCTTACTCGAAAAATTTCTTTATTCTCATTTTTTCAAAAAAAAAATTGAGACATAAACTTCATAACATTCAAAAAATGGAGAAAAGGCAAATCTTTTGAGCTCTGGAATCAAGAACAAGTTTCGTGTTTTAAAAATGAAATAAATATTCAAAATATTCAAAAATAAAAGCAATTTTCACTATATTTCTCCTAATTTTCAAATAATGTAAATCTTCTCCTTCTATAGCAATACAGTGAAAAAATCCTGATTTAGGATTTATGAATCAATCCAACAACCTGAAGAATGGAAATAAATAGAAAATAAGCGAGAAGAAATCCACTTTTCATGAATTTTTTTTATGCCTAACCATTATCTCGCTAAATTTCATTATGTTGCGTAGTGAAACCGACTTCTTATCGGAATTTTATTACCCTTCAAAGGAAAAAAAAATTGAGCTAGAACAAAGATTAGGCGAAAAAATCGCTCCTGGCCGTTAGAAATCCTTTCAAAAATCTTCTTTTTATGTTTCGCAAGAACTAACTGAGCATATAAGAACCGCTTTGAGTTGAAATTTATCAAAAACTTGGCAAAGCCTCGAAAAAAGTTGCGTTTCTGTTCTGACGAGGAACTGACACGTCACTGTTTTTTTTTTCTAGCACGCTGTTCCGAATTCTTTTGAAAGAGGAACTCGGACACCACTGCAAACGGATATTTAGTCCAACGATGCGGAATTTGTTGAAATATTGACTTTTGATAGAACAACTCTGCTTTTTGATTTGAAAATACTTGAAAGATTGAGTAATGATTCTATGAGTCTTGAGAGAGGGTTTCGAAGAAGGTTGCAAACAAAAAACATTTTTTCATTAGGAATTCTCGAAGAACATATTAAAGTGACAAGATTTTCCAAACTGCAAACAAAGTTTACAATCACGCGCGATGCACAGAAAACATGTCAAGCCGCGACAACAAGGTGATTCTCAGGTTTTTTGAGGAAAAAAGTAGAGATCTTCTTCGATTTTCTATCTCTCTCAAGTTATCTTTCCGGGCCGTAATCAATTATCAAAGTGGTTCGCAACTTGATCAACTCGCCGTTGAAAATGCGGAAAAGTCGAGAAAAGCGTAGACACAAAAAGCCGAGATAAAACGAGAGTGGCGCCGACGAAATCTTAAATTTGCCCTATCCATTCCGTCACGACAGTGCGCAAATAGAAGAGAAAGTTATCCGTCTATATCAACCCATTTTTTTACGAAATAAGTTTGTGGAAAAGGCGAGAACGTCATCGAATTGCGTGGGCACGTTTTGGGAACACAAAATGGTCCGATTTTGTCGCGTTGGTCCGTCCAATGACAGTCTTTAGAAGGTGATAAATCGATAACTTTTGTTGAAGACTGATAAAAAACGTGACGTCACGGTCGGCATGTGATAAAGATACAAGTTTTTATCACACAGAACCGTCCAAAGTTTGTGCGTGCACTTGGATTAGGACTTTTGTCGGGTTGAGTGCGAGTTCTCACCTAAATGGACTTTTTATCGCCTTTAGGTACTAAAACGATCATCTTTTTTTGGACCTAAACACTTTGATTCTATTTTGAGATTTGAAAATAACTGCAAAAAGAATTTAACATCAGATGTAAAAATTTCTACGACAATCAAAAATTATAAAAAATAGTTAATAGAGTCATGTGAATGTGAGCGAGCCTCTATTATTATTAAGGGAATGAGAAATACGCGTCATGATACAAGGTTATCAAATAAGGTAATCAGTAATCGCTGTGGTTTGCGTTTGATAGAAACTACTAGGCGGTTTAAGAGATTAGTATAGAACGAACGCAAAACGACTGAGAAACGCGTCATTACTTGGAGACGACTGATGAAATATGAACCAAAATCCAAATTCCCACAAACCATCAGATCCGCTTCAATATTAATCTATTTCTGAAAAGAAATAACAAGAAAAGATAAAATTCTGAAAACTTTCTGTCAAAGAAATTGAAGAATTGTCAGCGCCAAATGATAAAGCGCTTTAAAATATGAATTTTTCAAAAATTCATTTAGGACCGGATAACTACAATTTCTTAAAACATCAAGAAAAAGAAAAGAACGAAACGAAAATAAAGATAAACAGCTTGAAAGATTGAAGAAATGAAAAATTTTCGATATTCTAGAAATGGGCGTTCGAAGCGGAATGTCGTTTGGGAAATTGACGACAGAGCGACCTTTCGTGAAAAGCTTCGTTATTCGGTTCAATTTTTTTCGACAATTTTTCTATATTTTTTTCTAATCTGAAGTGGACTCATGGTCCGTCATTGAGCCACTCTCGAAAAACACGATAAATTTTGCTATTTACAGTTAACTCGAATGTTGTTGTGTTCGGGATTCCCGGCTAACAGTTGGCGTTCCTCAGCTAAATATAACACTGAGGGTGGTGGATCGCTTGCCAAAAAACAAGACAGTTTTTTCCGTTGTCGCTTCAAAAAAATAAAGAGAAAAAGCGGAACCAAGGGGGAAAACGCCAACAATACGACTTTAAAGAAGGGGAGGGCGTGACGCCGTGGAAATCTTTTCAGAACTTGCCGCTGTCGGGAAATTCAAAATTTTTTCGGCATTGCACAAAAAGAGAGCGGAGAAGATTGATAAGCACTGGAGAAGACATAAAATGGGCTTTTTTTGGTTGAGAATGAGGCTTTTTAAGGTTTCTTTCTCGATTGAGCTGTTTTCCAAGAAGAAGTTTTGGGAAAATGGCTTTATCAGTTGACTTTTTCGAGGTTTGAAGAAACTGTTCGGGGTTTTTCAATGGTTATGTGCTAATTTATTTTTTGATTACTATTTTAAAAGTTTTGAAAATTTCTAGAAAAAAGAATTAGTGAAAGGAACAGCCAGGAATATATCGAACCTTTATGAAAACGGAAGGGCCTTGGGATTTTTTCCCAAAAATATAACGATTTTCGAATATTCCTGAGAAAGAAATGTGCTTTGAGAAAGTCTCCAAATGCCGCCAAGGGACATAATTCGACTTACAGGCCAGATAAAAATCCAAATAATGTGAAAAAATCGCCGAAATCTCATGAAAAGCGGTGTAATTAGGGTTGGAGCAAAAATGCCGTGACACTGAAAAATTGCGTCTTTTCGTCGGCATGAGACACCTGACGGTGGAACTATCGTCGATATAATTGAGATGGGTCACGTCTCGAGCACGTGAGCTTCTTCCGGGTCTCCCGAGGGCAAACTCTTCTCTTTGATAGATCAATTTGTTCCTTCTTTTTCTTTTGACAAAAGGTCATTTTTTAGAAGCATGAAGTTCTAAGAACATCTTTTATTTTAATTTTTTCTCCTGATCAGTTTTCTTCTTCCTTGCTGATTCCAAAGCAAAAAAATTACTTAGGAACGCCAGAGGGATCCCTAGAGGGTCAGCCTTACGGACTTTTGGAGGTTCCCCTCCGTGGTGCTAATTCACTCCCTCTATCACATAAAATTTAACTTCCTAGGAAGCTATATTTTATCCTTCATAATGCCTTTTGAGCCTTGTAGGGACCATTGGCCCTTACAAATGTTTTATTTATTGTAAAATGAACAAACTGATGATAATGAGACCTTTTCATAAAACTGAACGTTGAAGCTGGAAAGTAAAAAAAAGAACAATTTGGACAAAAATCAAAATCAAACTCACTTTCTGCTTTCTGACTGAGTGTTACAGAAAGACAAAAAAGACAACAAATTCAAAAAAATAGTAGAAATTTCATGAAACCAGCTCAAAAACTTCGATTTTCAAACTTGAAACAGAGTTGGCGGTTTTTGAAGATATATCTACGCTCCATTGATAAAAAAATGCTCCAAAAAAACTGAAAGGTTTCGTTTTCATTGCCTAGCTTCCCTTTTTCTTCACTCTACACGAAATGTTTCTACTAAAAAAATAAAGACTTGAAGATTTATTTTTTTGTAAAAAAATAGGTCGAATTTAAAAAGCTTATACGGTAGATAGGGGTCGAGATTTAGGGAAGTGATTTATTCAAAGTGACTCTAAAAAAATATTTAAAATCTCACGTTACAGGTTGAAGTCTTACGCTTAAGGTGAAGATTTTTTTCAAAATTAACCCTTTTTTTCCAAAAATTTCGAAGAGTAAAAAAAAGAAGAAAAAAAGTTGAGAAAAAGGTTGACAGATGGATCAAGAGGGCGGAAATGAAAAGTGGGCGTGGCTTGATTGCAATGGAGCACAGTCTCTCCCTCTCCTTCGGCGATGGGCTCACACGGAGCCGCCGAGCCTTCGAAATTGCCGATTTTTGTGTAATCCGAGGGTACGTCAAACCTTCTCGCCCCTGCCACACGCACGTCTTTTGCCGCGACGGATCGAGGTGAACGAGAAAAAAAAAGAAAAGAAAAGAAAGCCGAGGCGAAAATTCGTAATGAACGAGGTTCAATAGGATTGATGATTGGGGGATCTTTTCAAGTGGCTTTTTTTGGTGTTTTTTTCCAAAAGCATAATTCTTACCAGGAAAATGGCCTCCGGTCACAATGAGACTTCTGATTTTGACCAGCTTTCCTAGATTTATTTTTTCAAAGGGATTCTAAATCTGGTCTCAAAAACTACCGAGAAGATCTGTGAAAAAAGTTAGATGCTCTCAAAAATCGATAAATTCGATGTTACCGATTGAGCTCAGTTTCAGATGTTATGCAGATCTCTTTTTCTAGTATCATAGAATCAACTACTTTTCTCAAAATGAATTGATTAGATAGGATTTTTCAATAAACTCAATCAATCAAAGACATTGAATTTTTGACTTTTGAGAGCCCCTAACTTTTTTCACAGACTTTTTCGGCAATTTTTGAGACCAGATTTGGAATCTGCATGAAAAACTACACCTAGTGAACTTGGTCTCATTCAGAAGTTCCACTGCGACCGGAGACCCTTTCCAGGTTAGAAAGAAGAAAAAAAAACTGAATTTGAGAAGTTTTCCGATAAGAACTCCCAATTTGAAGGGATCTCATGATCTTTCTCAAGCAATAAAAACTCTAAAAGAGAAGCTCATGGTCGCACTGAGAATGATTCGACGTGGAACGGCAGTGTGACGGCTCCTTGTTGACGCACCCGACCCAAAACTACTTACGCTCAATGGAATTGGAAGGCATCAGATCAAGCTGATAAATGTCGGCTGTACACCAGTTCCCAGCCGCAACGCGACCGCGACGCTGCGAGCCATTCCTCGTGCGGCCAGCAAACTCCAACTTTCGGCAAATGAACTGTTCAAAAACTCGAAAAAGCGAGCAAACTTTGAAATTTCAATTTTTTCTAGGGTAGATTCAGGCTTTTTTTTTCCAATCTACAAGTTTTGCTGTTTGTAAATACGCTAGAGGCGTCACTATAGTGGTTAAAAGGAAGAGGCTCATATAGTGGACATAAAAGTGCTCCCTATAGGGCTAAAATGTAGGTAGGAAAATAACCAGAACCCCAAGGTGGGCACTTTTACGACCTTTAGTGTCTCCTATAGTGAGGCCCTTGAGGGAAACCTACAAAAGCCCCTCTAGTGACCACTCTGGCGTTTCATAGGCTATGACTTTGTCTAGTACAAAGAGTGAAGTGTGAAGTTTTCGGGGAAATGTTTTTTAATTTTCAAAGTTTACATTACCTTGGATTTTGCACCTGTCCTCCTATGCTTTTTCTCGAAAACTATGATTTTTATTCCTGAGAGAATTTCTTTTTCTCCTTCTTACTGCTACTTTGCTCCCGTTGGAATACCTTCAAAGAGAAAAAAAAAGTTGTAAGAAAATCGCTTCTGCAGGGGTCAACCTCAATGACGTCAAACGAATGAACGCAAAAAATAACGAGACGTTTTACAACTGTCTTCGGAAATGTCATACCTCACAAACGAGCTTTTTCACTCGGGATCAACCTGATATTCTTTTTCAAAAAAAAAAGAAGGTTCTCTGAAGTTTGTCTGTATAACCCGTTCTCAAAAAGAAAGGCCTTTATGATTAATAATATATTCTTTGCTTGAATTTCGGAGAATTGGACACTACTCTTGAAACTACTGAAAAAAAGACTCAACTTGGAAAACTTGCTAGTTTTTAAGAAAAACCATTAAATTTCTGAAAACGGGCAACCAAATTTTTTGCTATTTTATACACTTTTTGAACCGATTTTCGTTTTTTTTTTATCGGAAAATAGAAGTTTGACTTTCCAGGACCTTTTTTAAACTCCGAAAAACATTTCAAAATAGAAAGATGGCAAAAATCAGAAACTTTTGAAAGTCGGTTCAAATTTTTAACCATGGGGCACACATTCATCGGTGTAGGACAAACCGGCGGCTATTTTTTTAAATTTTTTTGATTTTTTTCTGCTTCTGACCATAAGAACCCAATAATTATCAACTTATCAGTTATATTTTGGCTGATGATCCAAACCGAAAAAAGCTAAAAATTTTCAAAGAAAAAAATCTTTGACTCTTGCACAGGATGTGTTACAAATTAAAAAAATAGAATTCGAACCGATGAGTTTTTTAAGGGTTTGGAGGATCATTAGTTTTGAAAGAATGCTTCGATTCGGTTGATGATTGATGGCTTCAAAACTGAAAGATCACTTGGGAGCGGTTTTTTGAAGATAAGCTGCTAGTTTCAGAAAATTCCGAATGAAATCACCTTCCACGGGATTCCTAATGGGGTAAGGGAGGCGTTAAAGTTTCTGAATTTACAAAAAAAAAGTAAGTGCGCGCGCCGGATAAAATGACGTCATTCTAAGTCAAAAATTACACTGAGTATTCAACGTTAATAGCTTGTTTGTTCGATCGCCTTTGGCTGCGTACTTGAGATTTCAATTTTCGCGCCAAATTTTTTTGACGTCTCCCCATCATTTTTGGGAACGCCATGACCTGTCGTTTATCGAGAACTCACAAATTCTTCTTCTTCTTCTTACGCTTTTGAAACGCTGAGTCGATTATAATACAGGGGGGTGCAATGTAGGTGCAATCCTGATGTCAGGGATGACCATTGGATCCGCTTACGTGACATATCCATCTTTGGTAGGGATTCTGAAGCCTTTGTTACCTCCTACCAAGAAACCCCTTTGTTGGGTCGCTGTGGGGATTGAACTTGTGACCCTTCGAACCGTAGACATGCACACAACACGCGCTTCTAAGCATTCAAAAATGAATAAATAAATAAATAAACAAAATCCTCAGGCAACCCATGCAAAACGGAACGCCCACGACGGTGTCGTCCCGTTGCATCTGTATTATTACGAGAGCTGAATCACCGGATGAATCATTCCGGTCCCGTAGATTCCCATGTCGGTTTCGTCGTCGGCTGGTTGGAAATTCCTTTCCTTTCCCCTGCTCCCCACCCGATAACCGTTATTGTTTTTCGACACTGCTTTTCTTATCGATTTGAATGCTTCTCTCATCGGTTTCTTCTCTCAAAATTATTATGTATGTAATTTAGTTAGCATAATGAGTGGGAGGGGCATTATTATCTCTATCAAACGTCTTCGTGGGGTCTTTTAAAAAAAAAGAGTGAGAGCTTTTTCTTTTTCGGAGGAGTTGACTTTTTCGCATCAGATTATATAGTCAATGTTTCCCGACTTGAAAGGCGAGGGAGGCGGGGCAGGGGGCGGGACGCGTAGCGTGTGCGTTCGCGGTTCTTGGCACGTGTTCAATTCAACCGCCATCTATTCTTTGGAAAACCCGTTTTTCGCTTTTTTCATTCCTTTTTCAATTATTTATTGATCGTGTTCATGTCTGCATCAAAAAATAATAGAAAACATTGAAAAAGAGCGGTTGCCGAGCTTTTTAAATAGTCGGCGATAATTGAATTGAACACGTGCCAAGAACCGCGAACGCACACGCTACGCGTCCCGCCCCTTGCCCCGCCACCCTCGCCTTTCAAGTCGGGAAACATTGACTATAGAAAAATTCATGAAAGAGTTTAGGGACTCCAGAGTGTTCCCTATAGGGGCAATCTTAGAGGCCCTCGAAGGTTCCCTCTAGGGACCACTTTACCTTCCCTTACAGGGACCACTGAAGCATACAAAAGTTAGATCTTGGACCCTTATAAGGGCCATCTAAGTTTTAAGTGCTTCGAGTGCTTTTTTGTCCCCTATAGAGGCTGTTTTCACCCCTAACTACTATAGGGACCACTCTGGCGTTCCAAAGAAAAATGAAAAAGTTAGCAAAAAACTTCAATAAATTCCAATTCGACTCAATAGAGTTTGTAATTTTGTATAGCCGATGGATCCGCCAAGAATGGCTCAAAGCTTGCTTGATGTAAGGCGCGCCCGACCTGAAACGACTTACGAGTAGATGCATCTGAAATCGTTATAGAAGCTTAAAAATTAGTATTCAATCTAACATTAATGCAACCTCAAAGCTTTGAGCCATTCCAATTGCGACCAAAAAATTTAAGTCAAGAAAAATGAAAATCTTCCTGACTTTGAGCTTATTAAAACGAAGCTTTTCGTAACGGATGTCTTTTTTTTTTGGATTTTTTCCAATTTTTCTAATAAAAAAAGTTGTTTTTTTTCTTTCTAGCTTCATTATCAAGCCCGTCTTTCGCTCCAATTAAGTAATTTTATCGGAAATTCCACAAATTTATTGAATTATTTTCGAAACATTAGAACTGAGTTCATTGTGACGCCCACAAAACCAAAACCAAAAACTTTAACCCCTATTTTGACAGCTCATTCCGTTTTTATCATCCATCCACCGGGCGAGCAACAAAGTTCCATGGAAAAGCAAATAGCCGCAGGCCACAAGCGTCCTAATACTTCACATCGCCCTTGGCTGTTCAAATATTCGTGTTTTTATGATCTTTTTGGACTAGAAATCGGTTTTTGGAACAAGAAACCCTGTGAAAAACCACTATTAATCGCCACTTTAAATTCTTTTTTTTAAAATTATCTACAATACTCGAAGTATTTCTTTTATACAAATCAAACTTCCTTGAAAAATTGCAAATAGGGTCCTCTCCAAGTATTCTTTGAGGAACTCCTTAAACAGTCACTAGAGTTTTCTTAATTGGAAGGAAAATATTTTGGATATTTCCGTCATTACTAACGCTGCGCCGCAACTTGCGTGGAGCTCCGCCCACTTATCTCTGCCAGCCCTCCTTTTTGCAGAAATCGACTTCATTTTTATTTTTTTCTCATTTCTAAAAGTTTCTGCTATTTTCGAGCCGCTCGAAAAAAAGTAAAGCAACTATTGAGTGTAATCTCCGATATATTTTTTGTCCATGCCACTGTTTTTCCCCGGGCTTTCTCTTCTTTTCTTTCTTTTTGCGTTCGTCCAAAGTTTGGCTGTTTTTTTCTGGTGTGTCTGTTGTTACACATGAGAAGAATACGCTCAAGGAAGACTCTTGGCGGATTTTTGAAGAAGACAACTGACCTCTGGACAAAGATTTTTATCTGGAAAAAGAGGGAAAGACTAATTTTTTTCAAAAAAATTTTTTTATTTTTTTCAAAAGACTCGGGAACATTTTATTGACTTTCAAGTCACATGGGAATTGCCAAAACTCTCGTTTTTTTCAATATTTGTTCAGTTTTTCAGACATCATGCGCAAATAAACGCTGTAGAGGGGGTTCAAAAACTGTATTATCTAAGAAATCGAAATAATAAAGCCACAATTCACAGATTGGGTGATAAAAAGACCGTGTAATGTTCTTATATTTGCTTTTCGCATCGAGTCCAAGGCTTCAACACCTTCATTATCAACCAGACTGATATCGAGTCACGATTTTTCTCAATTATTTATGATAAAAAAATTAGCAAAAAAATTAAGAGAGAATAACCTACTGATATCACTTAAACAATTTCTCGGTTGAGTAGATTTTTATATTAGAGTTAAAAAAATTTTTTTATACAGTTTTTCGAGCGAATAAAAGGTCCCCAGAATGTTGCGTTTCCGGTGTTTTTTTCTCGCCAGAATCACCATATGCAAACAAAAAAATGAAACCAGAGAGTTTCTGGCTTCTCGCCAAAAAGGAAAAGCGTGTGAGAAATTTTGACGATTCCCTGTTGGATCTCTTTCCGAGTGAGAAAAAATCAAGAAAAATGTGATAGGCTGAAAAATGTTGAAAAAATTTTTTTGTTAACATTTTCGCTTAAAAAAATATTTTTTAAAGAAAAAAATCTCCTAAAAAGAAACTTCTTCCCTTATTTTTCTTCGTTATTTTTTTGCCTTTTTTTAAAAAAATAAAATGTACTCCGTAAATCCTACTGGAGTTCATTCGCGAGCACGCTGACGCAAATTTGCAGATTTTTTTCTGATTTTTTTGAAAATGATCCGCTAGAAATATTTTTATTCCGTCAGAGATTCTTTCGAAGCTTTTTTCACATTCTCCACATTCAATATTCAATAACCCAATTTTTGAAATTAGTTATAAAAAAACGCAAAAAAATATTTTTCTGTGAGATGGAAAAAATCGTACTGAGAATGACTCGACGCTTTAATTTTTGAGACGCTCCCGACCCGAAACGACTTGCGCATTGCTTTAAGCCATTCAATTTTTGAATATACATATTATTGAGAGAAAAATTTTAACAAAACTAGGAAAATCTGATCTCTGATGGTAGGGAGTTAAAAAATTCCTACTCCGTCTAAGTCTCTCTTTCTGTATTTTATACCTGAAAATGAACGGAAAGGACCGTTTTCTCGTGTCGTTTAATGTTTTAGAACGCTCCCGACCCGAAGCGACTTGCGCATTGCTACATCAAAGAGCACTAGAAAAGGTCATTTAAGTCTCCAGAAGCGACCTTGAAGCTTTTAGCCATTCAAAGAGCGGTCATAAGAATCTAGTAGAAAAAAAATAAAGAAAAAAGGTTCAATCAAACTGGGAAAGCTTAATCTCTAATGATAGGAAGCTCAAAAACTTCTTACTCTGTCTAATTCTACCATTTTCTAGTTCAAAAGTCTCTCTTCCCACATAACAAAAGCCAACAAAAAGAAGAACGTTTTCCCAAAATCACGTGTCTCGTTTTTTTTGTCCGTTCGCGGCACCTTGGCCGTTGCCTTTTCCGTACGTTTCCCGAGGCGAAATTGTAGGCCGACGGGGCATTCTTCACTTGACTGGGAGGCCTCCTCCTTGTTTGCTTGTTTGCGTTTGGCGTCGATTCTCTTCTGTGTCGTTCAGGTACCGCTGCGGCCACACTCGCCATGTCGTACAACCACAACCAGTACAATTATCAGGTACTTAATTAGCTTCTTTTGATCAGCTGGGCAAGTTTCGAGATTTTAGGCTTTTGGTGGTTATTCGGAGGATTTTTCATAGCCAGATTTGATCAAAATAGATCTTTTCAGAGAGGACTTGTGAGCTCATAACGCGATCTTTTGACATAATTTTCCCTGACTTGCCGTAGATCCAAATACCGTAAATCCTTGATTTCTGATTTGCCGGATTTACCGTACATTTAGATACCGTAAATGGTTGCTTTCTAATTTACCGTAGACCTAGAAAACGTAGATCGTTGATTTCTGATATACCGTAGATCTATATACCGTGAATGATTGCATTTTAATTTACCGTAGACCTATATACCGTAAATCATATTCTGTTTTACCATTCTGTTTTACCACAGATCTTCGATTTCTGGCTTACCGTAGATCTAGATAGCGTAAATAGATTCTTTCTAACTTACCTGATTTTATCCAATCTTCTTGCGATTTTTCAAGACTCAAATTTCGAAGATTCCCAGATCTTGTCAAAAAAGAGCATTAAGAAGGATTTGGTCGTTAAAAATTTGAACATTTTTCGATTTTACTGCTATAATGAGCTCAGTTTTGATCTGAAATCATATGCAACGTAATTCATTTTTATTCAATTCCAAAAACCTCTTCGATTTTAGCTCGTTTTTGTCTTTATCCTGTTTTTTTTTTCAAACTAGTTGTCTTTTTCGAAAATTTCTTTCGAGTTTGTCTTCATATTTTTTTTCATATTTCTTCCAGCTCTTCAGATCACTGATTAGTCTCCAAGGTCATTTTTGAATTGTATTCCTTTCAAAATTTTGATCCAACCTTTCGCTGTTTTGAGCTTAAAAATTAAATTTACGTTTTTATCAGTGAACTCGTCGGTTATAACTCCCCTTACAAAGCTCATTTCAAGTTTTAAGGAGCCTTGGAACCACAAAAGTTCTCTGAAAACTTTTCTTTTGTGCTTTTCGAAACTTTTACTAACCGGTTGCGGCGAGCCGACTGTACAAATAAACTTGGCTCGGGGTTAAACTTTTTTGATGTTTGCTTCTTTTTGAAGAAACTGGTAGGAAAACCTTTTTAGTATAGACTCAGAAGCTGGAAACTAAGAAACTTTTGAATTGATCATATATTTTCTTTCCATTTTCTGAAGCAGAAGCATGAAGTCGAAAGTCCAAAATTTAATTAGAATGACTGGTTCGCAAAATAGGAAAAAAATCCGGTTTTTTTATTTATTAAAATAGAAGTTTTTCTCTCACAGAATAAATGTGAAATCAAATGGAAAAGCTTCGCTAGTTCAAAAGTTTTATAAAAAAATGGTCGAAAACTGTCATTTTTTGAATATTTTGAGACGTCAGCTTTCCAAGCTTTAAAGGGAGATAAAATGAACTATCATTAAAAAAAATAGAAATAGAAAAGAAACCGTAACTTGCTGAAACGAATCAATAAAAATCAATCAATATCGTTGAAATTTTCAGATAGCAGTGATATTTGCCATTTTGATCGGAGGATGTCTTTTGCTAGCCGGCGTTGTTGGAGGGATCTACTTTATGTGTGTAAATACGGTGAGTCTTATCCTTCAACTTTCCTTTTTAGTAACTTTATTCGCTGTATGTTGAATAGTCTGTTTAAAAAAATCCTTGCTGTAAATTTAAAGGAGCATATACTTATTTAAAAAGAGCCTTTATAACCGACAGTTTTCCACTTGATTCTATATTTGTTGGTCTGTTTTTGCTGTGAATTTTAAAGGAGCATAGACTTGTTTAAAATAAGGGTCTCATAGCTAAAAGCCTTTAAATTTTCCTTAAAATCAATGCGTTTGATAAAGTTGTTGCTGAAAACTTAAAGGAGCATATATTTATCCAAAAAAGGTCTTGCACCGAAGAGCCTTTAACATGATGATTTTCCTTGAAACTGTGAATTTTAAAGGAGAATGTACTATTTTCTCGAAAATTCTTGAGGCTTTGAGCTGTTTTCTGATCTTGTAAGCTTCAAAAATCGCAGCAAGGATTTTTGAACATACTTTTTTTTTGTAAACCACATTCCATTGACCTCAAACTTCCAAGACATTTTACTTGTTCCCGGGATAAAAACCAAGGAAAAGTTTGTGAAACATGTGTCGCTCTGGAATCGTAAAGCGAAAACGATCGATAAATATGAATTGCATGCTGTTTGCTTTTGTTCATCTCGGCCGGGAGCTTCGGACCGTTGGAAAGGGAGGTCGGGCCTTAATAGAAAACAAATATTCGCTCCATGGGCGACTCTCCTCAAACAGCTCCTTCTCGTGAACTGTGGCGGAAGCGGCAGAACATGAAGAAGAACACCGCGCGGGGATTAGACCTGCTTCAATGCCTTTTGCTGTTTCCTTAGTAGTTTTGGACGAGAAGAGAATGTTTGGAGGTTTAAGGGTCAGTTATAGCCGATCAATCCCGACTTAAAATGCGAAATAAAGAGAATGGCAAGGGGACGCGTTGCGTATGCGTTGCGGTTTCTCGGCGGGAAATTTGAGATCAAACGCGAACCGCATTTTCTGCTATTTGTCCGTATTTTTTTGGAGATTTTCCCGATTATTTATAAATTTAATGGTATTGAGAGAATTTGGTTGAATGATCGAAGTTTAAAGGAACGTATAGTCAATTTTTCCCGACTTGAAAGGGGAGGGAGGCGGGGCAAGGGGCGGGACGCGTAGCGTGTGCGTACGCGGCTCTTGGCGCCAGTTCAATTCAATTGCCGCCGACTAATTAAAAAGCTCGGCAACCGCTCTTTCTCTGTATTTTCTACTCATTTTCGATGCACAAGTTAACATAATCAATAAATAATTAAAAAAATAAGAGAAAAAGAGCGATAAATGAGCTCTCTGAATGCTCGCTGGCGGTTGAATTGAACTCGTGCCAAGAGCCGCGAACGCACACGCTACGCGTCCGCCCCTTGCCCCGCCTCCCTCCCCTTTCAAGTCGGGAAACATTGACTATACTTGATTATTGAATGATGAAAAAAAATATTCAAAGTGTAAGAGTTTTTTTGAAGATGGTAATATAAAAATACAATGGGAAGGTCAAAAAGGTGTGTCATCGATAAAAAATACAAAATAGATTCATCATGAATATGTTATAAATCTTTTCAGATGCGTGACGACGACAAGAAAAGATTACAGTCTGGGAGGAATTCAGCATCAAATTGGCCCACACAGGCGCCTTCCTACACCGCTTCCTACAGGTTTTTTTAAAACTATTATTATAATTCAATCTTTTAAACAACTTTTTTTCTCTTTTTCAAAATTAAGATTGAATCTTGAGATATTTTATAAATCCTTATAGTCGAAACGCACCAAAACGTACGAATCTGCGTCTAAATCAAAAAAACGTGAAGTCTTTTTCTGAAAATGAATTTTTCTCTATTTATAAGTAAATCCAAACTTTATTTTTCTCATCCCATTATCTTTTCTTTTTTCAAACAACGACATAAATCATCAATAATAACGTCAAAAGCTCGAAAAAAAGAACATTTGTCGAGGTTTCTGGAGTTGAGAAATGACTGATTGTGACAAGGGTTATATCATTTTTTGCACAGATTTTTTCGGTTTACGAAAGTTGGAGATTTGACTTTTATCGTCAAGGAAAGTGAGAAAATCAATTTTTTGTTTTAGAATGCCTCTAGGTTCCTATATGCGAGCTTGATATAACCAATTAGAACCTAAAAATTATCCCCTCGATCTTTACAAAGTCAAAATTTTTTTCTTGTGCTTTTTAAAAAAATCGATCGAAAAAAACTTCCCATATACTTTTTAGGCTCGAGTAAAATGTACTAAAAACTATCAAAAAGACTCTGATAATTTTTTTCAATTTTTCTAAAAACATGTTGTTGAAGTCTTCTGAGTTTATAAATCGTTCTACAAAAGGTCTAGATCTAGAAAAAGTCCTGAGTTATAACGAAATCTGATAAGACTCCTTTCTGAATAGAGAAAAATTCTCTAGAAATGGTTTGAGAATTTCCAATAGGTTTAGAAAACTTTTTAAACTTCCTGATAGAATTGAAAGTTTCTGTGATACTGTTAGATGTGGTTAGACTCACCCGAACAGTGAGAAATAAACTTTAGGTTTCTCAGACATTTTTGAAAATCAGTATGTTACGGTCCAAAGGTCTATAAATCCAAAAACCCGATCCAATTTCCAGAGGCCGCGGACCATCACCCACTCCTTACAATCCAGTGCCTGCGGCGGCGATCGTCGGTCCGCAGAGTTACCAATTCGACGAGGTCCGCTCCCCGATGACGCCCGTGGTCGCCCCGCAGAACATCTCTTCCTACACCCCGATTCCGTCCGCCGCCGGCGGCTACATCCCACAGTACTCCCAAGTTCCTCTGGTGGCCCCCAACGGCCAGGAATACATCACCTCCAGCGTCATCCAACAGCCCCAAACTGACGTTATTTATACTCAGGTAGGATCGGTTATGAAGATTTGTATTGAGTTTGAAACTGAGAAGGAAAATGAGTTTTTTAAAAATTGAGGTTAATAAGCCCGAAAGTCTCAAAGAGATGTATTTGAATTTGTCTCCGGTAGATATATAATAATAATGTTCGAAAAGGAATGAGTATAATAAATTGAAAAATGAGCCCAAAAGCTTCAACCTGACGTCATTTAAACTTCAGTAAGCTTCGTTGATAAAGAATATCAAAATTATAAAGAGAGTAATGCGTTTCGTAATGAAAAAGAAAGATTAGGTGAAGAATAATAAAACCGAAATTTTGTTTTTTATTAACTTTCAAAAAGCTCCGTCAATTTTTTTAATGAAAATGATCTCAAAAATTGACCCTGACTCCTCTTTTATGTACCAGAGAAAATTTAACAGTTTCAACCTGGAAAAAAATCCTAGTTTTTTTATAAGAATAAAGATTTTTCTGAATGGTACAATTTTTCCTTAGAAAAAAATCCCTTTTTTTAAACAACTTTCTAGTTACCTTGATCAACTATTCAACTTTTTTTAAATCATAGAATACATTTCGAATGATATACAATATTGATTGTTCATATTTCATTTTTTAGTCATTTCATTAAGCTTTCGTTTTGATGAGTTGAGAAAATAATGAATGAATTGAGAAAAATTTCGGGTTTCTTTTTTGATATTTGCAGTTTCAGGAGACGTTTTTAAGATCATTTCATTTCTATATTTTGATCAATGCTATTCTGTGTTTTTAAAATTGTTCTTTGAAGATTTTTTATTTCCCATTTGTTAACTTCATTTGATTCTTACGCAAAATACCCAAGATGTCTTGTCTTTTTATGCAGTCCCGTCAGAAAATATAAAAAAAGGACTGTTTTTTGTTTATGACGGTCTTGTATGGAATTTGATCTTCCTGAATCCTTCTGGAGTTGTGGAAACTGTTATTTATGAAACTCTGGTGGAATTTCGGTTTGCAGAAAAAACGCAGCTTTATAGAGTTTCCAAAATATTAAGCTCCATACAAGGAAATCGTGAGCAAAAATGGTTTTTGTAATTTTTCTGACGCTACTGTATTGGAAAATTTTTTGCAAGCTTCTACCTTTATCGTTGATGATTTTGAAGGGACCCAGCCGGATTCGTCCAGCAACGTCCGGTGGAATACGTCGTCCAACAAACGCCCGCCGCCGGATTCCATCAATCTTCCGTTTAATCTTCCTTTTTTCCAGCTTTTCCTCCCCTTCTATGTGCATAATTAACTTATTCACCTCATCTCTTCTGATGATATCACTGCCTTCAACAAAAAAAACCCCATATACTTAATTTGATCCGTTGTAAAGTTCAAAAAAGGCCTTCTAAAGGTATAAAAAGCCATAGCCAATTCATCTTAAGTGGCCACTTGAGAAATGAATCGAAATTACCCATTTTCTATGAAAAATCACCGTGTTGCTCATGTTTCCTCATGTTTCATGTCAGATTATTTCACTTCCGATGACTGTGATACGAAAAGAGATATGAAAATTGATAAATAAAAAGATTTCTTTACAATTTCCTTGCTGTTGCTTTCGACGAGGAAGTTTTCCAGGCTTCCCACCTTTTTTTTTTCCTTCACTTTACACAAAATGGCCACAGCTTTCCTTGATGCCTCTTTTTCATGTGGGATCCGGGCAATCGGAAAGCTTGATGATTTTCGGGGGGCTATTGAGGGATTAGACTCTAATTTAATGGATTTTCATTTTGAAAGGAGAAAATGAAGCTTTCATCGGTGAGGAACAGCACTCAAACAAGTACAGTTCCTCCAGAAAAAATTGCTTTTTCGATAACAACTGATTTGTATGTAGTTTGATTATTCTGAAACTTTCTGGAAGTGAGATGACTGTCCTTTGTAACATTCTGGTGGAATTTTGGTCTGCAGAAAAAAAGACAGCTTCATAGATTTTAGAAAGATCGAGCATCATACGAAAAAGTTGCAGCAAAACTTTTTCTTTTCTTATTTTCCTGACGTCACTTTGAATGTAGTAAAATGATTTGCACCTCATTTCAAGGGCTTTATGATAAAGCCTTTATCTTTAAAAGTGACTTTTCTTTAACTTTAAGATTCCGGTTTCAGTTTAGAAAAAGCTTCCGAGTTCTTGTGATGTCTCCAAACCATAACTTTTTTTCGAGCCTGGAAAAAAATTATTTGAGTTGAAAATTTCGAAAAATGATTTTTACTGGTTTCAGATTTTCAACTATTCTTTAAGAACCAGTTATTTTCCGAAATTATGCGATATTCCCGGAACTTTTTTTCCGAACCAACTTCTTTCCCAGCCACTGAAAGCCATTGAAACGTTTTGAAAGTCTCATTCCTGTATCAAATTGAAACCCGAATCTTCCTTATTTACGATTTTTTGGAAAAGAAGGGCTCAAAGGTTTCTTTTCTGTGATAGAAAGGCTGATAGGGCTTATTTTTTTACACTACACAAAAATAATCGATTTCCGTAATTTTCTTTTTCAAAAATCGATCGTTTTGCTGGTACACGAGCTAATTACTTTTTTTTTAAAAGCCGAAGACTTGTTCTAAAAGTTCCAGCCTGAAAATCGCAGTTTCTTAGAAAATACGATTCTTCTCAACAGAAAAAATTCCTTTTTTACAACTTTCGGTTTTTTGCTCACAAATCTGATCGGACTCAAGCAAATGAGCTCTGCTTCTGGGAATAAATTATTGCATAGCTTTTTGAAATCTGCGCAACGTTTCAAGACGTTTGAACCATTTTCAGAGAAGTTGTGCTCGAAAAACCATTTTGAAATACCTTAATGGCCGGTACTGTGAAGGCATTCAGGATCTTAAGATGATAAAATATTCCAGAAAAATTTGAGCAGATTATGAAAAAACGCGGTTTTTTTTTTACCTTTTTCTCATTGAAAAACAACCTTTTTAGAGCCACCTTGGAAATTTCTTCGTAATTTTCGAAAAATTAGTCAACTCCGAGTTGGTCCTCTTCGGCGAGCAGACGACCAACTGCAGCCCCCAAAACTTGAACATGAGCTCATTTTTTTCTGACTAAGAAAGACCTGGCGCTTCGATTTATGAAATAAAATTTCACTACATTTGGGGTCCCAACCCCCGAAAATGCCCAAAAAGGAAAAAATCAACGATTTTCAAAAGAAAAAATTATTTTTCGATATCAAAAAAAATTATTTTCTTTTAATTTTTTAATGAAAATGCTTGAAATACCGTTATGTGTGTTTTTAAAAAAAGAAATTGGAGTCGATCCGTCAACTAGGAAAAAAAGTTAGAAAATTTCTCTAAAAGACCTACCGTAACCCAATGAGGGGGCGGAGCCTCACAGTAAGCAGCCTACAGGTTTACACACTATGTCTAGTAACTGTGATAATAATATCAACTCTCAAAACAAAATATGAAATTCTTGTACCAACGGTACATCGCTTTTCTCGGAGAACGTGTGTTAAATTGAGACCAAGAAGTTTCAACCGGTATAATTTACGATTTTTCGGAAAAGAAGGACCTCAAAGGTCTAATTTTTGTGGAAAAAGTCCGTTTTCAAAAAAAAAAGTCAGGAAGGTTGAAGATTTTAGAATCTCAGAGTGAGGTCTTTGAGCGAAGTTTTCAAAGAGTAAAAAGTGAAAAAAAATTCAGCTTTTCCTTCAAGCCAACTATTTTTCCTGCCACCAAAAGCCCCTTGAACTTTTGCCTCGTCGACCAATCGTTCTCGATATATTTTCCAATTATCCCAGGGACCAACAGCTCTCGTTTTTTTCTCCCGGAGCCAACCAAAAACAAATATTTCGTGGGGTTCGGGGAGGCAAAACGTCGTTATCTGCATCGAAATGGGGGCCAAAAGCCTCGCAATGAGCCATAATTCCTGGAAAACGAAGCCGTACTCGACTGCCGAGAAATTGGTTCGGAATGAGGCTGGACCGAGGGAGAAAAAATGGCAGATTCAATTGTTTTATACTAATCTTCGTCGCGCCGAACGGCTATTTGGGAATTTCGAGGGTTTAGCCGATTCATGAGCTCGGATTTTCGAAGGTTCATCTAGGAGAGCTTCTGGGAGACGCCAAAAAATAAGTTAAGAAAAAAAATGCTTTTCCTTATTAAAAGCTGTGGTAAAAATTAATTCAAAACGATTGCGGAAATTTCTAGTGACCACTTTAGGGTTTTAACGTTTTAGTGACCATTATAGGCGTCGAATTAGTGACCACTCAAGTGGCTAGAATTTAGTGGTCTTTTTAGAAACTCAAGTTGTACTACTAGACCACTAAAAACTACTATAGTGACCGCCAAGACGCAAAATAGTGGCGTCTATAGAGGTGGTTCTAGTGGTCACTTCAGTGTCCTCTCCAAGTAGTCTTTGAGGAGCCTCTTTAGTTGCCCTAAAGATCTCAGTATGGAAACATATTTCTGGATTTTTTTTGACTACTTCTTACATTTCGGTTCCACTATCAGATAAGCGGCCCTTTCTAAAGATTTTCTAGCTTTTTTTTGAAGAAAAGTCCTGTATATTTCAAATTTTATCAATGAAGGTTATAAATGCTGCTTTAAAAAATCGAAATTTTTTTATGGTCTTGAATGAACGCCTCAGTTTTCAGAAAATTGTGAACTGTGAGATGCTAGAAGTGGTACTTTTACTTTATATGAAAAACCGTTTGAAAATTCTGAAAAAAATTTCCAAAAATTTGACGATTCGATTTCAAAATTAAGATCACTTTTGGAAACTAAATTAATTATAAAAAAATTTCTGTGTATAATTTATCTGTTTGATCAGTTTTTTCACTTGAGAATCAACGAATGGAAACTGATTGCATTACTTTTTTTGTTGAAAAAATCAAAAATTATTCAAAATAGAAACCGGAAAGTGACTTAAAAAGTGGAAAATTCAAAATTCCATTTATTCCTGGAAAGAACCTTTAATATGAACATTACCCTCTGAAAGAAAAACTCTTATAACATTATAATAACCGGTCCCAACGTCACTCAAAGCCGAAAAGTGCAGCCGGCCGGCGTCCCATGAAAGGTAATCTCCCGCTCCTGAGAAGTCACTTTTGGAACTTTTTTTTCGGCCTTCGGCTGCCTCTGCAGCCCGACTCATTACACAAAAAGAGAGCAGTAGAGCACTCACATTGCTAATGGCTCGAGTCACTTTTCGCCCATTTTCGGCTATTTGGAATGCTTCAGGAGGAGGAGAAGAGAGAAGACCGCGACGCAGGGGTCCGCGTCGTGGTCGGAATTATTTAAAAACGTGAATTCTGTTTTAAAATCCTTCTTGGTCGTTTGAAGGCATGAAAAAAAGTCGTTTCTAGAACTAAGTTTAATATTTTCAGCTATTTGGAATGCTTTAGGAGAAGGGAAAAAGATATGACTGCGACGCGGACCTCTGCGTCGCGGTCGGTACTATTCACTGGCGTAAATTCTGTCCAAAAAATTTTTTTTCGAGTGTTCAGTAGTACGAAAGTCATACACCGTCTATGAAAATCGAAAATTTTCGGCTTTTCGGAAATATTCAAGAAAAGAAGAAAATGAGAACCGCGACGCAGAAGTCCGCGTTGCGGTCGGATTTATTCACCAGTGTAAAATCTAACCGAAAACCCTGTTTTAAGTGTTCAAATGTAAAAAACTCATGCAAAATCTCTAAAACTTAAAAACTTTTGGATTTCTGAAAAGCTTCAAAAAAAAAAAAGTAAAATGAAGACCTCTGCGTCACGGTTGGAAATTTCCTGGGTCTGTTCGAATTTTATGAGTTTTTAAAGGTACGTAAGCCCTGCTCGCTCAAAAATGTTACTCAAAACAGTTCTAAGCAATAACTTTAATGATTTTTAGGCTGTGCTTCTTCTAAAATCTCACAAGGATTGTGTAAAAAAATATTTTCTGCAATAGGAGTTCATTTCGAGCGTACATTATGTTCGTATCCCACAGAACTGAAAAAAACTTTTTGAAACATCAAAATGAAATAATTTGATAGAACCTTTAAATTTTCAAGTTCACCTTAGTCTTGTATGATTCAATCGCTTCTCTGATACCGTAAAAAAATTTTTTTGATAAATTCTGTGAATTGATTTTTCATTTAAAAAAATGAATGTTAATTCATCTAATATAAGTCCAAAGTCCACGTTAATCGTTAAATTGATCAACTAAGTTTAAAAAAAATGGAAAAGAAGACCCCTGCCATTACCACTCGAACGTTAAAGATTTCTGAAAAATGTTCGTTTTATTTATTTATTTTTCCTTTTTTTGCAGTTCTCTTGTGGACTTCTGGGTATTGGAAGAGTGGTGAAATCTGAAAAATGATACTGGAATATTGAAAAATTTTAAAAATCCACAAGTTCAAAAGATGAAAACGACGCAATTTATGAAAAAAAAAATTGAAGAAAAGTCAATTTCAAAAAAGCTTGTAAAGTTAGAATAAACCAAAAAAAAAAACAAAAACTTAATGAGAAAAATTGGAACCAAAGAAAATTTCGTTATCATTTTTACAAGAAAATCAAAAAATGTTTTTAAAATCCGTCAAAAAAGTCTAAAATTACCGAAAAAGTCTCAACTTTTCAAGAGCTCCATTAATGGAAACTCAGAGAGTTCACTATAAAAGGGCTTTGGGAAGTCGAAAAGTGACCTGGAAGATGAACGGTGACCTCAAATCGGGAAGAGGAAAAAAAGAAGCGATAAGCGAAGCCGCGGAAAAGGATGGATGGGCCGAAAACTAGAGGAGCCCTCGAGCTTATGTCTCTGCCGGCCATAGAGGGGGGGGAGAGCGCTGGAAAAAAAAGCGGCGGAGAAGGATCCGCGAAGCCGTAGCGCCCTAGGGGAAATGAGTGGAAGAAAATAGAGATGAAAGCAAGGAGACAACAAAAAAAAAAAAGAAGGCGCTCCGTCGCTGGAAAGCCCAAGGGCCGATCGATTTTATATTAGTTTTGGCAAAGGAAGGAGGTTGGAAATAGTAGGCTCGGCGGGTCGATACGCGCGAGCGAAGGACGCCGCGACGACGACTGCAGAGACGTCGCCAGCCTTCGACACAGACGAGGCCGCAGCAGTCCGCCTACACTGCAACGACGTGGCACCGCGTTGACGTCGCCGTCGTCGTCGTCGTCGTCGTCGTCGCGGTGCGTCGTCGTCGTCGTCGAGAACGCCGATGCTGGGCCTCTCAGGCCCAGGGCCGCCCCAAGGCCCTTCTACCTCGGCCGCCTACAGCGCCACCAATCATCTCGGTCCGACCAGTGCCCCTTCCAGCGATTCCCTGCTTCTGACTCTACGCGCCAAACCGCACGCCCGGGTCTTCCGAGCCCTATTCCAGTACCTGCCCCTGAGAGATTCACCCAACGAGAATCCCCAGCTGGAGCTGAGTCTCCAGCCCGGCGACGTCATCCTCGTCAAAGGCGAGATGGACACCGACGGGTTCTATCGTGGCGAGACCCTAGACGGCCGAACCGGCCTCGTTCCTTCCAACTATGTTGAACGGTTTGTCACTTTTATTTATTTATTCCACTCGTTCGATTCGCTTAACACTTGCCCTTCTACTTCTATTTTTAAACTCGCTCATTTTTCTTTCTTTCAAATTATTTTTCACCTTAAAAACCTATCCATTTACCCATTACCTAAATTTTAACAAAATTCTCAATTTTCCCTCTTTTTTCAATTATTTCCTACATATTTAACATCAAACTTCCTCTTTTTAACCCTGATTATCGTGAGAAACCCTACTTTTATTTTTTTTTTCCTTCTCATTTCTTTTTTTATCCTTTGTTTCTCCAAAAAAATTTTTTTGCTGCACTTTTTTAAAAAAATCTTAAAATTTTTTTTAACAAACTAAATATTTTTTTGCAACTGATCTTTATAAAAAAAATACTTTTTCAAAAACCGTTATTATTTTTTTAAAAACCTATCATTATCCTCTTTTTATCTTTTTCTGAACCTTTGAGTCACAAAAAAATTTTTTTCACACTGAAAATCAACTAAATGTTTTTTTGTAGCCTGTTTTGTAGCCTATTTTTGCTCAAAAAAATTTTTTTCTAAACCCATTTTTTTGTTTCTGATTTCATCAAAAGTTCAATGAAGACTTGAAATCATTTTTCCATGAAAATTCCGCTGATTTTTCGCTTTTTAAAAACTTTAATTAACCTAAAAAAATACCCACTTTATCACTTCTGCATCTGTAATTAATCTCTGTTCTTCTAGTTAATTAAACAATTACTCTATCAATTTTTTTCAATTTAATCATATAATTTGCTCTCTAATTTCTTCCTGCAGAAGAAAAAAAAGCAGAGATTAAACTTTTCTGCTCAACGGATTAGGATATTTCCAAGAAGAAAATAATGTACTTGAGCTTCAAGTTAAATGAGGATTATTGACTTTTTTCCAAAGTGCAATTATTTTTTTCTTATTCATCAACTTTCTTTTTTCCATTCCCACACCATAAATTAACCTCAAAGAATGTCTGAGAACTGGCTTTTACTTCTGAAAATACTTTTTTTTTCTGCACCATTCTTTTGTGTGGCTCCGATTTTTGGCATTAATTTTTTACTCGCGTGGCCCACTATGTGCTTCATTTGCCAAAGTGCCGTCTCCGGAGGTGTGGGAAACTCGTCCCGAATACCAAAAAAGCATTTTGAAAAGGAAAAAATAATGGAAACTAGCCGGGCGATTTCTAAAAATTATTTTGACGAATATGAAAAAACCTGCAAGGTTCTGCTGATGTAGACGATTTTTCGTTGATTTTGAGCAAAGATATTAGAATAATAGTAAGAAAGTAGCGAAGGTTGATGAATGAGAAAGAAAAAACCGTCGAAAAATTAGGCGATTCTTTAACTTTGTCCGTAGAGCGCACTTTCAGTGAATTTTCTCATTTCCATCATTTTTCTTTTTAAAAAAATCTTTTTTCAACAATTATCAACGTTATTTGCATAAAATACTCGGGAAATTTTCAGAGTGCCCGACTCCGTACTGTTGGCAAACGCTCGTGCTCCATCACCATCGTTTCCGCTGCACGTTCCACAGCACTTGGCAGCCATCCAGCACGATTTCTCCTCACCCGACCATTCCACCTTGCCAGATTCAGTCAGTTCTTCACCAAAACCAATATTGGCTTCTATTTGAACTATGCTAAAGCAAAAAATAGCTGCTTTATTGCGTATATCTCATGTTTCCGGACCGATATATGCACAAACATTTGCTCAAAAGTGTATTTTTACTTCTAACGAGCCTTGAATATGTGAAAAGGATCTTGTTTTTTGGAATTTTTGAGAAGAAAAGGGAATAAGATGGAGTTTGAAAGATTTTAGGTGGAAATGATTCAGTTAACACTTTGAAATACTCCTATTTCACTGGTTTTTAAGGAAATATTCTTTTTTTATTTAGTTTTTAGACTTGAATAAAAGTATTCCAGGTATGTCCATACCCGCCGGCTGATGTTACAAAAGTGACGGTGCAGGAAATCAAAAACAACGAAACGCCTAGAGGTGCGTTTTTATTATTTATTGATTGATTTTTTTCACTTTTTTTTCCTTTCTTTGTATACTCAATTTTATCAAGAATTTTTTCTCTGAATCTGATTCTACAATAGGATACTCGCTTTTTATTGTTTTTTTTTTCAAATTAAAATATTGAAAAATTCCAATTTTCAACGAATTTTTCTTTTCAATCAGTTTTCGGCGGGCTTTCAAAAACCTTTTGCAAGATTTCTGGTTTTTTTCGAAATACTATTTTTGTAAAAAAACTTAAATTTTTCATTGGATGTTCACAATTATTTATAGAAATATCTAAGAAATAGCATTATCAATTTGTTATCTCTGCGATTTATTAAAATCATTTGAAACATGATAATCATGAATTTTTTTGCGATTTTTTTTTCTTGAAAAAATTTTTCCGCTACGTTTTTCCACTGAAATTTGGTTAAATTCCGGTAATTTTAAAATTAAAATTTTTTTTCAAAATGGAATTTAATCTCAAAACTGATGTTGCTATGATTTTTTTCTCTTTGATTACATTTTTTTGGAAAGTTGAAAAATTTTTTTCTTTTTCTTTTTTTGAAACCACCGATTTTTCACATCCGTTCTCAGTTTTTTTGTTGAATTTTTTTCCTATTCTTTTTTTAAGGCGAATGTTAAAATTTTGAACATTTTTCACATCTCAATTGTATTTTTTGTCTTAGAAAATGATTTTTATCACAACTCTTAAATAACTCTCCTTGAAAAATGACTGTTCTCATTGATTTTCTTGCAAAAAATCCATTTTTCGGAAGTTTTTCATGGAATTTCCAACAAATTAGCCATTGTTTTGCTTCCGTTTTCCCACACAAACATGGCGGGGTCTGGAAAAGATGCGGGAAAAAAGAGGGAAAAGGTGGTCGGGAAAGCGTGCTCGCCATGTTAATTGTGCGTGCATTTGGGCGCATCGAAAATGGCTCGAGGCGATTCATTAGACGGCCCGAATATGGGCACGCGTCGACTCGCCGCCACGTCAAATTGAGTGCTTCACTCCCCCTTTTACTAGCACCTTTTTCGATACAGTAATCATGAGGAATACTGTGTGGAAAAGGGGGATGTAAAGTAGGAAAATCAATAATTGATAAACAGTCTAGCTAAAGGTCGAAAAAAGGGCAAGTCTGCTTTTTTTCCTACAAAAATCCACAAGAATGAAGTTCTTCTGATACAGTAATCATAAGGAATACTGTGGGAAAAGAAGGGGAGTTTAGTGGGAAAGTCGATGATATTTAAACCGTCTAACTAGTCGAAAAAGGGGCAAATCTGCTTTTTTCTTCTACAAAAATCTACCAGAAACGGGTTTTTCTGATACAGTAATCATAAGTAATACTGTGTGGAAAAAGAGAGGGTTTCTGTAGGGAAGTCAATAACAGATTAACAGTCTAAAGGTCAAAAAGAGGACAAATCTGCTTTTTTCTTCTCCAAAAATCCACCAGAATTAGGTTTTTCTGATACAGTAATCATGAGGAATACTGTGTGGAAAAAGGAAATGTAAAGTAGAAAAATCAATAATTGATAAACAGTCTAAAGATCGGAAAAAGGGCAAATCTGCTTTTTTTTCTACAAAAATCCACAAGAATGAGGTTTTTCTGATACAGTAACCGTAAGAGATACTGTGGGAAAAGGAGAGGGGTTCTGTAGGGAAGTAAATAATTGATAAACAGTCTAAAGGTCGAGAAAGGGGCGAAATTTGCTTTTTTTTCCTACAAAAATCTACCAGAATCGATTTTTTCTGATACAGTAAACGTAAGAAATACTGTGGGAAAGAGGAGAGGGGTTCTGTAGGAAAATCAATAGCTGATAAATAGTCTAAAGGTCGCAATAGTAGAAAAATCTGATTTTTTTTTCAAAAAAATTGGCGAATTTTTTCTGATACAATAATTAAGAATAACTCTCTGAAAAGGATGATTCATCAATAACTGTGGAAAAAAAGCTACAGAAGAAGAGGCGATCCCGGTTGATTTTTTTGACATAGACCCGTCTTGCACCTTTTTTTCTCACAGTAATCTTCCGGACCAGCACCTTTCGTGATACAGTAATCATTAAAAAAACCTTTTTGTGAAAAAAAGAGGAATTCAGTTAGAAATTTTTATAAATTCAAAAAAAGGCGCAGCTCGAAAAAAACCGGTCTATTATTTTTTTTTTCACGAAAATTCTAGAGATCAGTCCCTTTTTAATAGAGCAATGGAAGGGGTCACACAAGGGGTCAGATAAAAGTTTTAATACAGCTTGCGAAAAAACGATTCATTCTTAAGATAATAATGTAAAACGAGCCTTTTCTGGAAAGTAAATTAAGAACAGCTAAAAAAAATTTTATCTGTTCAAAAATCCCTTCCGGGAGTTTAAAGGCGCATGTGAATATCAAATCAAGGTATCGAGGCGAAATAACCAGCTATAGTTAGTGTTATTTTAGACCATATCAGGATTCGCGTCTTTTAACACTAAACCGAGACATTTTGGACTGACTATCCCAAATTTCAAACGGAGAAAAACAGTTTAATGTTTCAGCAATTTATGATAATATTTTTCTCGGATGAACCCTATTAATTCTTCGCTAATTTTTTTGCAACGTTGTAGCGACTAAGAATTTTAGCGGAGACGTTTTTTTGTTTTTTTTTTAATCAAATTTCTTTTTAAAAAAATGTGAACCTTTAAAAAAACGGTTCACATTTTTTCCTGAAAAATTTCTCTGCTAAAATTTTTTGTGTGCGTTCTCTGAATGAATAACAGCTAGGAAATTGATTTAGTCAAGCTAAAAATTCAATTCCGCCACTTGCGCGTCATTTTTGATGCAATGGATGCATTGCGTACAACACGTTTTATCTCCCGCCACTGCGGCTTCGATTTGGTGTCTGATCACCGATTTTTTTGAACGTTTTTTTAAAGTGCGATCATCTGATTTTTCAAGTTAATATAAGTATTTTTTTACGGAAATTTCGATTCATATTGTCTTCTTAGACTTTTTGATTCATTTCAAACCAAAAAAAGCCAATCAAAATTGCATCAAACCCCAACCTCTAATTCGGTTTTTTTCAAAGAACATATTTTTTTCCTCGTCTCGAAAAAAACCTGCTATTAAATTTTTCTCATTTTTTTCAAGAAAATAACTGGCGTCGTTAGATTTGAAACAAACATTTCTGTTTTTCCGAAATTCCCAATTTCGGCGAAGAAAAAAATGGCCGTCGTTAGTTTTTAAAATTTATTTGAACCATTCATCATTCGAAAAGTGTCTTCCTTTATTTGTTTTGTGCGCTGAGATTTTTTTGAGAAATATTTTTTTTCTGTTTTGGAAAATTCAAAGAAAGCTAGAAAAATTTTTCAATTTAACATTTTTTTGAGACTTTTTCAATTGACCGATTTTTTTGCTGTTTTTTTGCAATAATAATATTATTTTTTTACTCATCCGAGAAATGAAAAATTCAATTTCATTTAAAGTTTGATATAAGCTTTTAAAAAAAGTTATTTCTGCAATTTTTCACATAAACTTTCGCCACGGATGGTGCAATATTCACATGAAAACTTGATGGATTCTCACAAAAGTCAATATTTCTTATTTTATTCTCTTATTTTTCATCTTTTTTTGCTCATTTTTTTCTTCTTCTGATGGTTAAAAATGACCCCTTTTTTTCTCAAAATTGACCCTTTCTCGAAATTATTTTGAGCTAAGAGAAAACTAGAGGATCTATAAATTTTATAAATTAAGATCTTGTAAATTATCTTATTATTCATTTTTTTCAAATTGAATATTTCCCACTATCAATTCATAAGTTCAAATTAGGCAGATCATGCATAAATTTTTCATTATGAATTAATTAAAATTTTCAGTTGGTATCTATTTTTATATTTGAAGCTTTTATCAATTTCCTTTCTGAAAAATTTTTGTAAAAATAGCCTGAAATAATAAATTTTTGGATTTAAAGCCAACAGAGCTATTTTTGACGGTTAAAACTTTAATTGTAGAATAAATTTTGAATCATTTTCAGGCCGAATTTTTTTTTACGACGCAAAATTATTTTTTTTTCTGTTTCTGTTTTGGTCAGAATCGCTTTTTTCAATTATCATATTTTGACTAGCTCCAGTTAATATGGCATTAATATTTACAGAAAAAAAATGGCCCCTGCTATTTTTCTCAAAGCTCATTTTTTTCTCCATAGTTTATCAGACGTGAACTTTATCATTTTTGCAATCCTTACGGAGAAAAATAGCCCCGCTAAAATGCAGAAGTGTGGAAGTAGTGCTTCTTTAGTGTTTTTGAACATATATGATACATTTTTAGAAGGAAAATTACAGCCGGCGCTATTTTTATCGAGGCTGAAAACTGTATTCAGGCCTGAAAGTCGGTACATGAGTTTTTTTTTTCTCCATGTTTTATGGAAAAAATAGCCGCGCTGTACGGTGGAGCGCAGAAGACTATTATTTTTTCTTATCTAAGTGGCGTTTTAATTGTTTTTTTTTTTGACTGAGTAAAGTTTAGTATGGCACTTGATTTGACGGAATATAAACGGCGCTATTTTCTCGAAGCTCAAAACGGTAGTAAAGCCGATCTTCTTCCGAAATAAATTTCGCTTCCCACTTTATTAGACTTCATAGAAAAAATTTTGCAATCCTTGTGAAAAAAATAGCCGCGAAAGTACGACGGAGCGCAGAAGCTCGTCAATACTTTTTTTGACTGAGTCTAGTTTAGTATGGCAATACATTTGACGAATATGAACGGCGCTATTTTTCTCGAGGCTCAAAAATGTTGTGAAGCCATTCTCATCCCGAACTGTCAATAATTCTTGTTGCGTTCTTAACCTGATTTTATCCAAAAAAATTTTGGAATCCTTGTGAAAAAAAAATAGCCGCGAAAATACGACGGAGCGCAGAAGCTCGCTAATACTTTTTTGACTGGGTATAGTATAGTATGGCAATAAATTTGACGAATATGAACGGCGCTACTTTTTTTTCGAGGCTCAAAAATGTTGTGAAGCCATTCTTATCCCGAACTGTCAATAATCTTTGCTTCGTACTTCATGAGACCTTATCCAAACAAATTTTGCAATCCTTGTAGAAAAAATAGCCGCGCGGTGCGACGGAGCGCAGAAGCCTCCTGGTCGGTTGAGGGTGGGGGAGGCGGACGTGGCAAAAACGCGAGACATCAAGACAAAGAGCCACGCGTCGGACATCGATTTCGCGGCCAAAAAGCATTATATTCTGCCTGTGGTCGAGGCCCCCGAGGCCCTTTTTCGCGCAGCTGCATTGACATGAAGACAAGCTGACAGCCCATAACTTTACTCACTCGCCGGCGGCAACACAAACCAGAAAGAGAAGAAGAAAATGCAACTCGCCAGGCGTGTTTCCCCTATCAACTCGACCTTTTTCTCGTGTTTTCTGAGCTTTTTGAGCACTTTTGGGGGTCGAGTTGAGGTGGAAGTTAGCGAAAAACAGAAAAAGTGGATGGAGTCGTGGATTTACAAAATATTTCTATAGAGGTCATGTAAAAAAATGCTTTGAAAACTCGACCTTTTTCTCGTGTTTTTCTGAGCTTTTTTTGAGCACTTTTGGGGGTCGAGTTGAGGTGGAAGTTTGCGAAAAAAACAAGAAAAAAATTGATAAAGTTATGGATTTACAGAATATTTCTATAGAGGTTTTTTTATAGAGGTCATGTATTTTTCCATAGAGGTCATGTAAAAAATGCGTATAATCTCGACCTTTTTTTCTCATGTTTTCTGAGCTTTTTGAGCACTTTCGGGGGTCGAGTTGAGGTGGAAGTTTGCGAAAAACAGAAAAAAAATTGATAAAGTCGTGAATTTTGCCAGAAAAATCAATATAATACATTAACAGGACATAATTTAACAGAAGATTATTGTAGCTCATTTATTAAAAATTGTAAAATCCGTAAGTTTTTAAAGAACTTTCAGAAAAATCAGAATAAATTTAGAATAGAAAAGCTTGAGAATTTCTTACAAGAAATGAAAGTTTTTTGAAATTCACTTTCTTTAATTCTTATCATCTTACTCAACTCTACAGAGTAAAAATTGAAAATTTCTAGTGTTTCACGATTACTGTAGATCACAAATTTGTCCCGCCGAATAAATGTCACAGAAAAAAGCTACCGTAAAAACAGCATTTTTTGTACTTCTGCTCTCCGAAACTGCAAAAGAGACAGCGAAAAACAAGGGTCTTGGAGCGAAGTTCGGTCAGAATTTGGTATACGGTCTTTTTTGCAAATTGAAAAACAGGAAAAGCTGGCACGGAATCGCCTTCTAAAGCCAGAAAAAAATTATCTATACTCATAAATAAGCATATCATTTTTTATTAAGGCCACCAACACGTTCTTTTGAGTATTCCTCAATCAATGCCACTTCTACTTTTTGAGGTTAAAAAAACTAGTTAACCCCCTCCCCCTGGAGTTAAACATCAACCATTCTCTTGAGATTTTCATAGTCGTTTTCTTAGAGTTCTGTATTTGCCCATGTATGACTATAACTGCTTCAAAACGAGATAAATTGATGACTTTTCCAGTGCCGTGTCCACGGGAGCTGATAGTGGAGAAGAAGCTGTCGCGGTCGGTTCTCGTTTCCTGGAGTCCGCCCGAAGAATCCTTCGTCGCCGTCTCGCAGTACCACGTCTGTGTCGACGCCGCCGTGAGGGCCATCGTTCCTGGATCTTTCAAGGTAACCCTTTTTTCTCACAGTTTTCGTATCTCATTGGTTTTTGATCTCAAAGTGATCTTCTACATTTTATTGGTCAAAACAAACAGTTTGAACTTTTTGATTTAAAATTGAGCATGTTTGAAATCGGGTCTTATTTAGTTCCGGCTTCATTGTCAAAATTTTTTTTTCTTTTCAAAATCTTTCTTATACTTATTATTTTGTTATGCCTGTAAATATTATTTTAAAAAACAACTTTGAAAAATTGAAAGAACGGTTGATATTGACGACTATATTCTACATAATCCACAGGCAAAGGAAGATTTTTGGAGCTCGCAAAATTGAAAAAAAAGCGAGTAAGATGCTTCAAAGATCTGTTTTTGCCTTTATTAGGAACTCTTTTTGAGGTACTTTTTCCTATCTTTTTATCTCATAAAATCAATCAAATAAATCTAATAAAATCTATCCTCAATTGGAACGCCAAAGTGGTCACTAAAATGGCGAATTTAAAGACCTTCATAGGTTCCTTTCAAGGGATCGCCTCAATTCACTAAAGGGGCTACTTCAAAAGCGGCCTTTCTAAGAGCTTCACTAAGTGGCCTCTCTAGGGGGCATGCTGTTGGTGTCTATACTTTTTTTCAATTTTTTAAACCGGAGCAAAAAGGTAAAAAAGACCGGAACCAATCGAGCCTATGGGTCAGAAGCTATGGGAACCACCCGATTTTTAGCCTTCTAAGAAGCTCTGGTTCTTTTTTAAAACTGTTCGTAGCAATTTATTCTGATATATAAAAAGTATGCTGATTTAGAGACAGAAAAAAATATTTTTCGCGTTTGAAAATCGAGGCTTTTTTGAAATTGTTTCTTATTTTTTTGATAGTTTCACGATATTTATCGGTTTTTGTTTTTTTAAGGTGTTAAGGTGTTAATTCATTAGGTGTATGGTTAGAGATTATCAGTATTTTCTAATAAGAAAAAAATTGATAAAAATAAATAGATCAGAAAGAAAAAAAGGATACCCAATCGTAAATATGATATGTGAAACATCTTTGGTTACGGTAATATATGCGTAGACCGAATTGAAACTAGTACTACCTCTTGATGTTCAAGTTTGCTTTTTTTCTACCCCCCCCTCCTAATTTTTTTGCAATTCAACATCTCCCCCTCAAATTTTTTTGCAATTCAAAATCTCTCCCCCTCCGGACTCATTGAGTTTTTTTCACTTGCCCATGTATGGTTACGGTCAAGACATTCACCATTTCCTCGTCTACGGCTTCTGATAGAATGATTCCAGTGTCGAGCCCTGGTGGAAGACGTGGCGTTGGAGGGATGCGTGAATCTGTCGGTGAGGGCCGTCTCCGAGCAGGGACACAGTCCTGACGCCGCCTGCACCGTCGCCATCGGTCATGGTCCGTTTTTCTTTTTTTCTCGGAGTTTTTGCTTTTGATGTATACGTGGGATCAGTTTTATCACCTGGAGGTAACCTTGAAACGCCCCCCTAGGTGACTTCTTCATTTGGAAAATTTATTCGGACTTTAAAGAAAATTCTCTAATTGTTCGATTTGCGTTCCAGCGATAGGCTACTTCTTCATAAAAAAAAACCCTTTTTTTTTAAAATTTCCTTCATAGGATTTATAGTTTTAGTAGCTACTTTAGGTAGTAAAATTAGTGGCCACTTTAGTGTCCTCTCAAGTAGTCCTTGGGGAGCCTCTAAAAGTGGCCACTAAAAATTTTTTTCCCAGATTTTTGGATTTATCAAGTTTTTTTAGCTGCTGCAAATTTTGGAATATGAATTTTGGTGTCTTCTATATAAATTTTTTTCTCATTCGCTCCAAAATTTAAAAATTTTTTTGACTTTTTTTCGATTTCCTCCAAGTTTTTTTAAGGTTTTTTTCTTATACTTTTTTTGGAGTCTTCAAATTTTTGTTTCACATTTATTTCAAAATTTTTCGAATCTTCGAGTTTTTTTCTGTTTCCTTCAAAATTTTTCAAGTTCGAACATTTTTTCAATTAGCTCAATTTTTTTACAAACATCCCGGTTCTTTTTTCCTAATTTTTCTTGAATTTTTTTGAACTTTTTAGTTATTTGATCTAATTTATTTTTTTCAATTTTTGAATTTTTTTAGATCTTCCTTTTTTTTCTGCCAAAATTTGTATGTAGGGCTTTTTTTGTTCTCTCTAAATTTTTTTAGAACTTTCGGAATTTTTGAATACTTTTTTTATCATGCTCTTAAAAATATTTTTAAATTTCAGATTTTTTTATTTCTTTTTAAAATTTTCAAGTATTCAGCTTTTTTTATATGCTTCAGTTTCTCGAATTTGCATTTTTTTCTTTTTCGATGATTTTTCAAAAATTTCGAATACTTAGGTTTATTATTTTTCGAGTAGAATTTTTTTGAATTTTTTTGATTTATTCTCTTATGATCAGCAAAAATTTCGGAGATTTCAGATTTTTTGCCAATTTTTTCAAATTCATACATGATTTGATACGTTTTGAAATCAATCAATATTTCATTTATTTTTTTTTAAGTCACAGATTTTTTCTTCCATGACTTTTCCCAATGGCAAACCCAGGTTTCCCACATATTTCCTCTGGACTCTGACGACGTCGGAGGAGAAGGAGGCGAGAGAGTTGTCAGTGACTAATTCATGGCGTTCTTGCCGATTTCCTGCCCCTGCCGTGAGGCCTTCGGAACAACGGGAAAAGTGTCCAAGAGTTGCCCGCCTCCCGGGGACCGCCCGTCTATTGATCCCCGTCGCTGAAAGAAAGGCCCGAAACGCCTCCGCAAAAAGGTAGAAGAAGAGGAGAAGCTGTCCAGTTGACTGGAGAGCGGAAAGAGCAGAGTGACCTTCCGATGGGATGATGAAAAAAACGCTCTTTTTTCTCTTTTTTTGGACTGAAACTTTCAGTTTTTAAAAAGAAGACAGGAGATAATAACCGATGAATAATTTTTAAAAAAATGCTAAAATTATTATAGATAAGTTTTTCCTTTTTCCATTCTTTTTCATTCTTGAAAAAAATTTGAAGAACGATGGATTTGACTCTTTTTCGGTGCATTTTTTTAGACGAATTGAAAAAGATGACAGTGGAGGAAACTATAATATTTGAACAGTATTACGAAATATTGTTGAACAAATTAAATACACAATTTTTTTCCGTCGATTTACAATGATTTTTTTAATAGTTTTGTGAAAAAATAAGCCGAAAAACGAGTTTTTTTCCCCTTTTTTTGGGCTTGAACTTGCAGTTTCAAAAAAAGACAGGAGATAAAAAAACAGATAAAGAATAAAAAGCTAAAAAAATTTATTATGAATTAAATTTCGTTCGGCCACATTTTTTTAAAAAAATTTGAAAAAAACTTTTATTTAAAAAAATTTTTTTGATGCATTCTCAGATAGTTTGAAAAAGATGAAAGTAGAGGAAACTATAATATTTGGACAGTATTGAAAAAAATATTGTTGAACAAATTAAATACACAATTTTTTTCCGTCGATTTACAATGATTTTTTTAATAGTTTTTGTGAAAAAAAATAAGCCGAAAAACGAGTTTTTTCCCTTTTTGGGCTTGAACTTGCAGTTTCAGAAAAAGAGAGAGATAAAAACCGATGAAGAATTTAAAAAAATGCTAAAAATTATTATAGATAAGTTTTTCTTTTTTTCCATTCTTTTTCATTCTTGAAAAAAATTTGAAGAACGATTTAAAAAAATTTGACTCTTTTTTTCGGTGCATTTTTAGACGAGATTGAAGAAAAATTAAAGTGGAGGAAACTATAATATTTGGACAGTATTGAAAAAAATATTGTTGAACAATTTAAATACACAATTTTTCCGTCGATTTACAATGATTTTTTAATAGTTTTGTGAAAAAAAAATAAGCCGAAAACGAGTTTTTTTCCCTTTTATACTGGACTTTGCAGTTTCAGAAGGATTAGATTACATCAAAGAAAATGGCAAAAGTTATTGCTTAGAGGGAAATGTCGAAAATTAGGATTGAAGATGGAATGTTTTTTGGAAAAATAGGTTTTTTTGAAAGTTAAGTGAGCAAAAATTCCGAAAAAAATGTGTCTATTTCAAGTTTTTTTGATGAAAATTTTTTTGCAAGAAAAAAATTTAGTGAGAGTTGAACTGTACAGAAAGTAGCAATCTCTTCATTTTTTTATCCTCAAAAGATTTTTTTCGAGCTTCACTTGTTCAAAGGATTTAAAATAAAGAATAACTAAACTTTTTTTAATTTTTCTTCATAATCTTTTTTTCTTTCAAAAAAACATTTTTTTCTTCAAGATTTTTTTCAAAAAAATAATTAGACTTCCTTCGACGCCTTAAAATGTCCTTTATCAGAAATTCCTTCAATTTATGAGAGGAAGATGAAGCACATATAAATGAGACATATAATATACCATTTATAGGACGTCGGAATGAGGGATAACGGACTTTTACCCGAAAAAAAGTGGCTCTGAAGCTCATGAGATCTCGCTGAGCTCAGCGAACTCCCATTTTGTCCATTTTTGAATGTTTCCCGTCTAGAAGAAGCTGAAACGCGTTGGAAAGATGATTGGGAGGAGATTTGAGGAATTTACGAGACTGGTCACGGTAGCTCAGTTTGCTGCTTCAACTTAGGCTTAAAATTTTTTGTTGCTCTTTTTTCTCACTGCTTGGTGTCAACAAATTTTTTGTGAAAGCGATTCTCTAGTTTTTAATTGAAGTTTATTTAGGGATTTTGTCCGAAGTAGAATACTTCAAATCAAAATAAGTTTTCCTCTTTTTCGTTCCTCCAGCGTAAGCCGTTTTGAGTCGGGCGCGCTTTTTTTTTGAAAAATAACTGCAATTGCCGTTCCACGGGCGACCAGAGGCTACCCAGTTGGCAGTCACAGTTTGAAAATAAGTTTCGAAAATTGAATTTTTATAATTAGCCTGAAATTTTTTTTTTTCAGTTTTTAAGTTCCAAAAGTTTTGAGACTCCTTTAGGGATCACTTGAGCTTTAGGGGTCAGATTCTGAACTTCTGTGGGGACTATCTGAATTTTATCCCTATAGGGAACATTTTCTTGTCCCCTTTTTTGACTGTAATCCCCTAAACCCTCTAGGGACCACAATGGTGTTCCTCAGAAACTTTAAAAAGTCGTCTTGGGGGTTTTTTTCCTCCCCTGCAGCAACGTAATATAAAAATGAAGTTGAAGAGGAATTTGCAGAAGCGCCGGTGGCCCCGCAACAGGTGCGCGTATGGTCCGTGACGCCGGTCTCGGCCTGCGTCCGTTGGTATCCGTCGAACAGCAACGCCGAGCACGTCGTCTCCCTGAACGCCGTCAAAGTCGGCGTCTGTCCGCCCACCGTCTTTCAGGTTTTATCTTCATTTCGAAACAGGAGACTTTGGAGCATGAATTTGGAGCGGCGAAGCGATTCGACAAAATAATATTTCCAGTTATAGTCTGTGTGCCACGACTTGGAGTTTCACCAAACGACATTCCGCTGTTCCGCTGCGCGCCTTTACGAACCTGGGCTTTCAAATTTTTTCTTTTATTGAGGTACTCTACTTTCATGTGCTCCCACAGAAATAACAATCGATTGAAAGCTTGACCTGGATTCGAAAGACGCTTCGCGTCCGCACGCAGCGGAACAGCGGAATGTCGTTTGGTGAAATTCCAAATCGTGGCACACAGACTTTAAAATGCGATATTTATGTCAGCATTTCTTTTTTTAAAAGGTGATTTTTCTGTTGGAGAAAAAAATTTAGAAGATTAAGAAAAAAAATCATAAATATTCTTCATTTCTCAACCTAGTTTGAAGCATCTAACTAACAATCCAAGCGTTTTTTTTTTTCATTATAAGCTTCAACTTAGCGGCGAACCGATTTGGCAAAAGATTCTGATAAATTTGAAAATATAGAGGAAGAAGGATCAAAATTAAAATCTCCAATTGTCTATTTATAAAATCCTTGAAACTTATTTTCAACTGTTAAAAAAAAGAACGTGGAATTTTTTTTTTTAATATTGTGTTTTTCAATGATTTTTTTCACCATTTTTTTCAAGATCCTTGTGTAATTTTTTTGAAATTTTTCACAGTTTTTCCCAATATCTAGTTTCCACTGGTTTATAAAATTCAATTAAATCTATTTTTTTAGTATAAAATGACCCAATTATCATAGAAAACGTGAAATTTCCTATTCAGAGATCGTGCCAAGAATAGGAATATTTGAAAGTTGATTTTTAGTGAAGCAGGTCTTTTTTTCGAAGCTTTTTCTGTCATAGGCTTTTTTTGTAATAAAATCGATTGATTTTTTTAAATCATTCAAATGTTTAAAAATAAACTTTCCAAGTAAAATAATAAAAAAATAAAAAAAGAACTAGATGAAGATTTAGGAATATCAAAAATTAATTTTTCAGTTTTTTAAATATTTTTTTCTTGAGGTCAGTTCAGTTCACATTTTTCTGTGATTTAATGTTTCATAAGGGCTTTTTTAAACTTTCTTATTTTTATGTTCTCGTTTTTTGGAAACTACTTTCTTTTAGTTCCATCCATGAATTTACTAGGAATTTTTTTTAAAAAAGAAAAAGCAATTTTTATTCATTGGAGCGCAAAAGCTCGTCTAATTATGGCTTTTTCGATTTTATTTTTTAAAAGGTGCGGCTCTTTGAATTTTTTTTTAGAAGGGAATCAAGGAATCCATGCATTTTTCCTGTGAAAAGCTCATTCTGCGAAAAATTTTGATGGCCACTATAGTAGTCAATATAGTGGCCACTCAAGGGGTTAAAAAAATTAGTGACCATTATAGAGGTCTCAGTGCTACTACTAGATTACTAAAAGTTTTAGTGGCCACTTTAGGGGTCAATGGACCAACATAACTGGTCCAATCTGTTTGTTTTAAATTCATCAGAGGTACTGGCAGGAATACTGCATGAAAAAAAACTACTCAAGTGGCCACTATAGAGATTTCCTATTTAGTGGCCACTGTAGTGTTCTCTCCAAGTAGTCCTTGGCGAGCCTCTATAGTGGCCACTAAATTTTCACAGTTCATTCACTTTTTCCCTTTTCCGTTTCTCTGGTGATATTATTGGGAAGTTTTTTTTATGGAGAGAATTGGATGGGACTTCTTTTCATTGGAGCGCAAAAGCTCGTATTATTGTGGCCTTTTTTCTGACCGATTTTATCGATTTATTTTTTGCAAAAAAGGAAAAGTTCCTTTTTTCTGCAAAAGAAGCCGAGTTCGAATTTAATTTTTTCATTTGCTTCTCTGTGGTCTCTCCCCCACACGAAGAACAAAAGTCTCGAGGCGGAGTCGACGGGTTATTGCAAGCCGAAAAAATTGCCCGGGGAATTCCTCAACGTGTTCCGTTGCTTCCTTCGCTCTCAGATGTTTTTTTTTTCTCTCGACATCAATGTTTCGTCCGTCGTTTTTGAATGATCAGTTTAGATGGATTAGGTTTTCGGATGACTCTGACTTGTCTGCGCCCTCTTTTCTCTCATCAGCAAGGTTATAAAATCGTGATAATGGTATTCAAACAAGAAAGAGTAGACGAGAGAGAGTGGAGCAGAGAAATGAGACTGGCTAAAGTTATGGCGATTGCAGTACAGTTTTCTGCGATACGCTATTATTAGAAACAACTTTTCTGATAAATTTGAAGAATAAGAGAAGGAAAAAAAATCAATTTTTAATATCTTCAATCGTCTATTTATAATATCCTTGAAACTTATTTTTCAATTGTTTTTTTAAAAAGTAGAACCTGAAAGTTTTTTTCCTTTTTTTAAAGACTTTTTTTCAGTTTTTTTGAATCCTTATGTAGTTTTTTTGACATTTTCACAATTTTTTTCCAACACCTTGTTTTTCAAATTAATTCACTCGTTTTATGAAATTTTTCTGGCTTAAAAAAATTTAATTTTTATCTTTTTTTCAACCAGTCGTATTTTACAAATTTTTCATCAGCTTTATCTCGACTTCTTCTCGACTTTTCAAAAATCAAAGTCACTATTTTTGTTTTAAATAATCAGCAATAAGTAGCTTTAAAATCATTTTGAATATTATGAATTTTGCCTGAAACTGGAATGTCTTGTTGAGTCCGCGAAACTCAAAAATAATAGTCAGAGAAAGCAAAAGATAACTAAATCTTGGAGAGTTAGAGATAAATTTCGAATTTCGCTGTTTCGAAATTTTTATTGAGTTACCGGTTTTTGTAATTTCCCCGTTCTGAAGTTTGATTTAAATTTTCTTGATACACTTAAGAGCACCAGAGTGGTCCCTACAGGGGTCGCGGAAAAAATTGCTCCCTTTAGGGGTAAAATTTTAGTGGTCCCCTTAGGGTTTCGGGATCTGATCCCTGTGCTTCTAAAGCTTGAGGGGTCCCTATAGAGGTTTTTCAACTTTTTTTCTGGTTTGAAAGTTGAAAAGACGAATAGGGACCACTAGAAGGATCCCATAGAGGGGTCACTAACTAAAACCCCTATAGTGGTCACTTCTGCAAGCTTCAGTGGCTTCTAGAGAGGAATCTTTCAAGAGCTTTTATAGAGATCACTTTGGCAAGCTTTAGGGGTTCCTGTAGGTGAGGTGAGGTGGTCACTCGAGGGGAATCTTTAAGAGCCCTATAGGGACCCCTTTGGGAAGCTTTAGGGGAGGTAAAGTGGCCCTTAGAGAGGAAACCTTCAAGAGCCCCTGTAGAGACCACTTTGCCAAGCTTTAGGTAAGGTAAAGTGGCCCTTAGAGAGGAAACCTTCAAGAGCCCCTATAGGGACCTCTCTGGAGCTTCTGAGTAACTTTTGAACATGGAAAAAATGTTCTATTTTGGCTGAATTTTTTTCCGTAGAAATCTTGGCTTTGTAGTCTTCTGAGCGCCGCTTTGTATTCTGACGAAGGTAATTTCCCGAAAAATTACCTTCATTTACCTGGATCTCATCCTTCCGTTTTCAATGTCGAAGCAAAAAAAGAGCAAAAAAACGAAAAAAAAAAACGGCGGCAGATGGGTGCTGTGCTAATCTTGGCCGGGGCGTCAATTGCCTTTCCGCCATTCGTCCATACTTTTATCGCAGCTTCTCCCCCCTCCTTCTTCGTCTTCTTCTTCTGCTTCTTCTCCCCATTTCCTGTCCTAACTTTTCCTATTTTCCCCGTCCCTTCCTTCCCATTCTTTCAGAGCTCTCCTCGCAGTTCGGGCAGGTGTCTGCCTGGCTTGTGCCCTTTCCGTTGAGCCGACACTCATTTGCATTTTACGAGGTCCTCCTCGAGACACTACTTTTACTCTTTCCATTTTTCTCCCTGCAGCTTTTTCCCCTCTCTGGTAATGCTAACCGGACGTTTCTGGAGAGTTCTAGGGATCACTTAAGAGTCCTGACGTCACTTAAGGGGTCACTTTAAATGATCAAAAGCATCCTGTTTGCGTTCTCACACCTCTGTCAATCAAACCGGACGTTTCTGAAGGCTTCTAGGGATCACTTAAGAGCCCTGACGGCACTAAAGTGGTCACTATAAATTACCAGAAGCATCCTGCTTGCGTTCTCACACCTCTGTCACGTTTCTGAAGAGTTCTAGGGATCATTTAAGGGTTCTGAAACAACTAAAAGGATCACTAGAAATATTCAGGAACTTGCGTTTTGCGTTCTCAAAACTCTGTCAGGCAAACCGGATGTTTCTGAAAGATTCTAGGGATCGCTTAAGGGCTCTAGCGCCACTAAAGAGATCACTAAAGTTATCGAAAACGCCCGCTTTGCGTTACTGAGGGGTAGTTATCTTGGATAGTTACAAATGTGGCCAGATATTTTGATAGATTTGCTAAATTCAAAGCTGTGCCGCACGTAAAATGACTCTAAGCGTTGCGGTTGCGTTGCGGTTCGACTTGAAGCTTTTCAGAATTTGGTTTTATGGGCAGAAATCCAGATTTTTCCTCAAAAATCGAAGAAATAGGGCCCGAGTAACATTCAAAAGACTAACTTTGAGCTCGCTTTAATATTATCTAATGTTATCTTGCGAAAGTCGTTTATTGTCGGACGCAACCGTATCGAAACCCGTTGAGAGATTCTTTGCCCCTACAAAAGAATGAATAGTCTTCTTTCACTCCAAGTTTAATTTAATCAATGATAAAAGTCTTTAAAATTTTTTTAAATTTAATATATTCAAATTTTCACCTTTTGTTTATTTAATCATGAATTAATTATCCATGATTTTGAGAGCTAAAATATCTGTAGTTTTTTTGCGAATTTCATTAATACTTAACAACCCATTTGGAGTCCATTTTTCACTTTTAGTAGGAAAATTAATTTTTGAAAAGCTTGTTGTGGTCAAGTTCTATTCAAAGAGGAGCGGAATTCTCTCAAATTTCGTTTTGAGTGATTTTTTTATTCATGAATTCAAAAACTTATGTTTAAAATTAACTATGAAAGAGAAATTCGAAATTGGCTGCAATTTTGATGAAAAAGTTGCATTAGAGTCACCTTATTTTTCATGAGAAAACAACTGGAAACACAACTATCCTCCTTTGCTGTTTCAAAATGAGATTAAATTATATTTCTGAGGACCTTGTTCAGTATTTCGTACTTCCAATTATGAAAAAAAAATATTATAATTTTTTTTCAATTTTTTTCCCCCAAAATTCTTGAAAAGGCAGTTATTGCTCGAGAATTAATTTTTTGTGCTCTGACTGAAATTTTTGTCCGTTTTTCACATTGCTTGAAGTTTTCCGAGGAAATTTCTTTTCTTGACTAGATCTTTGACACCTAGCCGATCGTCCTCTGATGCGTAAAACTGAGTTTTTTTGTTCTCGCCTCAGAAAGAATCAATTGGGCCTCGACGAAAAACGAGAAAAACCTTTGGGCTCTTCGACGACGACGAAAAATAAGGAGAAATGAAAATAATTGCGGTAATTTGCCTCGACGGCTTCTGAGGCTGACCCCTGTGACGCTGCTTGATTGCTTTGAACATTCAGACCTCTGGCTGAAGCTTTTCCTCTCGAAAGTTTCAGCTTTTGTCCCCTTTTGTTTCGAATTTAGGCCATTTTCACCTGGAAAATTGCTTGGTTTCTGATTTTTCAGACTATTTTCGTTTCAAACTTGTTTTTAGTTTTCTAGAAGCATAGTTTCATGAATCGAAAGATCCAAAAATAGCGATTTTCTTTTTTCTAAAAAGTACTGTATCTGAAAGTCCGCATTTGGCGTGTTTGGGTGGTCTTATCTCCGCGCTTTTTCCCCAGTTTTGTTATGATTTTTATCAAATTGGACAGAAAATCTAGAAAACAGTGAGATTACATCAACTATTCATAATATAAAAAAAAACAGAGATTTTTAAAATAAATATGGAAAAAAACGCAAAGAAACGTTCAAAGTGTGCAAACACGTCATCGTGAACACGTGCAAATGCGGACTTTTACGTACAGTACTCCTCGGAAAAAAATCGCCCTTATCGTAGCTCCCATTTCTCAACTATTCCTGTTTCAAAGCTGTTTATAGCTCTCTGAAACCGAAGCGTTTTTTCACTTAAAAAAAGTGTTTTTTTCCGTGAATTTGTAGCTTATCATCGTATTTTTTTCGTAGAATTTCGCAAGCGATTCAAAAAGAGTATTTATTGAAAGAAAAATAAGTAGTTTTCGAATTTAATTATAGATTAATGGCTTCTTTTCGAACAGAATTTCGTTGGAATTTGGTTAATTTTAAAATTTTCAAGTAATTTTACGTTGTCTTGAACGTTTTTCACCTGTAGAAATCGTTAATTTTCTCCCATTTTTTTACACCTTTTAAAAACTGAAAAGTTCGACTTTTCTAAAATTTTTGGGACGTACGAAGTCAAAAAGTGCATTTTCACCTGGTGGATACCTTTTCTGAAAAAGTTTTCAGTGGAATTTTGAACTGATATTCTCAGAAAAAAAAGAGTTTAAAAATAGCTTTTTTTGGGAACAAAATTGTGGGAGACGACATTCAGAAAAAGAGCATTTCTATGATGAAAATTAACCAGGAAACTTTTTAATGTAAAAGTAGCCTTTTTTTCTTGAAGCTTTGGTGCTCTATTGATGAGGAGTGTAGTCAGAAGCTGAAATTAGATTTTTTTTTGTTTTTTTGATTTTTCGCTTGCTTCCTCTTTTAACCTTGATCAATTCATGATCAAAAATAGAGAATTTTCAAGTCTCCAAATATAAATTCAAGGCCAAAGATTCCCTAGTCTTTGAATAATTTTTGAAATTCCGTCATTTTTACCTTTTTTGGGTGATTTCTGAGAAGAGATCACTGATGTTATCCAAGCAGAAGCTGAGAATTCCTGATGTGAGAAATGCATTTTTGATGATAATTTCGGCTGGCTACCGTATTTGGAGTTTTTCATTTGAAAAATAACATTTTTCAAGACTTTTCTGGGCTCTCAGAACACTATTTTTAAATTCTTTGCCTGAATTTTTAGGAAAAAGGCCAGTTTTGTCTTGTTTTTAGTGTCATTTTAGGTCATTTGAAGCCTTTGATAGTTCAAAAAGTTCAGAAAACAGTAATTTACAAGAAATTTTTTTCCATTGAAAAAAATTCCATTTCTTCCTTGATTTATCGATTTATTTTAATCATTTTTTCCAAGAAAATTTGGAAAAACATGATTTTTTTCAGTTTTCGCGGTGAGCAACTACTATTGATTTATTGATTCATTTTTTCCAGGTTTTGAAATTTCTAGAAGAAGTTATCAAACGGAACATAGACAGTTCTTTTTGAGGAGAATTTTTAGAAATAATTGATTTTTTCTGAAACTTGATGTTTGAGCTTTATTGATTTTTTGATTTTTTTTTTTCATAATTTTTTTCAGGTACAACTACAAGGCCTGTGTCCGTCGACGATCTACCGGATTTCGGTCAGGACGAAACATCCAAAGGCGGTCTTAGAACAGAGGCCCGTCGAGAGGTGCATCGACTTCAAGACTTTGCCCAAAAAGTGGGTTTTTCTTTTTTTCACCGAGAACACTTCTGTTTATCAGTCAGTATAGTTGTGTTTTTCTCTTGTCGTTTTCTGAGAATCCGGGATATCATGGAAAAATCCGTATTTTGGTGTCCAAGTTTGAAAATTCTCGCGATTTATTTCCTTCTTTCATTGACGCCTCAAGTTCTACGAAATGAAAAAAAAAACTTTTTTCCAGTTTTTTTTTCGATTTTTATGAGTTTCATTCAAAGTTTCATATTGATAAGTTTATTCTTTGAAATTTCCCAAAATTTTTTTCGTTTTTTTATACGTTGTTCCTTCTTCCTTTGACTCCTCGAGTACTAAAAACCTAAAAACTTTTTTTGCCGGTTTTTTCGATTTTTTTATGAGTTTTCGTTCAATATTTTTATATTGACCATCTATTTTTCTTGAAATTTCTCAAAATATTTCTTTTTTCAAATTATTAAAAAAACTTTTTTTCTGGAGAATCACGGCGTTTTTTTAAAAACGCAATTCAAAAAGTTTCGTAAAATATGATGCTTAGGGTGTAAACACACCGAGACGCACTATCGCAGACTCGAAATTTTTTCACTTTTAGAATTTGCGATTTCAGAATAATAGTTCCTGAAATTTTCGAAATCTTGTCAGTTTGAAGAATATGATGGGTGGGTTTTGTAGTCCAAAAACGGGTCCTGAAGAGATCAAAACTACAGTATTCCTACGAATTACGGCGCCTGGTATTTTTTTCTGAATTTTCTTTCACTGCCAAGAACGCCGTGGAACATTTAGAAAAAAATAATTATGGTTTTAAATGGACTCGAGATTTCAGAACAACTTAAAGCGAGAAAAATTTTTTCAAGGCGCGGTGATGGTCTTTTAATAATGCTACATTTTTTGATTTATTTTTTTGGCAGTAAAAACGGAACTTTTTTCTTGATCTTACACGTTGAAAAAAAGTAGTAGAATACCGACGCGAAAAAGGTACTGTAGCCAAGGGGGCGGGGCTAGCTACCTGAAGTTCAAAATGTGAACAGACTTTACCAAAAGATCGAACAAAAAATGTTTTCTTCATTTTTCCATGTTTTATTCATTTTTTTTTCATTGTAGGACACAAGTTTATAGGCGTTTTTTTAGTTTTTCGACTTCTTTTCCTTGAATTATGCCCACTAAATCATAACCTTCAAGCCAAAAAAAGAAACAAGAAAAAAAGAAAGAAAGAAGGATATCCTATGCAATTTTCCCTTATTCACAAGTGCACTTTCTCAGGAATATGCCTTTCCAGAGAATCTTTTTTTTTCTTTTCCAGATTTTGCGAGGGACAAAGTTTTCAAGGTATTATGATAATCCGCATCAAATCGGATGTCATTTAATCCGATAAGCGAGATTTTATATAAATGGGATTAGAAGGGGTAATGTATGATAATCTTCTTTTTCGTCAAGTTTCTTGAAAGTTTTGATTTTTTTCGATGATGCGAGTGTGTAGTTTGGATCTATTGTTCAAAAAAATTTTTTCCATTTTTTTAAAATATAAAATATATCCATTATTTCATATTTAAACGCCCCTATCAGAGGTGCTAAGTGGCCCCTAGAGTGACCTGCAAAATTCCTTAGAGTTCAGTTTTTTCGTGGATTTTTTATACTTTTCCAGAATCATTCCTTTTTGCATTTTTTTAGGGATTTTTCAAATAAATTAAAACTGCCATGTCAAATATTTATCTTCAAAATAATCTCAAACCAAAATTTGAAAATTTTTTTGAAAAAGCCTCAGAAATTCAATTTTTCCTACACTTTTTTTCAATTTTCACGGCAAATTTCGCACTTGGTTGTTTATTGGCGTACTCAGGGCAACGGAATTTTCCGACGAAATTGTCGGAATTTCGAAATATTGAGGCGAGGGGAAAAGACAAGGAAGGCCGTGTTTTTAGAGCCAGGATTTTCGGGAGGCCCATAATACGTTTTGTCCCAGAATTCGCCTCCGTTGGCGCATCTTTTCTTTTCTTGGCAACATAATTTTTTCGTACTTTTTCGCATTTTTCGAAAAAATATATACTCCATTCACTATTATCTCGGAGAAAAATCGCTTTTTTTTTCTTTGTTTGACATAACTTTTTGCTATTTTTTCGAAATTTTCAAAAAACATGATGAATTAAAATGAACTATGAAAGTCGATTCGAAAATCAATAAATCAATTAAAAAAAATTTCTTCTACACAAAAAGCCTTGGGAAAAAAATGAAAAAAAGCTTCAAAATTTCCCAGCTTTTTGTCTGTCTCGTTGCCTTTTTTTGGTTTCATGTCTAGTTTCATTTTTTAGTATTTCTTTTGGATTTCCTGAAAATTTTTGTCCCTGTTCAATTTTTTTCTTGAGTTACATTAAGCTTCAAAATAGCAAAAGGAACTTCTTTTTCTCGCCCCAATTTTTTTGTTCCTTCCAATTAAAAAGTGTATCTAATTTAGCTTCTAATAATAAATTGCTAGTTTTGAAAAGTTTTATTTAGCTCTAAAATTGAGGTTTTCTAAAAAAAAAAAGCTCGTGATCTTCGAATTTTCAACACTTCCTTGTTGAATCATTATTCGAAAAGTTGCATAAAGGCAGTTTTTTGGCTATTTTTTTAATGGGAAAAAAATGAATTTTTTTCTTCGTTCTGTATGAAAAAAATGTTCATGAAGCATTAAAAAAATCCTCGAAATAACATGGGTGATTTTTTTAATCAGTTTTTTAAGCTTTTTCGAGAGTTTTTTTAGCATTTTATCAATCCAGAATGACCAGTTTCTGAGCCTCCTGTTTCATTCTCCGATTTTGGTTGCATTTTATAGATTTTAAAAATTGCGCCCGTTATTGTTCCATGATAAAAAGTTCAATATTTATAGCAAATTAAAAAAATTCAGTGAAAGGAAGGTCAAAAAAATAAATTTTTCGAATCTGAAAAAAAGTCTTATAAAGTCCTTAGAAGCTCATGGACGCATTTGGAATGGCTCAAGACACATTTTCAACGCTCACCCGACCTGAAACGAGTTGCGCTCTTGGACATAGAAGTGCTCAAAAATGAGGGTTCAGTTTTTATTCTAACCGCAACGCGGCCGCGACGCGTTGAGCCATTCTAAGTGCGCCAAAATTTCTGCAATTTTTTTTCTTGAGAACCGCAACCTTTCATAATTGAAAAGCTCGCCTGCAAATTCATTCTCCTTTTTTTTTCTGCAAACGACTTTTTTGCGTGAAATACGAGTAATTTCCGATTCGTATTCTCTGAAAGAACCCCTCCCACGCATTGTTGGAAATGGATCTCATTTCAATAAATAAACTGGAAATTAGCGGTTTGTTTATTGAGAGAACCTCTTTTTTTTCCCCGTTGATGAATCGTCGCTTTGTAATGGACATCCTGTTTAATTTCCCGGTTTTTCGGGTTCATTTGCGGAATCAGGCGACTTTTGAACTGATTTTAATAGGGAAAAAAAAGTCAGGATGCTTTCTTTTTTTTTTCTTTGAAACTCTTGACTCATCTTTTTGTCTTTTAGATTTGAAAAATAGTAGTGAAGGAATAAAAAATGATTCACAGATTTTTTGAATTTTTCGAAAAGAAATAGGCGGACGAGCATGTGCGCTCCATTGACAACTAAACGAATAAGTTTTCTTTTTTCGATTTATTTAGTTTTGATGTTTTTTTTCCGAGTTTCTGATTAACTTGTGTAACTCATCTATATAAAAAATGATTATTAAAGATTAACAAATAATTGAACATCTCTGTTTTCATGGAACTTCAAATCTTTATCATTTTGAAACGAATAGTATTCGTTCTTCTTTTATAAGCGCTTCAGCTTTAATTTCCGAAAGTTCGTTTGAATCATTTTTGAGAAGGATTTTGACAGTCTCAACCTGCCAAAAAGGATAATTTCCGAGAAAAAAAACTTCAAAATTATTTTTCCCTTGGAAAAACGAACTTGGAGTTTTTCCGTTAGCAGGCTTTTTGAAAGTAGAAAATTTCATTAATTCAATCTAGTAAAGTCCTTTTTGCGAGTTTAAAACTTCTCTGCGCCCTCTGCGTCTCTCGAAGACTCTCTCGTGTTGACGTGCTCTTTTCAAGTTCCTCTGACCTCGCCGGTGAGGGAACAGAGAGACGCAGACACGCGAAAACTCTCAAGTCGCGGCGAATGGACTATACCTTAAAAAATCGAGAAGGCTTCGAAAATTCAACTGGAATGACATTCCTTTGAAATTCTTGTCACTCCAAGATCTTTGAATCACTTCACCGCCACCTTCGCCCTTCAATTATCGCTGACTCACGACGGATTTCCTACAACTGCTTCTTTTTTTCTGCACGGCTTCTGGTCTGCTCCGCCTCCCTCTTTTTCCTGCCCATTTTCCTTTGAATTTTCCACGTCCGTTCCTTGCCAACGGTCCCCATCTGTTCGTGTTGCTGAAGCGCGTCGTCATGACGAGCCGAACGTTTCTCGACTTTCATTTTTCTCACTTTCTCCTTGTCCTTCCTGGCTTCCGCCTTTTTGGGAATGTCCACAGGATGGAGTAGCTCTGATCCTAGTACTTTTCTGCTGCAAATAAAATATAGTTTTTCAGGAATTTATTGAAAGGTGTAAAAAAATTGATTTAGATCTTGGAAATTGAGAAAGAAAATTTCAAAAAGTTTAATTTGATGTAGAATACGAGGCAGGTAGAATTGCTCCGCTTCTATTTTTTTTTTCCCTTCCAAAAATTGACTTTTCAAGTTTGGAAGCAGTTAATTTTTAAATCTATGATGAGCATTTTATCCATGGAGCGCACAAGATCGTGATTTTGATTGGTTTTAAAGTAAAAAGGCGCTTAAGTCGATTTCATTCAGTATTTTATTATTTCCGTTCTTTCTGTTACGGGTTTTGATCCATTAAGCGCAGGAAATCGGGCTTTTGATGATTTTAGAAGTTTAGAGCTGCAATGGTTTCGATTTTTGATATTTCAGCTTTTCCTGTTGCGGATTCTGAACCTTTAGATTTTAATTTTGATGATTTTTCAAAATAATTCACAACTTGAATATTTTATATTATTTTTCCTGTTACGGATTTTAGCCGTGGAGCGCAAAAGATCGTGATTTCGATTATAGTTCGTCCGCCTTGACTTGACATTTTTCGCGTGTCTGCGTCTCTCTGTTCCCTCACCGGCAAGGTCAGAGAAAAATGGAAATAGCACGTAAACATGAGAGAGACGCCGAGAGACGAGGAGGGCGCAGAGAAGTTCCGCCCTTTCAGGTCGTGGAAAACGGACTATATTTCCGCATTAAAGGGGCTCGTGAACCAAAAGTATTCAGCAGTTTATTATTTCACTGCATTTTGATCGATGGACCTCTCTATCTATATTTGGTTTCCTTGAGCTTCTTCCACCTCGACTCAAAGTAAATATACACTTCCGGGCATTTCCCATGTTATGAATGGAAAACAACGTGTGTTTCAGTCGGTCTGCCGGACCCGCCGACGCACGTCCAAGTGGAAGTGGGCCCACAGCCGGGCACGCTCCTCGTCTCCTGGAAATCGGTCACAAATCAGCCGAAGCCGCCGTCCCGCGCCGCCGTCCATTCATATTTGATCTACGCCGACGGCAAGAACATTGCCCAGGTGCCCAACGAGACAGGTAGGAATTCTTTCTTTCCTTCTTTTTTGACCCCCGGAATCGATTTCTTGGGTTTGGAAGCCAGTAGGTCCTGTTTAAAAATGTTTTATTGGCAAAATTTGACTTTCAACTGATTCTTTAATGCTACAGGAGTTCCCCGATGATTCAACAGATTAATCTGACGCCTTCAAATGGACCTCAACTTTTTAAATTCGAAAAAAAGTCATAAAAATCATATTTTTACTTTCTCTGATATTTACAGTTTGAGATAAAAAGCTACTAAAACAAAAAAAAAGAAGAAAATTACTCAAAAAAAGAAAAGGAAAAATAAAAATGTTTTTGTAGGTTTCGAAAATTTCACTTATAACTCTTTCGTTATAACTTGAACCGTCTGGTCTCTCTGCTCTCTCTTTTCTCTCTCCCGACAATCTCATTATGACGTGCTCTCTTCATTTTTCTCTGACCTCAGAGCGAGAGAAAAGAGACGCAGAGATGTCAGACTGTTTCAAGTGGTGGTAATGGACTAAATATGCTGTTAAAAATTACGGCGTCTTTATAGGAGCATGGGTAGATTTTATGAAGGTCTCGAGGCGAAAAGACTTTTTTGAGATCTTTTCGAGTTCAAGTTTGTTGCGTCTTCAAAAATGCCAATAAAATAGTTCAACCTATCGTTTCTGTTTTTCTCTGTGCCCTCCTCGTCTCTCGGCGACCCTCTCATTTTGACGTGCTATTTTCATGTTTGTCTGACGTCACCGGTGAGGGAACAGAGAGACGCAGACACTCTAAAGTCGTAAAGTAGCGGTGAATGGACTATAGCCTTAAACATGCCAATCAAATCATACAGATTTTCCAGAAATGTTCTGAAAAAAATGATGACTTTTTTCACTTCAGTTCAATATATTCAATTTTCCAGCCGACCACGTCTTACTCCGCCTGGCTGACCTATCCGACGACCCTCCGATTTTCATAACTGTCAGGACAAAAACGAAAGAAGGTACAAGAAGTCCTCAGAAATATTCACCACAAAATTGGAATTTAGGCGCAGTTTCATCAGACTCGAACGTGGCCCGAGTTCCTCGCACCCCGTACAACCAAGGAGTCCCGGGTCCGATCGTCGAGAACCCTCTGCTTCTCTCGCAGTCCCAGCAACCTCCGGCCTCTCTCCAACAGCCCCAACTCATCGACATGACCTCCTCGTACCCCTCCTACACGACGGCAAACCCGACGGGCATCTACGGGCAGACGATGGTCCCGAGCGCGCCCAACCTCATGCTCAACGGACACCTCCCGACGGCTCCCTACACCGCGCCGTCACGCCTCGTCGGCGCCACCGGAATGATGACGTCGTACCAACAGCCGACGTCGGCCGTCGTCCAGCCCTTTGCCACGGTTCCGCCGCCTCCGACACAGCAGAGTCATCCGCCGGCCACGTCTTACTCTATCTATGACAGGTGGGTCGTTTGGCTTGAGTCGTCGGGAAAACTTCTATTTTTGGGCTAAGACTTGCTGTAAAAGTCATACTAAATATATGGGCATCGTAAGCTTCACATAAAATCTTGAGATGCTCATTTGAAGTTTTTGAAAATTGATTAGAAGATTCCTTGATGTACCAGATGAAGATCTTGAAAGTCTCATCCTGCCCAACTTTCGAGTTTTTTAGGAAAGGACCAGGTCAACAAAACTCCTCAAAATCCGTAAAATCGGCGTGGGCAATTTTAAGCTTTGAGCCCTTATTTCTCAATAAAAGCTGTGTGGGTTGAAACTTTCAGTACCTTTTCTTGGTCCATTGAAAAGTGTTCGGGCCAATTTTCAAGGAATTCCCAAATCTAAAGTAAAATGACCTTCCTCCTGAGAAAGTTCAACCAACTGGCCTAATTTAGACCTTTTTAGGGTTTTCGTAAAGTTTTTTCAAGAGTTTTGTATAGCTCCGACTTTTTTTTGTGTCTGCGTCTCTGTGTTCCCTCACCGACAAGGTCAAAGAAATATGAAAACAGCACGTCATTGTGAGAGGGTCGCTGAGAGACGAGGAGGGCGCAGAGAAAAAAAGCAGTCGCGAGAAACGAAGTAGAAAACTAGAAAATTATGTTTAAAAAAATGATGAATTATCAACTTTACCTAATATTATTTCTTCAGAAGCGTCCAACCGAACAAGGCCCAACTGTTAATGTCCCAACCTTCAATAGCGAAAATTCCCGCTCAAATGCCGCCGGTAATATTTTCCCATTCTTTTCCGAAAAATCGTTATCTTTGAGGCCTGGAAGACCTCACAAATGAGCCAATACTACACGTTCCATCCGAGTTTCCTTCACACCGAACCGTCAGGACCTGAGGAAAATCGACCGTCTGTTTTGGAAATGGAAAATAGGTTCGTTTTGTTTTTTAGGACATGAAAGTTCTAGCGATATGCTCGGTAAAGCTCCGGACTTTCCTAGTAACCACTTGAGGGGACGGACGCCGCTAAAGGGATCACTTGAAATGATCAGAAACGTTTAGTTCGCGTTTACGAATACTCTTAGTGATCACTTAAGTGGAATTTAAGGTGAACCTGTGAAAAAAAAAAGAAGTTAATCCTTCCGCAAGTCGCGCTATTGAAAATCTGAATATTATTTATTTTAGCTATCTGATGCGACACCGACAGTCGGAATGGGCCAACGCCCCAGACGCAAGGGCTCGAATCGAGGCCTACGCCCGGGGAATCGGAAGAGCCGGCAGTGCCGACGAAAGAAGTGCTGGACCACGACATCGCCTGGTACCCCCGCGGTTAGCCCGGGTGAAGAGCGAGAGCGGGTTCGGCACCCGAAGCGAGCCCGATCTCCGACCTCCCACCCTAGATGACGACTGTCGATGGTGAGCATCACCCTTTCTCAAATAAGCATGTGGTTCGGTAACGGATTTTAGGGAAAAAAATTGGCTTTAAAAAATTTTGCAAACGTCAGACAGTCTGAAAATTGGCTACAATTTAAGAATTCCTTTTTTGAAAAAAACCATGTTGATAACGCCACCCCAACTTCAAGCTTCGCTGATCATTTTTCGAGTAATTCCTTTTCCAGGTTCGTCGCCCTCTTCGACTACTCCCATCACATGTCGCCCAACGCCAACGCCGAAACCGAAGAACTCTCGTTTCGGAAACACCAACTCATCAAAGTAACACCCCCGCTCCATTTCATCATCAAGTCCAAAATGTCAGGTGTTTGGCGACGTCGACCCTGACGGCTTCTACACCGGCCAGATCGGCAGCCGCGTCGGCCTCGTCCCCTCGAACATGGTCATCGAGATCGCGAAAGACGATCTGGCGCCGAGGAGAACCGTGACGGCGGCCGCCGCCGAGCCGACGCTGAGGAGGATGCGATGGGGGAGCCTCAAGTCGAGGAGCTACGACCATGCCGGAGACCGAGTTTCGCATCACAGGTCGGGGTGAGATTGAACTTTCAGAAAAACTTGAAAAGCTCAAGCAGACATCACAAAAAAGAAAAACTGATCTCTTAGTTTCTTTCAAAAATAGCTATAAGTCCCATCATTTTATGCCTGTATGATTTAATTATCATGGTCAAGTTCCGAACTTCAAGTTATTGCTCAAGCTCCGCCCCCAACAATAAACCAATCAGAGAACGAGCCATCCACAGAGCTTTTTCGAATGACGTCATTGTACTTTATATTAAAAATCTGAACAGAGTATAGTTACTTAGAACGGTTTTTGACGAGAGATTGATTTTTTTAACTTTGAATTTTGGTAAAATTCGAAAATCTCGTGAACTGGAGGACTAGAAAGTCAAGGATGGCAAAAAAACGAAAATTTTTGATTTCATTTTTTTTTCCAATCATTTTATCATTGGATATATCTTTAAAGCAGTAAACAGTTAGAGACTTTTTAGCGATTTTTTTTTGAGTTTCTTCTTTACTTCATTCGCACACCTTGAGACTGTTTTTCTCTGAACTCTCTCTTTTTTTCTTGATATTTTCACAATCCCTTGATATTGCTGAAGAGAGAAAAGAGACGCAGACAGGTCAGACGGTTCCAATTTGGGGCGATTAGGTTTTATAACCTGGATACAAAAAATCAACTTCTCATACCAATTCTTCGAAAAAAAGTCTACCCAATACTATAAAAAAAATCTGTCACAAGTATAACTCGGCCCATCCATCATCCGAAAAAGTCTCTTTGTGGCAAATTTAATATTCATTAAATTCCTTTGCAGAGCCCAACAGAACTACGCTTCGTTAGACCGACGAGACGATAGGCCTGAACGATCAGAAAGACATCGGAGGACCAACGGAAGAGCTGATTACGATTATAGGTATCGGAATAGATGATATGAGGTAAACTGGTGGATTTCAGTAGAAGAGACCACGATCGGGACCGCGACTACGACGATAGATACATGAGGGATAGAGAAGCGTCTAGAGAGCCCAGAGATCGAAGAGAAAGAGACATGCGCGACGATTATCGCAGTCGCGACAGGGACTACCGTGATCGCGACGACGAGGAGTACGGCCGCGACAGATATCGCGATCGCGACCGTGACCGCGACCACAGAGAACGCGACCGAGGCTACGACGATCGCATGCGAAGGCCGGAAGCCGCCTATTCCAGAGACCGAGACCCGTACGCTCCAGAATCCGGCTTCCGAAGAGACCGAAGTCAGCAGCCAAGAGGAGACGAAGCGTACCGAGAAGACCCCGCCAGAACCGTCTATGACTATCCGCCCGGAGCCCAAGGTCGCTACGAGCCGCAGATCCCGGGCTCGAGCAACCAGATGCACCAGAATCCCAGCCAGATGAACCAGATGAACCAACTCAGCAATCAGATGGGACAGATGCAAATGGGAGGGCCTTACCCAACACAACAGCCCCAGCAACAACAGCCCCAAGGCTTGGGAAGCTCCTCGGCTCTGGGCGGCATGGGCGGTGCTGGAATGATGCCGACGGTACCTGCCGAAGGGACTTTCAACGGCCTTCCGGTCCGAAAAATGGTCGCCAAGTTCGACTACGACTCGCGGCAGCTGAGTCCGAACGTCGACGCCGAGCAGGTCGAGCTGTCGTTCCGACAAGGCGACGTCATCGTCGTGTACGGCGAGATGGACGAGGACGGCTTCTACATGGGAGAGCTGAACGGTCTGAGAGGACTCGTCCCTTCGAACTTCCTCCAGTCGTCGCCCTTGACGACGCTGGGCCCGTCGCAGCCGACGGAGCCGATGCGGAAAGGGGTAGCCTTCTCCGACATGACCGCCGTCCGAAGGAACGCACCTGTCAGACAGGTAATCTGATAAAAAAAACTTATAAGGAAGGTAACTTCGGAGTTTCATTGGCCATAACTCTTCTTCATGTACCAGATAAAGAACCTGAAAATCTCATTCAAGGACATTTTTCCAGACATCTCAAACGTCGACCGGAGCCGCGTCTGGAAGCACGACAGCAGCCGCGAAGCCGGCGGCCAAGAAATCGACCGCCGGACAGTCGGCCAAGCCGCTCACCAAGAAGACCAGCGACGTCGGCAAGGTACGGTTGAATCTGGGAAACTTTTTAGTTGCCACTATAGGGGCTCGCCAAGGACTTGGAGAGGACACTGAAGTGGCCACTATTTTCCGTTTTAGTGGTCACTTTAGAGGTTCTCGATTTAGTGACCCCTTCAGTAGTTTTTCATCCAATATTATTATCAGTATAATTTTAAAACAAACAGATTGGACCAGTTATATTGATCCATTGACCCCTAAAGTGGCCACTAAAATTTTTAGTGGTCTAATAGTAGCACTTAAACCTCTATAGTGGCCACTAACTTGACTACTATAGTGACCACTAAAAATTTTCCCAGTAGGGTTTCTTCTAAGGTACATGCTTTGATCCCATTTGGGCTCCTTTTAAAATTTAGATTTTTTTGTTACATGCTCCTTCCAACTTTCCTGTTTCAGGAGCCATTTCTAACGAGAATCAATTTAATTTTTTTCAATGTGATAATGAACGGCAAAATGTTGTCTATAGGGGTAATCTTGGAGGCTTTTAAATAATGGACCACATTACCTCCCCTGTAGGGGCCACTAAAGCTTGCAAAGGTGACCCCTAGAGGGGATAATGCTAGGCTTATTGTTATGAACATATGAGGAGCTGAAAAAAAAAAATCAAAAGACCACTATAGGGAGCACTTGAGCTTTAGGGGCCAGAACGTAATCCCCTATAGCGACCACCTAAATTTTACCCCTAAAGGAGCATTTTTGCGCTTCTAGGGGATGTTTTTCCCCTAACCCCTGGAGGGACCGCTCTGCCGTTCCTAAGCGCTTCTGAATTCGAAAAAGAACCTCACTTCTGAATTAAAACTCGAATTTTTCCAGAATTCTGTGCCAAACGCGAGGAAAACGAGTACGGCCGTCAAGAAAAGCGATTCAACAGCTAAGGTAAAAATTAAAAGATTGAAAAATAAATAAAAAATAAAAATTTCAGAAAAAATGAACCTTCTGGCAGTTCTTCATGTACCAAGTGGCCTCTTCATTTGTCTTACCCCCCTATTTTCCCCTTCAAATTCTCTATTTATGATATTCTCTTTCTTTTTTTCAAGTTGTTCTTCGCTTATGTTATTTAATTCTATTTTCAATACTATTAGATGTTTTTTCTTTTTTTATCGAGTACATTCCGGTTCTAGCGGTTTCTCCTTCAAATTCTCTTGGCTTTCCGAAAGCTTTCGATCCGAATAGCAATAATTTTTGAGATCAAAGTTTTTTTATTTCTTTCAATCTTAAAAAAAAATCATTTTTTAAAAATATAGGTAACGAAAAAAATCTTTTTCAAAAGTCATAGTTTCAAAAAAATACTACATTTTTTTCTAATTTATTTTTAAAATTCAAGAACAAATCTTTTCCGAAATAAGCTCACGCATTTGCATTTTTATTATTTTTTTCCAATAAAAACTACTTTTTTTTTCTCTCAAAAAAAACACTGCTGTTTCATTGGAAAAATTCATTTATTTATGTGATAACTTATTCGTTATGTTTTCAATTATTATATGAATTGAAGAAAAAAAAGAGTAATAAAGATTTTATTCGTTAAAAGGAATAGAGACCGAAAAAAAAACCGTTGCAAAAAAAACCCGGTTGAGCAAAAAAAAAGTCCAGGAAATCAAAAAAAAATGCAAATTAAAATAAAAAAAAGATCATGCATTCACAGTGGACGGTCAAGGAATGAATTGGGATTTTTGAGAAAGTGAAAACTTTCTGAAGATATTAAAGGAGCAGGGGCGTGGCTTACTTGTATTGAAACTCAGTTTCGATTTATCTAATGCGTTAAAATTTTGGAAGCATGCAGAGACTGTCTGAATGGCTTCACGCTGGGCCTTTAAAATGATTTTTCGATTTTTTTTAAAAGTCTGTAGCTCCAAAATTGCATTCTTAGGGTTTAAAAGGCGCAGATCTCTTAAAAACGTCTTTTCGCCTCGAGACCTTTTCAAAATTAACCTTTCAAGAGCTTCAGAACGGATTTCCAATCGAAAAATTGATCTAGAGGTAACGTTTTCAAAGATCATTCGCGCTCCATTGATAAATTCAAACTTAACGGCTTCAAACATCGTCTAACCGGTCTGCGTCTCTTGTCGTGTCAACTTGAAAAAATGTCTTAAGCCATCGAAAAAATGGTCCTGACACGATCAAAAAGTGAGATAGCGCTTGGTTGGTAGAGAGCGCAGACAGGCCACATGGCCGTGAATCGCCTATAGCAAAGAGAGCGCAGAGAGATCAGGTCATTTCAATTTTTTTCACTGATCGGCGAGATCCTTCTGCCCGAAATAATTGGCGACAATCGTGATGAACATTGAGAACTCGAGAGACTCGGCTTTGCGGTCTTCCGGAAGCAAGGATCTGAGCCGACGGCACATCTTGGCGAGGTCCCGGAGAGCCGCGATGACGTCGGGAAGGAGCGGCTTCTCGACGACGAGCAGCAGGGCGAAGAGCCATTCCCGAAGGGGTCGCGAGAGTCCCTCAGCTTCTGCCCATTCCACCACCAGGGGAATCAGATCGTTCACCTGTTATCAGTCAATAAATCGACTTTTCTTTCACTCACAAGAAACTTAGGAGTTTCAAAGTGGTCTCTATAGGAGTTAGAGAGAAAAAGCCCTTTAAAAAACAAGTGGTCCCGACAGGGGTCTCGCTGAAGAAGAAAAACTTGATCAATTTATTCTATGTTCAAATTTTCCATTGAGAAACGCTCATTCATTATTTCGCAAGGAAATGCTTCTTTTCAAAGTTCATAGCGATAATCGACTAAAGGTTCCCTATATACTTTTGCGAGCTTTAGTGGCTCCTTAGGAGTTGGTAAAGTGAGGCCTAGAGGGGACCTTCCATGGTCCCTAAAGAACCACTCTGGAGTTTCTAAGTAGGCAATTTACTTCAAATTTTTGAGCTTTTTGAAAACATGATGTTCCATTAGAAATTAAATTTGAAAATATGGGATTTGCCGAAATTTTTGAAATTTCAATTTTTCGAAAATTCCAGAAGGCTAGATGAAAAGGATCCACATGAAATGGAAAAATACTTAGTGACCGCTTTAAGGTTTGACGTTCTAATGGTCACTATAGTGGTTGAAAAAGTGACCACTCGAGTGGTTGGAAATTAGTGGCCACTTTAAAAGTCTAAGTGTTACTACTAGAACACTAGAAACTACTAGAGTGTTCATTACACAAAACAGTGCCTTCTATAAAGATGGTTATAGTGGCCACTTTAGTGTATTCTCCAAGTAGTCCTTTAGAAACCTTATAAGTGGTCACTCAAGGTTGTTCCAGCAAAAAGAGAAAAAATCAAACATTTTTCGGCTTGATACTCTTGACGGTTGCTAGGGTCGGCGGCGTTCCCAGGTGGTTCGGAAAGCACGGCTTCAGGTGCTCGACTTCGGGAGCACAGTGCTCCAGAAGAGTCGAACGCCACAATTCTTCGTCGGTCTAAAAAACAGTGGGCTGTTAAGTTTCTCCTCTTATTTTCGGATTTACGACGATTCAGCTCAGATTTTTGAGCCTTGAAAATCTCAAAGATCCCAATTCCGATTTCGATATAAGCTATCAAAAAAAAAAGAACCGCAAAACTAATATTTGGAAATAAATGACAAAAAAAAGCTGAAAATCTCTCCCCAATCAATTTTTTGAATACATGTAGTACAAGTCAGCAAGTCAAGAAAATGTTCAAATTTGAGAAATCCGTCTTTAGTAAGTAAAATTGCGTTTTCTTCAATTTTTTATCTATAGTAAGAGATCAGAAGATCTGGCTCTTTTGCTGAGACCAGAAGCCGATGACGCAACGGACCGTCATCCTCCAGACGCTATTAAGGGCCATTAGCGCAGCCAAAACATAGGCGTCTGGCGCGAGGCAACCGCGCGGGCGGATTGATAAAGCCTGCGTCTTTGCGACCTAGCACAGTCCCTCGCCAGACGCCTTCCCATTCCAAAGACAAGAATAACTTTGTCTTTACAGAACAGGCGGAGCCGACGAGCCACGCAGCACCATCGCCATTCAAGCCGGAGCGGCCGTCTTGCTCCCTCGTCTCCAGCCCATCCCTTTCCCTTTTACTTTCCGGCATTTTTAGTCTGATTATCTGTAGGATTAATCATTATTATGAAAGGACTTTGTGCACTATTCAAATACCCGTGTTCATTTAATTAAATAGAAAAAATAGTCCATTATGGTCAGCAAAGACGGCGCAGTGGAAGCCGGAGGGGCAACTATAGGTCTGAGCTGGTGTGACATTTGACGGACTTTCCAAACTATGAGTAACACAATTTCAAATTATACTCTATTTTTTTTCAATTTATGGAATCTTACAATCGGCGGCCATTTGATCTTCAGCCTCGTTTTGTTCAGAGCCGACTGTTTTTCGACTTTTTCTCGATTTTCGGCAAATTCGGCGCTTTTCGCCAACTGCCATTCGAGAGAAGGTCGTGATGGGTCCTGGAGAATTTTCTTAATTTCGGGAAAATTTCTACAAAAACCTTGACGTCAAACATGGGTTCTCTCAGGTTGAGCCCATCGGTTCCGGCCCATTTTTTGACGGGTTTCGATGTCGACGGAGCGCTCGCCGTAACGACATCCGGACAGGAGTCTCGGCCGGCTCTTACCTGAGAGAAAAAATTATTCAAGAAATAAATTCATCATAGGTAAACTTAGGAACGCCAGGGAGGTCACTAGAGGGGCAACCTTAGGGGCTCTTGTAGGTACTTCTTTTGGGACCACTCTTCCTTCCCCTATAGGGGCCACTGAAGCTTGCAAAAGTGGTTCCTATAGGGACATGCTCGTTTTTTATCGTCATGACCTCTATGATAAGAAGCATCTCCATACGAAAAACAACAGAAGATTTATCGATCAATTTTTATCACTTACGGATTTTTAAATTTCAAACCTGGACAAAAAATAAAAAACCTCTATAGGGACAACTTAAGCTTCAAGGGCCTAGAGGTGAGGCCCTGAACGCCTATTGGGACCACCTCAATTTTACCCCTCTAGGGATCACTTTTTCGGTCTCTATAAGGGCTTTTTTCCTGCTAACCCCTTCAGTGACTACTCTGGCGTTTATAATAATCGATATATATTATTTACTGATTTCCTGCGAGATTGTTCCGATCATTGAAAACTAATGGATTTCTAAAAAAGTTCAGGAATTTTTATACGATAACAAAGCTTTACTTGATTGGGATTCGCACACTTTCGGTCAAATTTTCTTTTCAGTTTCAAAAAATACTCAAAAGTTTTTCAATCAAAATTCGTTTTAATGCAAATAATATACTGGACAAAGTCCAAACGACCTCAAAAAGAAGAGTCTGAAGCTCCTTTTAGAGTTCCTAAAAAGGTGTCAAAAATTTCTCGAAAAATCTTTTTTACCACCTTATTTTCTAACACCTCCTTAGAGGGTCCTTTTTCAGAAAAAGGCGCCTTTGAGGCCTTTCAATTTTTTAATTTTTTTTTTCCAAAAGTCCTGTTTTGAGATCTTTTGGATTTTGCCCGTGATTGCGTGTTTCAATTTTATACTCTATTAAAGTTTTTTACCGCCTAATATCCCTCATAACCTCTATATCCATTAAATGAAACACTTTAAGCGAGAGGAACCAAAAATATTCTATTTCCACTAGAAAAATGTGAATTTCAATAATATTTTGTGGCCTGTCAGCTAAAAAAAAAAGCGTTTCAGCTTTTTCAAAACTTCACCTGTCTCAAATAACTGGCGGCGGTCATCGGAGGGCCATTCAGATCCCCGATTTCTTCCTCTTCATCGACGCCTAGACAAGCTTCTTGGTCCATTTCAATCACTAAGACCTTGAAAAACGTCGAAAAAAATCAAAAAAACCATGTGAAAAAAATAGATAATGTTCTGTTCAAAGACAAACAGATTTTTAAATCAAAAAAATCTGGAAAAAAAGTTTGAAATAATTTACTAGCCTCAACACTAAAAAAATAAAAAAATAGAGCAAAAATAAATTAAAATCAATCTTCCATAAAAAGGCTCTAACCGATTGCACTGATGATAATTTGTACATAAATTACAGAAATAAATTAAAAGTGATCAATGTCGTGAGCAGAGATCAAGAAAACTGGGGCAAAATTAATCGGGAAAGGGTCACGAAAATGGTCAGAATGGGCTGAAAATTGTTACATAATAACTTTTTCGGAATGGAATTTAAAAAGAAGTCGGGAAAACGAGTGGAATGACGGAGAAGGGAAGGAGTGGCGTTGTTCTGAAAAATGTTCGTTAAAGCTGGAATTTTCAAATTTTCCTGAGATTTTTTGCCTTTTCCGAATTTTTTTGTCCCCTTTGTGCAATTTTTCCCCAGCATTGAAAAATTTTAAAAATTCGAAATTCAGTTTTAACATCATGCTACTGTTATTGACCTGTGGGAAAACTTTAAAAAAACATTTTGACAAAAAAAAAAAAGAAAATCAAGGTTTCTAGATTAATGTTTAAAAATACCTTATAATTAATTTTACGAATGTACTTATCACTTTAATTCAGTTTTGTGAACCTTTTGGAGTTATTCTGAAACTGGAAATTGCGTTTGTTACTTAAAAGCCTTTTTTAACGACGTTCCGCCCATTTTTCCTCCGTAGAGTTGAGTATGTCGTGTGCGAGCACCGCGGCGCTCCCGCGCAGAAAACTTACGTCTATCTTATGAGAAAATTTCGTCTCAAGACCCATGGCGATGCTGTCGCATGCGCCTTTATTATGCCCTGTTGTTTACGGTCTCGCCTCTGTAGTTTCCATGACGTCACTAGGTTTCGACTCCGCCCCATAAATATTTTTTTCGCCGCTAACAAAAACTTCGTGGCTGCTTTCATAAAAGTTATTTTTCTGCACACACTGAATGCGGACTTTTACATACAGTACTCTTCGGGAAAAAAATCGTTTTTTTTAAATGTAACGCCCATTTTTTCAAAAATATTCTTTAAACCTGTCAAGTTGCGAAGCGGCGGTCAAACATTCCGTCGCCTGGTCAGCTTTACCCAACCGCATGAGGGAGCATCCGAGTTGCTAAAAAAGGGGGGAATATTCCTCAAAGTTCCAAATTTATTTCCAAACCTGCCACCATTCACAGCAAAGAGGTTCAAGACGCACCAATTCTCTGAAAAAATGAAATGAATAACCTCCATAAATATTCTAAATTTAATATTCTCTTCAACCTAATATCTCAAGCTTCGAATCTGTACCATCAGAAAGTGAGAAAGATAACTAAATTTCGGAGAGTCAGAGATAATTTTTAAATTCACTGAATCACTTCGAATACGGTATTATTTTATATATTAAGATAACCTCAAAGTTCGATTTTAATAATGGTAAGTTCTAAGGAAAAATCCAGGAAAATTTCAGTAGTTTCATTCAATTCTTATGATCACCAGAGTAGTCACTAGAGGGACCACCTTACCTCTTCTATAGGAGAACTAAAGTGACCACTCTATGGAGTTTTAGTTAGTGACCACTCTAGGGGATCATGATAGCGTCTCTATATGTTTTTTCAGCTTCCAAATAAGTAAGAAAAATGAAAAACGTCCTCTAGGGAGCCCTATTTTTCCCCTAGGGGGTTTTTCTCCTCACCCCTACAGTGACCCCTCTGGCGTTCGTAACATCTTCCAATCTACATTCTTCATAAATCTGATTCTTTTTCCTGACCTGTACAAATGTTCAGACATCTTCAAATTGCCGTCGTGAGCGTACAGCTTGGCGAGATGGGACATTGTCGGGACATGGGCGGGACACAAGGCCAGGGCAGAAAGATAGGCGGCTTTCGCTTCACTTCTCAGTTTCGACGCCACCAACTCGTCTTCGATTTTCTCAGCTCTACAGTTGAGTAGACGTCCCTGAAGCCGAAGGAATTTTGTAAATATTTTCTATTATAGTCTGTGTACCACGACTTGGAATTTCACCAAACGACATTACGCTGTGCCGCTGCGCGCCTTTGCGAACCTTGGTCGCGCTTTTAATTTTTTTTATTTTTATTAAGGTAATCTACTTTCATGTGCTCCCACAGCAATAACAATCAATTGAAAGCGTGACCTAGATTCGAAAGACGTTTCGCGAACGCACGCAGCGGAACATCGGAATGTCGTTCGGTGAAATTCCAAGTCGTGGCACACAGACTATAGTTGAATTGATCATAGGCGATTCACGGCTAGCTTGGGACGCAAAAAAGGCGTCGTCTCTCTGCGCTCTCCACCTAGCAGGCACTGTCTCCTTTTCACCGCGTCAGGACCCATTTTCGATGGCTCAAGCCAGCCGTGAATCAGTTATACAAGAAAAAAGGAAAATCCAGAAACAAAAATGAGTGGAAAGAATACAGTACTGACCATCTACGACTCTTTTGATGATTTTTGAGAGAGTCGTCCAATTTTTTTTTAATTTTGTGAACGTCCTATAGTGGTCTCTCAAGGGGCCCTTTAGGGTTGCCTATCTAGTGACCAATCTAGCATTCCTAAGAATTCTCTTCCTGCGAACTTTACTCCAGATTTTTTTCCCTATGGCTGTTTTTTTTTGTGATTATTCTAATGTTAGAAAAACAAACGTTTCCTAGTGGAATGGGCTCATAAATTTGAGCTGAATCGTCAGAAAACCACCCAAATTTTCTATCCTCGTCCCATAATAATATTTCTAATAATATCCGATTTTTTCTATTCACCTTCAAGTACATGGCCTGCGGGGAATGAGGGAACAAATTGACGGCCTGTTCGACACATCTTCCGACTTCCGCCTGTTTTCCCTCGGCAAGGTAGAGCTCAGCCAGTGACATCCAAATGTCCGCCTGGAAATTGATATCCTGTTATTGTAACTTTTTTTCAAAATATTCGAGTTTTTTCTAAATTTTCTGAAGCTTAGAACCCTTGAAGTACTATCTTTTTGCAAAGTTTTCATAAATCTAATCGATTTTGCGACTCAGGCAGGTTATGTTTTCCAAAAACTGGATATTTAATATTTACCACGTTTTAATCGTACGTCGGAACTGCAGAGTGATTCCTATGGGGCCATTGAAGGTTTCCCTCTAGGGACCACTTCACCTCCCCCTCTAGAGATTTAGCTAGTGGCCTTTCTGAAAACTCTATAGGGACCACTTCAGCTTTGGGTACTTAAGGGTCAGGCCTAAACCCTTACAGACCACCTAAATTTTACCCCTATAGGGGCTGTTTTTCTCCCTAACTCCTATAGGGGCCACTGTGGCGTTCCTGAGTGAATCTACCTCATTTTCTCCATTTTCTAATTTAGATATTTTGTTAATTTCAAAAAAAAAACAAACCTGAGCCTTGAACTTGGACCAAACTTCGTTGATTCCGCCACAGCTGGCGCCACTATCGCTGGCCGTCGAAGTTCCGCCGACTTCAGAAGGGGCGACGCCACTTTCGATAACTCAAAGGGCAAAGATAAGTTCATAAAAAATTTGAAACACCGTGACCGCATTTGGAATGGCTCGAATCTTCGCGGTTGGTGATTATCATACTTTACACTTACAAAGAGATTGTAAAATAAAACAAAATTTGACGAAAAACCGCTGCATCGACTTTTTGTAATTATTAAGAAAGCAAAATTTTCGTCTTCAATAAATAATGATTCGACTAATCGGTACTTGAACTTTTTTCCTGTTTCTGAAACAGGGATCTCCAGAAAACATCTCAAAGAAGTTTTTGTCGCTTTATCAAATTTTGGATTATTTCCACTGTTATCCAGTAGCTCTAACGTTATTTTGATGCTACTCGCGCAAGTCGTTTCGCGGTCCGGCGCATTTTTTTCAGCTGTCCGTCAGTAACTTCAGGCTTTTCGATGCTTCTCGCGCAAGTCGTTTTCGGTCTGGCGCACTTCTATAGCTTAAAACGCAACCGTCACGCGCTGATTCATTCCACATGCGGCCACTTTTTTCAAATTATGGTTGATTTTGTCAGAATTAAATTCATTATATGTGTGAAATAAAACTTTAAAACTAAAATTATTATATTCACATGCAACTATAGTTTATTCTACACGGCTTGAAAAATTCTGACTACTCTGCGCTCTCTTCCTTCTCGGGGTTTTTCGAATTTTTTATGACCTCGCCAGAGAGAGAAAAGAGGGCGCAGACAGGTCAGACTGTTTCGAGGCGTTACAAGCAATTTTCAAGCTTTTCAGACTTGCATGAAACTTTAGGCAGAGCAAAGAAGTTCCAAAAATTAATTTTCTCTTTCGAAATTCATTAAATCATGGAATTTTTTGTCTGGAACTATTTTTCAATGCTCAAGGTTCCACACATATAAGGTCTCTGATCTAGTCGGTTCACGGCTGGCTTGAGCCATGTAAAAAAGGTCTTGACACGATAAAAAGAGATAGTATCAGGATTATGGAGAGCGCAGACAGACCACGCCCAGCCGTGAACCGCCTCTGGCATGCACTATACCGTGTTCAAAGTAATTCCTTGAAAATAGCCGTCAGAGAAGGAAAAAGATAACTAGAAATTGGAGAATCAGACATGAATTTCAATTTGGCGAAAATTCTTCTGAACAGGGAATACAAGTCAATAGCGTGATTCGCCCAAAGAAAAATAAATCTCAGGATTGAAACAGCCAACTCGAAGAAAACAAAAATTTCTCCTGTCAAAATCTACCGGAGAGATCGATGGCCGAGGCGGTGGTCGAAGTGGTGTTCAGCACCGGGGCCGTGAAGCCCATCAACTGCGCCGAGCTGATCAACGGCGTCACCGGAGTCATGTCTCGGCCCAACGATGGAGTTCCTTCAATTCCTACTCAGTCTGGCGAAATTCCAAGCAGGTTTCAAAGCTTTTCGAAAAATCTTTAGGATTTTACTGTAAAATTCGAATTTTAAAGATTTTTTCGTCTTTCTTTGGATGAAGACTTTCTGAATTTCCTGAATTTTTATATAAATTTTTAAAATCTCCGCTGAGTTTTCAAATCTGAAAATTTGACAGTTTTGAATCTGAAATTTGAATCCGAGCAATTCATAAAATTTTTTCTCATTTTCGAAAAACCTTCGCGATTTTTTCGTAAAATTCGAATTTCCAAATTTTTTCAATATTTCTTTGGGATAGAAGTCTCTATTTTTCTGAATTTTTTTAAAGGATTTTTTTGGAAATCTATCTTTCGGTGAACCTTAAAATCCTAAAATGTTAACCTCAGCTTGTAGAAACAGTTTTTCACTTTTTCCGAAAAATTCTCCAATGTTTTCTCAATTTCAAAAAAATTTCTTCGAAATTTTTTTATTATTTTACTTTTTTTATAATTTATCTTTCGGTAAATTTTTTTAAATCGTCAAAGGTAGAGGAAAATTTTTACTTTTTCAAGGAAATTCTCAAATTTTATCTTTCGGAGAGCTTTTTTTAAATTTTTTTCTGAATTTTTCAATTTTTCTACTTTAATTCGTGGATTTCAAAAAAACGTAGAGCCACTTTTTTTATACTTTACAAAATTTTTCCATTCAAAAATCATATTTTTACACATTACAACTTGAAGGACCGTCCATGCAACCGGCCTTTTCTTTTTAACCAATTTTTTTCTGAAATTTTTTTCCGTAGCAAGTGCATAAAAAAACTTTTAAAAAAATCCCTTTTTTTAACTGTTTAAAAGCTTTAAATTTTTTTAAACTTCTCAAGCATGCCTTAACTTTGCAATTAGAGAGCAAAAAAACATTTTTGCAAGCATTTTTTTAATATATATTTTTTTCAATAAGTTAACTATTATTTCAAGCTTCCTTAAATTATTCAGGCAAAAAAAAGTAGAAAAACTGTGAAACTATGCCAATTTCGGATGTGAAAAACAAATATTCGACTAATTAGGTATTTAAAAATATTTCGAAAATAGCTCAAAAAGCCGTTTTATAGAGGTTACTGAGCTATGACCGCCTGATTAAAATCAAAAAAAAATTTTTTTGGTTTTTCAAGTTTTTCATATAGGCATAGCTTTCACTGTAATCTTGTTTTTTTAGGTAAAGTTTTTTTCGCGGAACTGTCCCGCCCATCTCTAAGAGGGGGAGGAGCTTAAAAAGGTCAAATGAGCTTTTTTTAAATGCTCGTTCAATGCTCGAAAAGCTCAAAATAAACAAAATCTGAAAGAATTTCAATCTTTTTTGCCATTCACCAGTCTTGGTGCTGCCTTCTCTCAACAAGGTCGTCCCATCAGAAGCGTTCAAATTGGTCTGATTCCTGTCCTCGTCGTTCAGGACAACGAACGAGAAAGAATTGTCGCGTCGTTTCCAGAAATCGAGCAAATGGGAGCACGTGTCGAGGGATTCCTCAACTCGGCCTGCACAAATATCGTTGAAATCCGACATTTTTTTTAGGATCAGTACCAAATTTGGTTTCGATATGAAGCCGTAGGACAAGGAGGCCGTAATTGTTGGGAAAATCTTTCAGGGCGTTTACCACGAGTTCCAAGGCGCCCTGAAGAAGAACAATTTTTTTTTCGAGAGATTTTTGGAACGCCAGAGTGGTTCCAAGGCGCCCTGTATAGAAAAAAATTGTTTTTGAGGGGTCTTAGAAACGCCAGAGTGATCCCTATAGGTTCTTGAAGGTTGCCCTCTGATGACCACTTTGTCTCCCCCTATAGGGATCCGCTGAGGCTTGCACAAGTGGCCCCTATAGGGGCATGTTCTTAGGAAAGCTTAACTAATGCTATTTTACAACTAGGAAGGAAAATGATATTTTCTAACTTTATAACTCCTTCAAAACCTCTTTCAAAGTTCTCTACCTGAACTTAATATCATTTAAAATTCGGTAAATTCAAAAATCCTTATTCTAACTTCTTATATGTAGTTTTTTGAAACTTCCTCCTTCCTCAAACACTTTCAAAATGAAAAAAAAGACGTTTTTGTTTTCTCTGAACACTTTCAACTCTGCAGTTGGTATTTTTCCAAAATTTGGTCACTAAATTTTTCGATGTACTTTCCAATAATGCCTTGTGAGCTAATTTTCTAAAACCGAGCCAAAAACGGTTTTGAGACCTTCAAATCGCCATGAGCCGTGAAGACCAAGGCGAGAAGCATGATGGCGGCCGGCTGTTCGCTGTTCAACTCCAGACTTCTGGCACAGCGTTCTCTGGCCGCTTCCAGGTCACGCGCTACAAAAATAAATCAACAGAAGTCTTTAAAAAAGAGATATTTTTCTCAAGGTGATGGTTGAACTTTTTACAGCTTTTTTACAGTGTACCGTGACCCTTCGGAATTGAAAAAAACGTTTTGTTGGCAGAAACTTTTCCTTTCGAGAAATGAAGGTTCCAAGTTCGAAAACCCGACTTTAGCTCATTTATCTAAATTTTCAGAAAAATTCCAAAGCCAATAGTGAAATTTCTTTCCTAGAAAAGATTTATTCCAAAATGGAAAATTATAATTTTATCATTTAATTTTTTCTTGCTATTCCAGGGTCAGCGGCAAGCGGAAAAAAAGGATAAAATGTCTGGCAATCGATAATTTTTTCGTGGTATTTTCATTATTCGCATTTCACTATGACGATTCATAGTTCCAAAACTAGGCAATTTTTGGAAAAAATGGGTATTTCGAACGTTTCAGGCATCAAAACTTGACTAAAAAAGAGTGAGAATATTTTTCTCCTTTCCTGGATTCAGGAGATCTCAACGATTTTAACAAAAATGCAACTATCCACTAGAAAATCCATAAAATACGGACAAATCGCATGATAAAGTGCTGCATAATACAGGGCCAAGTAGTCGTGGGCGTCTGCGGCGACGACGTCTTCCATGAGTCGGAGGGTCTTCACCAACTCGCTCCTTTTCTGCTCCCAAGACGTTCGTTGCTGGGCTCTTTGTCTTGAAGAATATAACTTTATTCTGAGATATTGAAATGAGGAAACCCCATGGCGATCGCTTGAAGAAGCTGACAACGCGTCATCAGAAAGGCCTGTTGGCCGTCTTTTCCACAGATCGCAAGAGCTTTTTCCGCGTGTGTTAGAGCTAAAATTAAAACTTCAAAAGATGGCGTTCAAAATCTTGCTGTCATTTAGCGAAAGAAGTATCAATCTGCGTCTAAATCTGCTTTTTAACACAGTATCACTACAGCGCTTGATCCTTTTTGAAGAATAATTTATTCAAAAAAAGTCAAAGTCAAAAATGCAACTTTCGAAGAACGGTTTTAAAATTCGTCGAAATTTGAATTTTATCCATCTCTACCATTTTCTTCAAGTTCGCCTCCGAAAAGTAGTTTGGAAAAAAAACCATTCCTCTTTTTTCTGTCCTAGCCCGCTTTTTGAAACTTCAAAATTCGTTCTCTGCGCCCTCCTCGTCTCTCGGCGACGCTCTCATTTTGACGTGCTTTTTCCTGTTTCTCTGACCTCATCGATGAGAGAACAGAGAGACGCAGACACTCTAAAACTGTCAAGCCGGACGGACTACAGTACCGTCAGAAAGAAACATTAAAAAACATTTTGTTCACAACTTCCTCATAAGGTGCTCAATTTTTTCGAATTTCTATAAAGCTGCGTTTTTTCTGCAAACTGAAACTCCACCAGAGTTTTGCAAAAAACAGTTATCGTAATTCCAAATTCGAAAGTTCCAGAAAGATTAAACAAACAATTTGTGATCGAAGAAGCGTTTTTTCGTATCTTTTCTAACACAACTATAGCTGATACACGACTGGCTTGAGCCATCGGAAAAAAGGTCCTGACACGATAAAAAAAAGAGAGTGTTTGGCTGGTGGAGAGCGCAGACAGGTTAGCCGCGAAGCTATATATGTAACAATATCAACCTTCTACTTTCCCGCAAGACTGTTTCAAACAAAAAAAAAATATTTACCCGAATCATATTGGGAGAAGCGCTCGATGTAGAGCTGCGAGAGCATCATCAGCTCGATGGCAGAGGAATGTTCGGCACAGGACGAGGATCCGTCGTTGGACGACGTCGTCGAGACGGCCTGTTCCAGAACGCGCGCGGCTCGAGTCCATCGGCCACGGCAGAGTAGAGAAAGGGCCAGTTGTTCCCTTCATTTTTACATATATTTTCTTTTTCAAGGCGACTTTTTAGTCCCGCTCGGTGAATTTTTTGATGATACTTTTAACAACAGCCGGAGAATTGCACATAGACAGTCACAGAAGAGGAAAAAAATCTTATCGATAATCTTTTTTTTTCCCTCGAAAATAGCTTTAAGGACTTCAAACGACGCTTTTTTTCACTTTTTCTGCCTAGGAGACAATTTTCGTAGCCTGAATTTTCATGAAACAAGCTTTTTTTTTCGAGTTTTAGAGCTTTAAAATCTTCAAACGACGCTTATTTCTATGATTTTCGCATTTTTCTCAAGAATCAAAGGGTATATATCGAGGAAAAAAACTCGGAAAAAAATTTTTTTTTCCGTTTTTTTGAAGAAGGTCATCATAAGGTACACAATTATCCTCAAAACTCCACCAAAAGCTAGAAATTAGTCAAAAAATCAGTGAAACTGACCACAAATAAGAATCCTGGTTGACGAACTTCATGGCTCGTTCATAAATTGTGGAAAGAAGTTGGTATTGTCGGAGTGAGGAGAGGATCTCCAAATAATTTGTTTCAATTTTTAGAAAATCACTTTTTTTTTTTCGCTTAAATCGTGGTCGCATTTGGAATGGCTCAACGCTTACAGACTTTTTTCTAAATAGGAAGCTTCAAAATGAAAAATATTGGAGAAAATCATTTTCTTGAAAAAATGCCGTCGTGCGCAACTCATTTCAGGTCGGATGCGTTTTTGAAAAATCATTTCAAAGTCGAGTCATTCCCAGTGCAACCATGGGCTCTAATAAAACAGTTAATCATTGAAAATTTATTGAAAAGTGAAAAAATGTTTCCAGTTTTGATTATTTTCTTGGTTTCCCTCCATTTCTAATTTTTAGGAATTTTTCGCTGTAAGACCCTGAAACGAACCAAAGTGAGCAGATTATAAACGGATTTCGCGTTTCGGACGCTTTGAATTCGTGAAACGGACAAATCTTCGGATCTCGATAACACGACGTCGCGAGTCACCAGTACCTGGAAAATATCCTTTGAAACATGAGAAAAAACATATTGAAACAGAAAAGTTCGATAAATACAAAAAAAAATCACCTCACTGATCATAAGCAGCAAAATAATCTCTTCAAGTCGTGAAGATGGGGAGAAATAGCCTCGTTGTGATCCGGTATAAAAAAACTGAAAAAAATCATACTTTTTTTCTTGGATTTTTTTCAAGAAGTTATTCGATTGAAATGAATAAAGATTTTTCAAGCGCCAAATCAGTACAAAAATTCTAAATTTTTTTAAATTTTTTTAAAAAGAAAATTCCCAGCGGAAATCATAAATCTATGGCCAATTATACTGGAGAACACAAAATTTCTTGAAAACTTGAAAAAAATTTCAAAAAAATTCCAGGCTAAAGTTATCTTTTTTTCCACTGAAAACTGGAAAATCTTTGTCTCATTTATTCAAGAACACATTTTTTTAACCCGGATCAATCAACCGATTTTTTTGGATTTTAAAGACCTTAATTTTTGAACAGGAGGTTTATGAAATCCTTATTTTCTTCAAAAAAAATGATGATTGCTCGAAGTATTTATTTAAAAAATAGTGTCAATTTCAAAATCCAACTCCAGGAAAAAAATTCAATTTGAAGCTTTATGAAACCAAAGCCTTCAAAAAAAGGGTCAAAACTTTTTTTCTCAAAATCTATTTGAATCTAATTTATGAGCTCCAAATTGATCTTTTGAACACCTCAAATTCTGGCTCTTCATGCTGAGCGCCTCGCTGATCGCCCGATCGCTGGGGATCGCGGCGCGAATGAGGAGTTCTGCGAGTTGTCGCGACAACTTTTGCTGCAGTCGCTCGCCGGTTGACTTGTCGCCGAGGCAGGTGATGATTCGCCGGTACCTTCAAAAACTTTTCCCTTATATTTTTCGGTTTAAAAAAGATCTATTAACCTTTTTTTAGCGTTATGTTAATGAATCAACTGCCTATTTTATATGAGAGAATTCAAAACGAAGAGTTAATCGAGAAAAAAACTCGGAAAAATACTAGCCATCGGGAAGTTTCCTAGCGATATGGAAAAGTCGACGTTCGAAAATTCGCTGATCTTTATTTCATTCCAACAAAAATCTCCCTTCGAAGTGCGAGGCCTGTATCTGTGCATGCGCCTTTTAATATGCCAGTTTTATTATAGACGATTCACGGCTAGCTTGGGACTCAAAAAGGCGTGGCCTGTCTGCACTCTCCACCAACCAGGGCACTTTCTCGTCTCTTTTCGTGGCAGGACCCTTTTCGCGATGGCTCAAGACAGCCGTGAATTAGCTATAAAGGCGCACAGAGACAGGTCGCGCGCATCGAATGGAAGGATTCTTTAACGTGGAAGAAAACAAAAATCGTGAGAAGCTGGAGCGGAATGAGCTATATCACATTTAAAAAATACTGATTTCCAAATTTTCGCTCCAACTCACCTTTGAAATCACTGTAAGTTATGCTCCAAGCTACTTTTTGATCCAGAACTCAAGTTACTGTTTCACAAATACTTTTAAATGGTGAATCAACGTGAATATGATAATACATATTCCTTTCTATGTCGAATACAGTATATAACCTGTTCAGATTTTGAATATCAAAAACAATGACGTCATTCGAAAACGCTCTGTGGATGGCTCGCTCTTTGATTGGTTTAACGCACAAGTAGGGGCGGAGCTTGGAAAATGACCAAATTCAAATTTTTAATTCACCAAAATTCTTCTTTCGTCTTTCACTTATCGATTTTTTTCATTTAAACATTTTTTTCTAATCAAATAAAAATTTTTTTAAATTATTATTATTATTATAAAACAATACTAAAAAAAATTTCTTTGATCCTGAACTTTCTCAAAAAAAGGCTCGAACAAAAAAAAATTTTTAAAATTCCTAATTGCATTTAACTTGAACCTTTTCCCACACTACTGTAAATAAATAGGAATTCGGTTGAAACACTAAAAAAATTGAAGAGCTATTGACTTCGGCTTTATCGAAAAAAATAACACTAAAAAAATAAAATTACTCAACTTAGCGAATAAATATTAAGGTTAAAAAAATATTTAATTTTTGAAAAAGAAGTTGTTTTTTTCTCTTTTTAAAGAGAACTTTTGTTTAAAAAAATTTGTTTAAAAAAACGCATTTTTTTGAAAAAAAGAAAAATCCCTACATCAAGGATAGTTTCCCATTTCTTTTTTTCAACTTGTAAACTGAAAAAACCATTCGATCCCCTCGCTTCCATTTTTTTCTTCTGTGCAATCGTATCTTTGGCCCGAAGGACAGCCACTCTTTCCAAGCAGCATTCCAAGATTTCTCCTGAAATTTAAATTTCCTTATTTTTCTCATTATGCTTCTTAAAACTTTTTCTAAATCTTAACTTTAAAAAAAATATCTATTCAAAAACGAACCAAGCTTCTCGGCCGGTTTCCCCGTAACAGAGCTTGTGCTGACATTTGCTCCTAAAAATCCTCATTTTCCAAATAAATGAATCCATTTTTGTCACCTTTCGGAGCTTGCGCAGAAAATATCGTCTTTTCCAGTTCATTGATGAAAGAAATGGCCAATTCGGCGGATTTTTCAAAGCAAAAGAGGGCTTTTTGTTCGTAGGAAGTGTTGGATCCGACGCTTTCCGAGCGGGATCTTGAACTGACTTCCATTGTTTCCAGGCAAAGTCCTGAAAATGAAGACGATGAGATTTTTGACAAGCTTCAACGAGGTGATTAAAAAACAAGCAACTTTTTTGACTTTTTATCATTTTTTTATTAAATTTTTAAACGATTTGGGAGAATTCGTGCGGGTATATAATTAAAACCGTTTCTTTCCTATTAGTTTATGCTTTTTATTTTTCGAGATTTTTACTCCATTTCTTCGAATTTGAGCGTATTTTTCAAAAAAATTTGATTTTATATGGACATTTTGAAAAAAATGATGAACTTATTCATCAAAAAAAGTAACATGATTAAAAAAAAAATTTTTATCCAAATATAAATCTAGACGAAGATCCGAAAATCACAGATTTTCCAGAATACGATTTTTCTTAATTAGAAGCGACTAAAGGACATACACGAACACTTTTTTTGTATTAAGAATCTTTTATCAAACGTATGACACAGTGATTTGATTTTAACTACCAATAATCCCAAAATTCTCTTTTTCCAATGTTTCGTCGTTTTGTCAACGTCCATTATTTTTTTTAAATGTTTGCATAATGAGGAAAATTATTGTAACTCAAAAAAGAATATAAATCTTAGGAATCTCTCTGGAATTAAATATTTTTTATCACTTTTTATCACATTATAAGTGCAGTTTTTTTAACGTTCCTTCAGGCAAAAGTGACTATTTTTTTGATGCTCTAAAAAAATCAATACAAATACAACATCAAAAAGTTTTTTATTACATTCAAAGACTAGAAAATGCTTACAGAACTTCAAAATTATTTCCAAACCCTTTTTCTCAATATTTCATACCTTTAATGGCATAAGCTTCGGCGACAAGACGAAGAGCTCGGAGTGTTCGAAACGGCGTATTCGCGTTTTCCATTCCAGAATTGTCAATGTCGATCAAAGACTTTGAAAAATGAGTTCAATACAGGTAATTTTTCTAATTATTGTACCTTTTGATACTCGGCACAGGTATAGTGGAGTTTTGAAAGCAGAAGATTCGCTTCTAGAATTGCGCTTCCGTTTTTTCCGTGCTCTCTGAAAATCGGGAAAAAATTTCTTTCTTTACTGTTGATTTTCAAGATATTTCTGATTCTTTCTAATCCGCCTGAACTTTGAAAGATCACTCAATTTTTTGAAAGATCGGTGAGATTTTTCTTTAAACATCAGGGGGAAACTTTTCTCTTCAGTAATATCTCTCAAAATTTTTTTCTGAAACTATCAAAAATGCTCTCGAACTTTAAAGAACATTCGCAAGGTCTAACAACTTTATTTATTAACGTTTTTTTATTTAAAATTGTTATTTTTTTGAGCAATTTTGCTAGAAATCTTTTAAAAAAATGGAAACTATTTCACACCATAAATTCATCAAAATCACAGGAACTAATATATTTTTCGTACTCGAACCAAATTATTTCTAAAAAAATTCAGAAACCGTAAAACTTTCTTTTTGTCTTATCATCAGTTTCTGTTCGTGAAGCAATATTCAAGTGAGTGAAAATTGTTGAAAAAAATTGAAACAAGCAATTTGAAGAAAATTTTGAAAAAAATTTTTAGCTTAATGTTTTTTTCCTGGGAGTTTATATCTTTTTTTCCGAAACGGATTAGAAAGATAACAATAAAAAAATCATTGAAAAACCGATAAAATCTTCATCTTGCTTTAAAAAATGACAAAAAAAGAAGCTTTTCGAGTATTTTTACAGGTTAACTTTTCATTTTGAAGAGCTTCTTCAGCTTTATTCAAGTCCTCAAATAGAATTTGTCATTTCAAAATGAAACTGTACCTAATAGTCGTGTAAAGCTGCGACTCGGCTCCTTTCACTTTGTCGTAGTGATCTTTATTGGGCCGTAGGATTTCTCAAAACATCAATTTATCCCAATTTTCGACCCGAAATCCACCTCCTTGCTGCTCCAAATATGACTCCAGTTGAACTTCTCCGAGTAATAATTCGTAGACATCTTCCAAACCGGAATGTTTCGACCTCACGGCTGGAAGAAGTTCCGTGAGGCGTTTCCAGTTTCCTGAAGCCTTTTTCTTCATTTTTCATAGCTTTTTTATTCTGAAACCGTCAGTTCGAGCTCGGTCGACCTCCGCCTCGAGGCGACTGCCTTTCAACTTGCTCATCTGGCTTTTACCTTCAAAATTCTTTTTTTTTTTTTGAACATGTTAGAAGTAATTGGAACGAAAATCTCGTATAATAATTCAGTGTGTTTAATCAATATGAAGGGTGAGAAAGTAAATATGAAGAGGAAAAATTCTTTTTTTTTTTTCAAGATGAAAAAGAACCCCAAAAGCTTCCTTCAAGAGCATTTTTTCTGCATCTTTTCCGTTCTTTCATCTTGAAGCTTTTTCTGATCGAAATAATATCAAAATGCAGTTCAAAAACTTCAGAGAAAGCAGAAAAGTTACTTTGAAGCTGCAAACATAAAGCTCAAAAATACTTTCTCGATCATTATGTGGGACATTCCAAGCTAATTTTGAAGTTCCTAGTTTTCCGTTTAGCCTGTACTCACTTTCCTCTTCACAAAAAAATCCAATTCATTTTTTTCACAAAGAAAAAAAATAATTGAAAATTTGAAAACAGAAAATGGGATAATATTCATCTAAAACTGTACTGAAACAAAATTTGGTTTGAAACTACCAGATTTTTTTTGATTTTTTTCGATAGTACTTACTTCTTCTGAAGCTGCTGGTGATTGAATTTGGCATAATTTTAGCAAAAAACCGTTGCCCAAGACAAGAAACAGAATCCGAAAACTAAGACGCCAAAAATTTCCATATCACTTTTAGAATCAAACTACACTCCATTTCCATCTCACTTTGTCATTTTTCTTCATTCCTGAGACAATTTGAAAATATAATATTTTTCTTCTTTAACCATTGTCATTCCTCATGAGAACTTTTAAGCTTGAAATGAACTATTTTTGAAGATATTTCAAGGAAATAATGGAAAAACTACCATTTTCAACTGACTGAGGACTTTTAGCTATTGCCGTGTTCAAAGTCATTCCGCAGAATACAAAATAGCCTTCGGAGAGTGAAAAATATAACTAAATTTTGGAGAGTCACGGAGGATTTCGACATATATTTGAAAATTTAAAAAAAACCACCATGCTCCAAAGATATCTCCATCAGATTCTCAACAAATAGAACAGATTTCATGCTTCGGAAAAGCTAAAAGATTTATTAAAACTTAACAACTGTGAAAAACAAACGGGACAGAAAAATCTAATTAAAATGATAGGAATATTGATAAATGGAATTAGACAGATCCAGAGTTCATTTTCTGAAGATGCTCGACCATGAAGTTGCTGGCGTCGATCATTCGGTTCACGCAATTCTGAAATCGAAAATTTTCCAAAAAACGTCATTATCGGTATTATTTGAAGGCTTTCAAAACGAGGAAAAATCTCAGAAAGGATATTTTTAACAAAAAAACCCATTTATTAAAAACTCTTGTTATATGGCTTTTTTTCAAAAAAATTTTCACTATAAGGATATTTTTTTGAAAAAAATTTGGACGAAATAAAAGACGACCGAAATATAATATTCCAACAGAAAAATGTCTGAAAAAGTTCAAAAAAATACATTATTTTTTTAATATGATAAAAAAAGCCGGATGAATTTTTTTAAAAAAATCTTCATTTTTTTCTCTTATAAAAAAATTTTTTTGGAGCTTTTTTTCATGAAACTTTTAAAAAAATGGAGCTTATAAAGTGTTTTGAAAGGACTTTTTCAGAATTCAAAGCAACCGTCAGAGAGCGAAAAAATAACTAAACTTTTGAAGAGTCAGAGATAATTTTGAATTTCGCTGAAACTTCTTTGAGCATTACATCAGGAAAAACTATTTTACATCTTTATATAAGAACATTTAAAAATATTTCATTACCTTAAAGGTTCTTCGAAGCTGTCAGAGGTTCTTAATGCGAAAAATACAAAACCTGGATGCAATTCTGCGTCTTTCCGTCCATCTTGCTTGGCGGCCGGTAGTCGGCGAAGCAAATGTCCCAGCAACGTCCAGTCAAAGTGTGGACCTTGACAAAAGTCGTTGAGAAATAAACAAGTTCACGAGGAAAAACCTGCTCAGTGAACTTCTGTCGCTGAGTTTCAGCCTGGAGCTGCTGGAGAAACCGAGCGAGCGACGGATCAACGTCCATTTTCTACAAAAAATTAGTTAGCAACTAAAAAAGAAATGAAATTTTCATGAGAGCAACGATAAATAGTGTTATTTATTTACTCATGTACAAAGTGAGAAAAAAATAAATAAAAAGTAATGGACCGGCTTTTTAGTAATTTTTTTACGAATGGCTTTCCGGATTGCGAAATTAATTAATAAATCGCAGTTTTTTTATAAGAAAAACGTATATATAGCTCTTTAAAAGGCGATCAGAAACACTGTCTGTGTGAAAATAACGACTATTTCAACAGACAAAGTTACTTCACAAAGCATTTTACCTGAAAAAAATCGTAAAAAAATTTATTCTAATTTACAAAAAAAGTCCTAACAAAGTTCTCTAAGCTTCATCTTTTTCTGTACGATATAAAAATTTTGTTACTTTGATCCGTTATAGCCCATTCCGTGCCAGCGCCTTTAAAATAACGAAAATTTCAGGCTTAATTAAAGACGCATGCAGATACAGACCACGAGTGTCGAAGAAAAGATCATTCATCTCGGAAAAAAAAAACGTGAAAAGATAACACCGAATGGACTATCACAATCACGAAAAAATCATAGGAAACACTTTTTTTAATCCAAAATTATCGTTGCAACGAGGCATCTTTCGTATAACTTCAGGTCTTTTGAGACTTCTTCGCCTTTAAATTTATCAGAAAGAAACTTTGAAGGAACTATCATTGTTAAAGCCGCACACAGTTCATATTTCATAAAGGGTTGAACAGAAATATTCCATAGATTTCAAACAAACACAAAAAAGAAACCAAACATGAATAAAATCTTTATTCTTCTCTTCCAATAGACTTTTACACCGTCCAGGGTGCATCTAATCTAGAATTTCTACGGTTCATAGAACTCTACTATCCAAAATATATACATATCAGGGCGAAATCTCTTCAGGAGAGTCCGTGGAAGCCCGCGGATCGGGACTGTTCATATTTACATCGATTCTGTCCGAATCGAGACCAGTCAGCATGGAATTGACGATACCAGGAGGGATATTGAAAGAACCCGTACAATTGATGGAGGAAAGTAGATGGCATTGTTGATAAATGTGACTAGAAGAGGCTAGCTGGGAGCTATACGAAGGCAGGGAGAAGGTTCTTGGGTGCAGGAGAAGTTGGTGGTCGGGTGGGGGGATGAATGAGGTGGATGGAGGGTTTCGAAGGGCCGACAGCATCAATCCTTGGAGTTCGCGCTCCTTTTCCAGAACTCTTTCTTCCAGGAGCAGTCGCTCGCTTTGAAGTCGGAGCCAGATCTGGAATTTAGCTGTTTTTTGAAAATAATATGAATAGATTAATGGAACCAACGAGATCAATGAGACCAATAAGATCACAATTTCTTTTAAACTTCGATTTTTTGAACTCGACTTTCGGCGCAGTGACTCTACATTTTCAATTTCAAGAAAATCATTTTAAGCCAGAATTTTTCAATAAAAAGCTCAATTTTCATGACGAAAAAAATGCTGAGACATACAAAAGAGCTAAAAAAGACATTTTTTTACAAAATTCGTCATCAGGACACTTTAAAAACACGTTAAAGTTTCAGGATTATCTCAAAAAAATTTCTTATGAATTGCTACTAATGCAAGATTGATATGTATATCATTTGAAAAATCGAAAAAGGACCGTTTTAAAACCGCCGCAAAGTAAAAATCCAGAAGATTGGGAATACATTTCAGACAGCTTGGGAAAAAAATTTCAGGGCTGATATTAAATTTTTAATTAAATAGCGGAATTTCGTTCTACAAATCCTATAAAAATATATCTGTTTGATTTTTAAATAAATTCATTTTTTTCCACAACTTTGTGTTCACTTTAGTCTTTCATAAAAAGTAATACATTTAGGGCGGTTTTTACTCTGATTTCTAAATGTCATTTTTTTCAACTTTTCAAAAAGTGTAAGTATCAAATAAATGATTTTTTTCATGAACATTCAAAAAAACTAAAATCTTCAATTTCCCGAAAAAAATTATAAATTAAAAAAAGCTTTAAAAAAACATCAGTTGACATATTTTTCTGAAATACAAGGAGTTTTTTTCGAAAAAAACTATCGAATAATTTCGGAATGCCAAGCAAAAGATTTTTTTCAAATCCTAGATAATTTTTTTAATTGAAAGTTTTTTGAGAAAATTGAAAAAAAATTCGAACCTCTTTATAAGCTGGCGATAACGAAGATAAAGCGTTGAAAAAAATACAGGAGTTGGCTGATTTGAAGGGTTTGTGAGATGAGAAGGCCTGAAAAATTTTATTAATTCAAAAAAATTCGATTTACGAGCAAACCTATGAAAAGTTCGGCTGCTTTCGGTTGGAAAAATGTTGAGGAAGTTGAGATTTTGATGTTTCGGGCTCCTGAAAATATATTAATTACTTAGAAAACAATAATTTTTAATGTTTTTCTTGGTGGTATGAAAAACACCAGCGAAAAATTCAAACGGCGATTTTTTTCCGATTTTTTTCATATCGCTAGGGAACTTTCCGACGGCCACCTTTCCGACGAAATTTTTTTCCGACTTTTTTTCTCGATAAAATCTTCGTTTTAAAAACTTCCTATATAAAGTAAGTAGTTGGTTCATGATTGAAACACAAAGAAATAGGAAAAAAATATGTTAATAGATGTTTTTATAAACATAAAAAAACATAAGGGAAAAAAAGTCGGAAAAAAAGATTCGTCGGAAAGGTGGCCGTCGGAAAGTTCACTAGCGATATGAAAAAATCGGAAAAGTCGTCTTTTAAATTTTCGCTGGTGTTTTTTTCATACCACCGTTTTCTTCCAACGAATACCTTCAAATCCTCTTCTTTATTCAATCTTTTTCTAGACCCAGTGGAAGGAGTGGATGCAAATGAAGAAGATGGGGTATCGCAACACGAGAAAACTTGCTAAAATTGATTATATTTAAAAGAAATGATTTTACGATATACATTGTTAGAAGCTTCTTTCTGCGGTTCAGGGCTTTTTTTCCTCAAAAGTGCGGCCAATAATGGCCGATCGAGTTCCAATGGAGAAGTGGCCATCTGAAAACAGAAAATATCTCTATTTTCATCTGCGAAAAACCTTCTTCTCTTCTGAAATCGGGCAACTCGGTAAACACACGAGGAGCCAGGCGATTTCATCATCGGTCTGAAACATTGCGAATCAAAAAAACAATCGCAAAAAACGAGAAAACCTCGTGTTTTTTCGAAAAACAGTCGAAAGTGGCCCCAGCGGCCGTTTTCAACTGCTGATGACCATTCAGGCTCCAGCCGAGAATATTCTCGGCCATCAGAAAAGCGGAAGATTCCATTGATAGAATCGATCGGATATCTTTCCCAATCAAGGAAAACTGAAGAAAAAAAGTGATTTTCGGATTATGGATGGAATTTATACCGTTTTCCTACGAAAAAGGCGAAAAGCTGATCCGAATGCTTGCTCTATCCGCCAATTATGTACTAGGAATATACAAGGCTCAATGAGGCTCATAGTTTCTTTGAGAAGACGGCTATTTCGACTACTTGCCGGTTGCGAGAAGTCTGAATTTTCAAAATTAGAAAAATCGCTAAAATTCATTGGCAACCTTGACACAAGGATCTTTACACAAATAGCGAAACAGTGTGCAAAAAAAGAGGTTTAGACATTTTTTGTCTCAAAATAGGTTTTAGTCGAGTTTATTATGAACCTTTCTTAATGATATCCACCGCAGCACCGATGATATTACACTTATCGGGCCTTTTATCGTTGCGAGAAGTGGTTGTGAGAAGGTTCGAAGGGACAAGAGACATCATTTCGGCGAGAATATCGTTGAGCTCACACCTTCTCTTTTTTTCATGAACACTCCGCGAATTCCTAAAACTAACATCGTAAATATAAATCACAAGGTGAGTTATCTACCTTTTAGCGAGCGATTCACCTTTCCGTGACGGTTCTTTCTGACTCATTCCCAAAAAACTACGGCCAAAAGATCACTGATAGGTAGGTGATGAAGCAATTAATTGAATTAAAAAGACGAGCGGTCACTCGGAAACTGTTCACAGCGGGGCGAAAATAAAATAAAAGTTTTCCAGCTTCCTTGGCATGCGCGTGAAACACGGCGGACAGCTGCAGCGCCAAGGTCACACAGGAATGAAACAGGTTGCTTCCAAAAATGTGACCGAACAACAAAGGTTCCGACCCCTAACTTATTCTCTGTTCTCCTATGCATTCCTCGCGCGAAACCCCTCTCAAACAAAGTACTAATGATGAAACTAAAACTTTACTAGCTGAAAATGAAAACAAAAACAACGCAATTTACAACTAGACGAGCATCCAATCGATTCCGAAATAGTGGGCTCCCAAAGCGGCTGAATGAAATTATTCAACTTCGCCTCGAAACCAGAAAACTAACCGGTTTCAATAAGAACTCCAAATATAACAAATGTTCCTATATCGCGTCGAGCCTTTTGAGACGCCATCTTTTCGAGTTCAGGACCGCCGGCGCCAGGGAACATCATTTTTTCCTATTATCGAAATGATGCAATAAAGGAATTTGATTTCCAAATGAAAAAATCAGAAAAAGCGGAGAGAAACGGAGAAAAGATCGATAGGCAAAAAAAGCGACCTTCCCGAGAATCGAGTTCCACGAAAAGAAAAATCAGATAAGTAATTGCCCCAGAAGATGAACGACTTTGAAGGTTTCGAAAAATTTGTTCGAAGGAAACGTTGACTTCTTGAAACGTCCTTTTTTGCTTTTTGATGACAAAATACGAAACGGAATTCCGCGGAACAAAATTAGAGCATAGGTTCTGCGAGCCATAAATTAGAAGATCGGCGACACCAATAATATGAATTGTTAACGAATGAGTGTCACTGTAAAACTTTTTTAACAAAAAAATAAAGTTTTTAATTCGAAAAATAGAAATCAAAATAAAATCATTTGCGTGGTAAATTCTTCAAAAAAAATCTGACTTATTTTGATAAACATTTTAGTTCACATAACTCTGAAGAATAAACGGCACATCAAAAAAAAAACTCAGTACCAGATATTAGTTATATGACACAACTCAAAAGAAAATAAAAGGAAACAAAAGAGCAAACCAGATTGATTCGTAAAAAAAGCCAATCGCGGACATCAAGAGCGCTTAAGACGACCAAATGGAAGGAATCGCGAATTTGAAAAGTTATTCGCTCTGTTTCAAAAATAAAAAAGACAGAGGAAATGAAAAAAAGAAAAAGAAAATTAGAAAAAAAAATTTGGGAAAAAAGTTTGGACAGTCGTCGGATAAGCTGCAATGTACGCATTTTTCTGCATACACAGCTGATTTGCGGGAACTCAATTTATTTGAATTTTTTTCTCAACGCTATACGCCTTTTATGTATTAAAAATCCTTTTGCCCTAGCCTCATGGTTTATAGTCTATTTAAAAACGCTTCCTCGGATTTCTAAAATTCGAAGACATCACGTTTTTCTACCGCCAAAAAGACCTCATGTCGAATTAGATATTTAACTAGCTTGGCTTCAAAACCAATGTGAAACGATCTAATTTGGTATACGGACTTTTTGGCTAGAGGGAAAACGAGTGACAAGCTGGCGTGGAAACATTGTTACTGCCACTTCATTTTTGAGTTTTCTAATTCAGAGAGTTTGAGAGAAGATTGTTTTCCTTCTCGGCGTGGACTAACTATTCACATTTTGTTTTTTTTGTACTTTTGTGTTTTTTTTTTTTTGAAGCTTTCATAATTTGACGAGGGCGTAAATTTCTCGAAACTAGGAAATAATATTGACGGTTATCGTTACGTGAAAAGCTCATTTTTTGTAAGGTAATGTCTGAAAGAAGTTTTCGATCGGTTGGTAGAGTTTTACCTTGATTTTATAGAAAGCGTATATTTTTTTCTCTGTATTTCTTGTAGCTTATCGAGTGATATTTTTTAAGATGCCGCCAAAAAGGCTCGCAAAAGCGGTTGAAGAAGATGTCTTCCCAACAGCAATCGACGCTACTACGTCGCAGTTCATTGGCCGTCCGGAAATCCACAAGGTTTAATTACATTATTTTTTATTTAAGTTCATTTTTCTTCAGGTGCTGCTTGAGTCAACGACGGAAGTTTACAAAGACACGATCGGCGAGTTGTTGAAAATCTCAGATACTATCAATCAAGTCAGGAACGAGGCACAGGCCTATTTTGAGAGTCTCAAGTTGGTCTCACTGTGTTAACTTCGAAGGAACTCTTCATTTCAGATATGCTACTAAATTCAATATTTCGGATGAAGAGAAGTCGGTCCGGGAGCTCCTTCTGTCTCTGAGCAGAGGAGAAGACGAGGAGGAGGACGAGGAAGAAGACGAGGAAGAAGACGCGGAAGACGAGGAAATGCCCAGAAGCTCCCGCACCAGAAGCCCCGGAGGTGCCGGAAAACGGAAACGAGCAGGAGATGGCCGCAGAAGAACCTTCGACGCCAGTTCGTGAGGAAGTCCAGGTGAAGAAGGAACCCGTCACGCCGATTGCTGCGGATTCTACAAGGTTTCTTAAAAATGAAATGTATTTTTGAACTCCGTTTCTTAGGATTTCAAATAGGATGTCTCAGCTGCGCGTTGAAGAAACGGTTCCGATTGCCAAGTCGTTGCCGAAAAGAACGGTTAGTTTTAATTCAAACTTTATTTTTTTATTGATTTTTTTGTGCATTTTCTGTTTCTACTATGGAACAAGATTCTATTATCTATCTTCCTTTTTAATTCATTCCAAGCTTCAAATTTATGCTCCTGAGTCTACTAACAAACTTTTTTTTCGCTGAATTTGAGGAAATGTTTTTTTGAAAGCTAAATCAGTACTATAATCCTCTAAAATCCTCATTTTTTTTTTTTAATTTTTCTTATTTTTTGTTCTCATTTTGTTTTTTTTTTTTTGTAATTTTCTAAATTTCGCTTTTTTCTCTTTTTTGTGCTATTTTTTTAAAGCCTTCTAAAATTCTGCTTTGAGTGAATCAGTTTTATTTTGGAAAATTATTTACCTCTTGAATATTTTGCTTATTTCAAGAGAGTTTTTAGAATGAGGCAAAAAAAAAAATGGTACTGCTTTTAAGAAACAACGAAAATTCTCCGTATTAATTTAGGTCACCTAAAAATACTGATTTTTATTGACTATCCGAGAAAAAAGTAAAAGTTTCAAACAGAAACCAGCTTTATTTTATCCATTTTCTTCAAATTTTTATGATTCCGGGTTCAAAGCCATTCCGAAATATTCAAAATAGCCGTCAGAGAGTGAAAAAGATGATTAAATCTAAGAGAGTCAGAGATAATTTTGCGGAAAGTACTTTAACCATGACTTGAGATTTACAACATTCCCCCTTCAAAGAAAATAAATCTCGAAGGAAGAATTATGACGCAGGCCACCGGATCACCCCGCAAACATGTGCGCCTGCCCGACGGTCCCCCGGAATCCATGAACTCGACCCCACGCCTCGGCCGGACTCCGTTGAGCCACAGAGCCGACTGCAGAGTCCCGCGGGCCCTCGAAATGATCCGCAAAACGCCGGAAGTTCGTCACCGGACGCCTTCCCCCGGAACGACCTCTCGACACAGGACTCCTTCCGCCACCCGAGCGATTCCGCCCCGAGTCGCCAATATTCAGAAGGTTAGCACGGTTTCCAGTTTCAGAGATTAGGTTTTGGACCTGAAATTAGTGATTTTTGTTCGAAAAGCTAGACCGTGTTTTGTGTCCTTTTTACAGTTACTGAGATTGACTTTTGTCCCTGAATGTAGTTTCTTTTGGAAAAGTCAATTAGAAAACGTTTTAGTGTAATTTTTATCAGTTTGCAGAAGATATACGACAATTTTCGTCCAATTATTGCTTTTTGTTCAAAAACTGCGTATTTTAAATGATTTTCAGCTCTGAAATCAGGGCTTATAACTTACTTTTTTGTGTTAAAAGACCTAAAATTAATGCTCTTTGTTCGAAAAACTTTTTCATTTTTTTAAACTACTTTTTTTGAGTTTATATCAGTTTCTGAAATTGATTTAGTCAATTAATTATTTTTTTGAGTTACCTTTATTAGAAAAAAATCCTTAAAACCCTATCAAGTCGAAAGAAAATACTCACATATCAGTTTGCGAAATTTTTGGTTTATCTCACGATTTTTTTCTGTTTTTTTCAGTTTGTTTTTCTCCTCTCTGATTTTTCGTCATTTTTTTCAATACTTTATATAGTCTGTCCGCTTTATCTTGAAATTTTTCGAGTGTCTGCGTCTCTCTGTCCCCTCACCGGCGAGGTTAGAGAAATATGAAAATAGCGCGTCAAAATAAGAGGGGAGCAGAGAAAAACAACATTTTTAAGTAGCCAAAAACGGACTATTTGTACTTTTATTTCTCACTAATTTGATTTTTCCAGAACCCTACCAACGCCGAAATGCAACGAATGAAGCAGACTCATGCTCAGAATCAACGGGAGCACCAACTTTGTGAGAAGGTGGAGAAGGCGCGAAAAGCTCGCGAAGACAAGGAACAAAAGGTCTTGAAATATTTTCCTTTCTCTTCAGAAAATAAAAGGTTTCAAGGTCCGACAACGTCGAGAGGAGCAGGAGAAGATCCAACGAGAAAAGCAAGAGAAGATGCGTCTCCAGGAAGAACGAGTCCAGCAGATGCAGCTGGCCAACTTGCAGAAAAGTCCGACGAGGTCCCGATTGGCCTCGCCGTCCAGGATGCTCCTCAGTGGAGTTTCTCCGTCCCGACAGCTACTATCCATGGGAGCCAAGACTCCTATTCGAAAGGTCTTAACCCAGAAAGTCTAGGTTTTTGTGAGGAGAAAGTTATACTCAAGACTCTCATTAGAAAGGTTCTTTTTTTCTCAGGAAGTTTTTTTTAGAAAGGTCTCTACTCAGAAAATCTCGATGTTTGTAATGTAAAAAAAACATGGATAAAGAAAAGATTCAAATTTCGCGATAAGCATTTTGGCTTCTGTAGTAAATTTATGGACTTGGTTTCTGTAAATTTAATCGATGTAAAAGTATCTTAAAATGATTCTAAAGGGAGTTTTTTTTTCCATGGGAATTGCCCCCATAATTGCAATCAGATAAGGCCTTTTTTCAGAGAATTTAAATTTTTTGTAAGGTTCAGCAGTGGAAAAAGGCAGAAAAACTACTTTTTAAAGAAAAATTGAGCTTTTCTCGAAAAATGAAGAACAAATTTTTAATGAGAAAGTTATATAGTTAGATCCAAACCTTCAAGGAAGATAATTTGAATGAATTTCTGAATTTTTCTGAAAATTCCGTCACTCTCGGCCCATGTAAATTTCTGATGTAAAACAGAATCCAAATTGATTTTTTAGATTTTTTTCAAAAATATTTCCACCTTTTTTATGCGTTTATTTTTGAATTAGTTTTGTCACAAATTTCATTGCTTCAGTTTCAGAACTTTGTTCTGAACGATGAAACAAGCGAATCGGTGACTCCAGGCCGCGCTCCGGCCAAACAGACGCGGATTCAGGCTCTCCGGGGCGTGGAAATGCGAGCTGCGCCAACTCTTGCCTCGGTTCGGATTCATTCTAGGGATGATTAGAGATTTTGGAAATGTTCAGCCTTCTCGCTTTGAAGAACCCAAGAGAAAGAGCAGGAAGCCGAAGGACGTCCAGGTGAAAAGTGAGGAGGACCAGGAACGGAAAAAGAGAAAAGAGCAGAAGGCGAAAGAAGCATCGAAGGCACAGGAAGCTGCTCGACTCGAGGAGCAGAGGTGGACTATTTTTTACTTTTGAGACAAGATTTCAGGAGTAGAACAGTTTTAACGATCATCAAATATTGCTTAAGTGCTCAATACATTTTTCAGCTAGCCCAAAAAAAATGTAAATATATACATAAGTTATTTTTTTATGTTTAACTGTACTAGGAGGGTAGGAATTACAAAAATTTTGTAGATTTATTTGATTTTTATCTAATCTAGTTTCAATTGTAGCTGAAAGTTATGTTCAATTTTTGAAATGGGGGCTTTGGAGGCGTTAAAATGTTCCTCTTTATTGAAAAAAAAAGGGTTGAGATTTTTTTTGATCTGTTCTTGAAGAGAAGGGGTAGCATTTTTTTAAACTTCCAATCTTTAATTTCTGACCTTTTGTCAAGATCTTTTTGCAGTACTAAGAGGATGTAAATTTTCGGGAATTTTGATGATTTTATTAACTAGGGAACGTTTTTTACCCCCCGGTTGAACTTTTGCTGAAACTTTGCCGAAGTGTACTTTAGGACCCCCTGAAAATTTCAGAACAGGGAGTAGAAATTTCTCATAGATCTCGTTTCTCGAGTTAGGACACTTTTCTAAAAGCCCGAAATAGCGCTTTTTTTGGCATAATTTGCGTATTTTTTTGCACACTTTTTGAAGCTCCATAACTCGAAAAACAAGATCATTGCGAGATGTTTTTCTTGATCTGCCATCAGAGTCCTAAAGACTCAGCAAAGTTTCAGCGTGTTTTAAAGTGCTAGGAGAATAAGTTTTTCGAGATTTTCGGATGTTCTTTTTTTGAATTTGATCCAGTCGAGGTTCAATCAGAACGCATATTGTTTTATGAATTTTTAAATTTCGCTACTTTAGAAGCGTTTGAATTTTTTTGAATGTCCAAAAAAATTGACTTTTTGCCCCAGTCGATGACTTGAACATTTATTAGTTTTATTCAAATTAAAGAAGATTTTTTTGTCATTTTTTTGTTGATTTTTCTCTTCCTTTCTTTTTCAGTTTTTCAGATTTTCATTATAAAAATTATTAGATCAAGCACTGATTAACTTCTGAGTCGAAAGTTGAATAACTTTGAAAAATGAAAAATCATTTTAGTTTTTGTCAAAAAACTCCCAGTTTATTCCGAAAATTTGAAGTTTCGCGCGAAAAAGTCGCCTTCTCGAACCAATTTTTCTCATTTCGCGAAATCATTTTTTTTTCAAACGACTAACGCGTCAATTTTAAAAAAGATGTAGTTACTTTGGAGTTGAAATCGCTCAATTACACAAAATCCTTGTTATTGATTAAATATTCAGGCTGAAACAGCAACAAGAGACTTATCTGGAGCAGTGTCGACTCGCCGAGGAGGAGAAGAAACGCGTCGCGGAAGCGGACCGCAAGAAGAAGGAGCAGGAGGCTCAGGCCAGGGCCGAGAAGGAACGCGTCGCCCTGGCCGCCGCCCTCAAGAAGGAGCAGGACGCGGAGCAGCGACGGCTCGAACGGGAGGCCGAACAGCAGGCGAAAGCGGAGGCCGAAGCTCAGGCCAGACTCGAGAAACAGACCAAAATCGAGAAGATGCAGGTGAAGATGGGGAAAGGATATAGTTAAGAAGCGCTCCGTACAAGAATGATTTTCGAACTTGACCTAGGTGAATTACGGTATGTGACAGTTGAGCTTGTCAGAAAATACTACTTTTTCTATTAAAACTTCTTTTTTTATTTAATCGTTCTTTTTTTGTTGATTTATTAGTCCCATTTCTGACGTTTGAAGTGATTCCGCGACATTCAAAAAAATAGCCGTCAGAGAGTGGAAAAGATAACTAAAATGTGGAGAGTCAGAGATAATTTTTGAATTTTCGCGGAAACTTCTACTGAAAAACCACAGAAATATTGAGAAATATATTTTTCATTTTTCATCTGCAAGTTTAGGGATTTTATTTGAAGATTCGTAAGACAAAAAAACTGCAAAAATGTGATTTTCTAGACTACATAAATTTTTTGGACAAAATTTTATTAAAATTCGAACTTCCGTTAAAAAAAAGTCTGTTAAACCGACTAAATGATACAAAATCGGCAAAAATCAGCAGATATTATTTCCTTGAAAATTATCCATAGGGCGCGTTTTCAAATGGTTTCTGGAAGCCAAGAAATTCCCAGCTGATTTTTGAACCGACTTTTCTGAGCTAATCTTTTTTTGCTGAAATTTCGTCCTCACCGAAAATTTTGCAAGTTCTAGGCCAAAATGTAGCTTACAATGAAAAAAATAAACAAGAAAAGCTTCAAAACCAGAAACTTGAGGAATCGGAACGACGGCCGGATTCTTACGAGATGACGCCTCCAAGGACCTACTCTGCCAAAAGTCAGGACGACTACGGCCTCGACGACCTCAACAGCGACGATGAGACCGATCAGGAGGTTCGTTTTGTCCGGAAATTAGGCGTTTCGATTCATCATTGTTTTTTGAGTTCCATGGAAAAAAATATTTTAGTGACTAACGTTGTATATTCCACTATACAACAAATGTTAATATGTTTTTTCACTGCAAAAATTTGAAAGATGATGAGAATAACTACAAGAGAAAAAAATGCAACAGGATAACAAGTTACTGGAATCAGAACCCTGAAGGGGTTCAGATAAAGAAATTATAGCCAAAAGGAAGAATTTTATTTGCAAAAAGCGGTAAATGAGATATCATTAATTAGAAAAATTATCCATAGGGCGCGTTTTCAAATGACTTCTGGAAGACAAAAAAACGGCCACCTGAAAGTTTCAGGTTAAGATTTTTGAACCAAATTTTCTGAGCTGATCTCTTTTTTTTTGCTAAAATTTCGTCCTCATCGAACATTTTGCAAGGTCTAGGCTAAACTGTGGAGACGTTAAAATTCATTCTAGAAGGTACTTTACTCCATAAGGGAATCGTTTTGATTGGACATCGTACTGCGCGCGTAAAGCCGCTTCGCACACGCGACGCGTCACCCTAGCCAATCTGCCCATCTAGCTTTTCAACTCGCGAAGGATCGACTATATATAGTCTGTTTTTCGCGACTTGAAAGAGACTTCTCTGCGCCCTCCTTGTCTCTCTCATGTTGACGTTCTATTTCCATGTTTCTCTGACCTCGCCGGTGAGAGAACAGAGAGACGCAGACAGGCGAAAAAACGTCAAGACAAAGCGGACGGACTATACCCCGGAACTGAATCATGTCTGAAAAAAAACTCTGGCCGAAACGCCATTCATCAGCAAACATTCTGAGGATATTTCGTTGCAGGACGACCCTCGGAAGGATGTCCCGGCCTGGGCGAATTTTGACCTCGTCCGACGCGACGCCCGCAGACAGTTCTACAACCCGCCGTTCGACGTCGACAAGTACTTTGGCACGATTCCCACGGTACATTTTTTGGTTTTTGTAGAAGATTAATGTTCAATTAGTAGTGTAAAACGTTGAAAGTTAAAAAATTACATCGTTCAGTCTTGAATTTTTCTTCTTTTTTTATGAATTTGAGGTTGATTTTTTTATCGTTTTTTTAGAGCCAAGGCTTGTTTTGTAAAAAAAAATTTTTGACCTCATGGACTTCCTATCGCTAAATAATGAGTTTCAAAATTTTGAGAAAATCATAAATCATCTCGTAAAAGTCTTTTCCATAGTATAGTGAAATCTAGGCTACAAACGGAAGAATGCTAGTGATTCTACAGAGAAAAGTAATTTTTCTGTAAGTGCTCAAAAACTTTTCGAAGATTTGGGTCAAGATTTCTGAAAGTTACTTACAGGTCAAAAATTTGATTTTGGTATAGATTGACGAAAATTCAAGAAAATTGGTCCCAGTGCTAGATTTTTGTATTTTTGAGAAGTCCTATCTTTAAAGAATAATAGAGTTTGAACCTAGATTAGGAGTTTTTAGATGGTTTTTTTGAAGAATACGTGGCCAAATTTATAGGTTAAATGAAAAGATCTCTCTTTCAAGGCTTTAAAACATTCGATAAGCTTTTTTGTACGAAATGAATGCCTTTTTTCGACTCTTTTCTTCACAATCGACTTTTTCAGCCGAATCTGAAAACAAATATTCGGCGACGAACTGTCGCGAGTCAAAAAACGCGGCTCTTCCGCCGTTTGGAACTCGCCCCTCGGCAAACCGACCGCAGCCAAACCTCGGAACTCGAAAATGTACATTGCCAAATAATCACGAAATCCAAATTCCGTCCCACTAATAAGTTCTTGGAATATCTAGTTTGTTGATGATCTTTTAATACCTCAAGAAGTGCTCTTTTTCCTGGAGAAATGTCGCTGTTGAACTTGGTTTTTCACTTGTTGTGTCTGCAGAAGAAACGCCGTCTCTCGCATTGATCTTTCACTTTTCCCTCTCCTCTCAATGTGTGCTCTCTCGCCGTCTCTTTCTCTCTCCCATCTCTTCACCTTTTTCCCATCCTTTTCTGTTTTCAAAACAATTTTCATTTCTTTTCGGCGTGTAAATCTTTTTGCCTTTATTTTCCTTGTTTATTTGAATAAATGCGTATGTGATCAGTTTTCAGTTCCGATAAGGCGTTATCAATCCCGCAATGATCAATTTTGGGTACTTGAAAGTCTGAAACGACCTTTTTTGAGAGGGAAAGTTGTTATTTTCGATTTTATTGCGTTTTTATCGATTATTTGGGCCTGAGTAATTCTAAAAAAAGCCATTTTGCGCTGTCAAAGTTAACTTTGCTGTTTCCAAATTGGAATTATAGCCTTTTTTTAATTATAAATTTTTCAATTATAAGATTCAACTTAGTGAAAAAAACTTTCCTTTGAACTTTATCGAATTTTTCTTCTTTAGTTTCCTGTTTCATTCTAAAATTAAAAAAAATAGAAACTTATTTCGAAGATCAGCTTTTATTTTTTTGTCTATAAAGTTCTGTCTGTTTTTCAGGCGCTTTTTGTTCAAAATTGTCCGAAAGCCGATTCTGGTTTTTTATAAGCCGTGTAAAATACCGAAAAGCGCTCTTCGCTTCGAGACCTTCACTAAAATTTCCAATGTTCCTTTGAAAATCCCAGGAAATATTTTTGGACTGACTGTTCGTGTCGAGATGACTTCGACTGCGCTTTTAATTGATTTTTTTTTTTTTTCAGATAAGTTTTAAAAATGGGCGGAGAGAGCAGTAAGCACCAAGACGAGAAAAAAAAGTGCACCACGGAGCTCTTGGAGTACCGAAAAAGTCGGTTGACCCGAGAATCGAAGCCGCTTTTTCGAGACTTTCTAATGGAGGAGATGAGATCAACTACAAATATTTGATGGTTTTTTCAAGTTTAAAGTTCGGGTAGAGTTGGTAAACTGAAGAAAACCTGTATTTTAAATCTCTTCATCAAAAATTGAGATCGAAATTCGGCGTATCAAAAACTCTTTTAACACTGGAAATTGAAAACTTCAAGAATTTTCGGGTTTCCCAACAAGTTGTACAAGAGCAATTTCTAGACTAAATTAAACGAATTAAGTTGGAATATCAAAATGGCGCATAGAAACAGTAAACTGACGATAGGTTTCAGCTCCTTCTCAAGACCCTGAGAAGGAGCTGAAAATGGTCCTCTAAAAGCTCCCAAAATGTAAAACTTTTTACTTTACAGCATATTTTTGTTAAAAGATGTGTAAAAGCGCCGAAAAAGAATCTTCTGGTGAACCTTGAATGGTCTTTTTTAAAGAGAAGCTTTTCCGTTTTGCCCTGGATTTTTCGAAGAAAAAAGAGAATTTCTGTCAATCTATTTTCTGAATGAGGAAACCCATGAAGGCTAAGAGATCTAGAGTCTGTTCAGATTTTTAATGTCAAGTGAAATGACGTCATTCAAAAACACTGAGGATGGCTCGCTCTCTGATTGGTTTGTCGCACCATTAGGGGCGGAGCTTGAGCGACGACTTGACATTCAAAATCTGAACAGACTATAATAGATAAATTGGAATTTTCATGTTTGATTTGGCTCGAAAGTGCGCTCTAACGAACTATTTTTCTGATTTGATGGTTTTTTTTTTGCGCCGGTAACTGAAACCGGACGCGCTCCATTCCTTTCTAAGCGCTTCTAGGGATCACTTAAGGGTTCTGAGGCTACTAAAGTGGTCACTTTTTGATTTCAATAATCTTGAGATTGCTCCCTGGAGCGTATTTTTTAGATTTTTTTTTAAATTTTACGTAAAATTCACTTCCCTAATAAAAACAATATCCTGTTTCTGAACAGCAGCCTCTTAGGTACAGCAAAGTTTTTAGTATCATCGGCTGTAATTTAAAGATTTCCGGAAATAAAAAAGTCCTTCAGGAAACACTCAACGAAGATGTGGCGAAAGGTCTCTGGAAGTATTTTGTCCCCTCGAAACCCTTCTCCGAAACGATAACCAAAGAAGAATTCGCGGCCAAGGCGGAACCCCTGGCAGGCAATTCGACAGATGTTTATGTTGGAAGTTTGGAAAATTGAGTTTCCTTGGAAAATTTGAAGAATTCAGTGTTTTTACCGGCGAAACATTTACTGAAAGTTTGCTCAGAAGCGGCCGGAGCCGAGGCGATTCACGGCGACGAGGAATTCATCACCAGGCTCACCAAAGAAATGGTTAAAGCTTTTCTTTTCAAGAGAAAAATGGACTTTTACGGAAATTAGGAACAAAATCGACCCTGTTTTATTTGAAAAGTACAGGATTAGCTTGAAATTTGGTAAGAACTTTTCCAAAAAGGTCACTAAAATGAATAAAATGTTATTCTTGAAATAAGTGCTTTCGTGCAAATTAAGACTTTCAGAATCGTCTTTCAGTACGAAAATCGGATTTTTGACTTATTTTTGAGGGAACTCCTTACCTTGTGAGACGAAATTTTTTTTTTTGGCAAAGTCCAGTTATCCCAGGGCTTTATATTCTTCACAGAAGGAAAAATATTTACAAGAAATTCGTGAAAAGACTTGAAGAGAATATTCTGAGCTGAAAACTTGATTTTAATTAATTCATTTTCGTTGTGACAAAGTATAAAAAAAAATACTAATTTAGGATTTTCGAGACCTTGGACCCTAGTTAAGTATTCTCATTCATAAACTCGAAAAATTTGTTGAAAATTTCTTTGAAAAACTTTAAAAAAATATGTCATAAAAAGTTTTTTTCAGACCTCCCTTGGTGATACAGCGACGAGTGTGGCGGAGTGGAAAAGAGCTTCTTGTCCGAAATTCTGCAACGCCCTGCAGGCCGCCGTCCTCGAGAAGCTGTTCAACTACGATAATGTTAGTTTCTTTCAAAAACACAATCGGAAAAAAATAAAAAAGCTTTTTTCGAATAGTCCACAATTTTTCCCGGTTCATGTAGGTTTCAAACTCGAGATATTATCCCTCTGTGAATTCCGCTGCGCTTTTTGAAAAGTTGTTGAGGGTAACCGATTAAAACAGGCTCCTAAAAATTGATTCCTAGAGAAGGTTCCGGCATTCTGGAAAACTCGGTCGCTTTCTAAAGTTTAAAAAAAATATTTCTCTGACCTCGCCGATGAAGGAACAGAGAGACGAAGACACTCAAGAAGTGGAACTTAGGAAACCCAGAGTGATCCCTATAGGGGTTGGGGGAAATAACTCCTATAGGAGGCGATAAAGTGGTCCCTATAGGGCTTTAGGGTCTGACCCCTTAGCCCCTCAAGTGAACCCCATAGGGGTCTCTCAATTTGATTCAAAAACGCGTATTTATTCAGTTTTTCTCATGGAAATGTTCATAAGAATCATCGACTAGGATGTCCCCTATAGGGGCCACTTTTGCAAGCTTTAATGGCCCCTATAGGGGTTGGTGAAGTGATTCCTAGAGAGGGCGCAGACAGCCCCTATTTCCAAAATACAGTCTTAAATTTTTTTTTTCTTTTTTAAACTTTTCGTGTCGTTTCGGAACGTCACAAAACGCTTAATTATTGTTCATTTTTTTTTTTCTCGATTTCCTATCCAATTTTACCAAGTTTCACCTGAAATTCAGCCTTCCATCGACTACGCTTCCGATATTCTGACTCCTCTCCAAATGTGGTTCCTTCAGTGTTCTCTTCCGGCCGTATACTTTCCGAAACGAGATCAAGTCAGTACAAATCCCACTAAATATTCACGAAAATCGTCTTTTTCTTCAGAATTCGGACGACGCGTGGACCCCGCTGTACACAAGCCTACAACATGGAATAAGTACGAACCGATTTGAGGCATTAGTTTTCGACTATAAGTCCATTCTGATGGGATTTTTCCCGAGATTTGTGATCGTTTTTTGCAGAGGTCCGACGGTTTCGTTGTTTCGGCTGAAGGATGGCCGGACGGTCGCCCTGGCCACTGATCAGGAGTGGAGGTAAAGAGATTGATCTTTGGGCTCTTAACAAACTTTTAAAAATTCAGAATTGACTTTAAATAGATTTTAAATGTTTATTGAAATGAATGAGGGAAAGAACTAGATTATGGAACAAAAAAATTTGAAACCTAGTTTTTTTTGTAGCTTTTATGAATCAAACCTGTCTGCACTCTCTTCTCTCTCTCACCATAGGGAAAGAAAAATATCAACAGAACAAAAAAGAATTCGCAGATAAAAGAGAGCGTAGAGAAATGAGACGGTTTCAAATTCATATGTGAGATCGGTGGGACCGCTTTAGAAGAAAATTTGAAGTTTCGAAAAATTTTTGAAAGTAGTTGAAATTTTGGAAGATACTGGTGCATAAACTTATTTTGGTTGTGAAAATCTTGTTTCAGTTGGATTTGCTCGTTTTTGCTTGCTTAGAACATTTTGACTTGTCTGCCGTCTCTTTTCTATCGCCATAGAAACATGAAAGTGAAAAAAAAAGAAACTATAGAGAGAAGAGGGCGCAAAGAAATCAGAAAGAGATTTTTACGTAATATAAGCCGTTATATGGCAGCTTTACTAGGTTAGGCGAAAATTGAAATATTCGCCAAGTTTTTTTTTTTGAAAATAGACTTTGAATTCCGGAAAAATAGGGGTGAATAGACTGATTTTCTTTTTCCAAGTTGTTGCATTTTTTCTTACAACAGTCTGACCTGTCTGCACCCTCTTTTCTATCACCATAGGAACATGGGAATAGAAGAAGAACAAGAGAAAGGGTATAGAGAAAAGAGGGCGTAGAGAAATCAGACATTTTGTGAATTTGTAAACGATTTAGACTGTAATTTGACAGCTTTAGCTTTTTTTAGACGAAAATGCAAAAATTTGCCGATTTTTCAAAATAGTTTTCCTGTTGAGGTTTTTCAAATTTTTTTTTTCCGAGAAACGTTCAAAATTTATTAAATCGGAATAAAATAAGGAAAGTGAAATTGCAGACACAGTAGCAACCGATTCGGGGGCCCGGCCACCTGCTTTTTCGAGCTTTTCCCGAAACTTTCGAGAACCGAAGCTTCTTCTTCGATTTACTGCAATCTGAAGATTCGGTCGGCGTCTTTTGGAGTATCGTTCAAGGAAATTATGAAGATTGACAAGGATTTCGACGCCATCTTTGATATTGAGGTGAGGAAAGGGGAATTTTTCAGATTTAGAAGTTTTAATGGCCAGTTTCCTTACTTTTAATAAAGTCAGAATATTTTTTTCTGAATAACTGAATAAAAATGAGCTCGAATTTCTTGGAAACTGGCCAACTTAGGAGCTCCAGAGTGGTCCTTATAGGGCCTTCGAAGGTCCCTTTAGGGACCACTTTACTTTATTCCTATAGGGGCCACTAAACCTTGCAAAAGGACCTCCTATAGGGGTCGGGCTAGTCAAAATTTTTATGAACACTAGAAAAAGAAACAAAGAATTTTCTCGACCATTTTTGAAAAATTCTGAAGTTTCGAGAGATCCTTGTAAGAAAAAAAAAAGAAATAAAACCAGCATTTTGGAATTTACAATTTCAAAAATTTTCCAGGTATGGGGCTGCGCCAGCGCCAACACCCTGAATGAGCAGAAAAAGCTCAAAACTTGGCAGAAACAACAGGCCGAAAAACATAAGAAAGTTTGCTCCATCGCACTTTTCCTCCAAAAAATCAAGGCTTCCAGGTTCCGCTACCCGGAAAATGGGACGAGAATCCCGACAAAACGCTTCTGGAAATGGCCGGATTCCAGTTTTCCAACGAACGACAGCTCATGGAGTTGGAATCGAAACATTAAAATTGAATCAAAGGGTCCAAACTTCACTTACTTGTAGAAACTAACATGTACAGAGAGAACGAGAAAATGAAATTTTCTATTTATTTTTTGATCGTTATTTCTTCAAAATAATCAACATTGTGTTCGATATTACGGCCCATTGAAACGAAATGATATCCAAAATAGGAAGTCTTATTAAAACATGAAGTTATTACATGAAGTGTGACAGGAAAACGAGCAATTATTAACAGAAATAGAAAGGAAAGAACGAGGTTGGACCATGAATGTATATAAAAATTATCAAGAACTAAAAATATATTTTCTAACTCGCTAAATTCATATTTCGAAGCAGTGAGTTGAAATTGGAACAAAGAAAACTAATATGGCTCAAAAAAGGAAGAAAGCGGCTTTTGTGAGCTTATACATGTATTATTAATAGAGGTAGAAAAATTTTCTAAGGTCTTATTAAAATACGAAGAGAAAGAAAGAGGGAGTGAGCTCGAGTTTTGGATTCGGGAGAACTTTGGGTCAACGTTTCAGAATATAGAAATTCGAATCAAGTTTTTGGTTCCATAACCCGTGCTTGAACTTCAAAAAAAAAAGTACATGAATGGGAGCTTTCCAGTCTAAATGCAAAAAAAAGAAGAAATTTTTGAATTCCTTCAAACTCCTTATGAATGAGAGATTTTTAATAATGGATTACGGTTTAAAAAATTTTGATCCACGAAAAAAAGCTTGATCTTCTCAAAGAAGCAGTGAATACACAGGTGAAGATTTACGGTCCGTAAAATTCCGTAGAAGCAAAATCAAAAAAGGTTTTCAGTCAAATTTTTTTTTACGGTTGAAAAAATGAGTTCCTGAACCCATTCAGTAAAGAGGCCGGTTAAAAAAGAGCTGAATTTTTGGGCTCTATTCCTTATAAAAAAATATTCGAAAACTATTTTTCCAATCGCAAATATGATTCAACGTCTATGCCGAGAATGCATTTCAAATTCCACCTTGAGAATTAAACATGAATCCAAAAACTCAAAGCTCATTTCTAACCGGTTAGCCTAAAATACTCGAACATTTACGGACCCTAAACTTCATAAAAATGTGATTTCAGGGTTAAAAATTAATAAGGCGGCATGTATGGATTGAAATAGTGTGGATAGGCGTATGGGAAGGGGAACTGTTGGACTGGATGGAAGGCGAAGGGCGGGAAGAAGGGCAAAGGCGGGCGGTTCTCGCTGTACTCGACGCTGGAGTCGTGGTCCGACTCGGGAGGCGTCAGGTTGAGTCCCGACGGGAGTGGCATGAGTGGCGGCGTCCGTTGAGGGGCCGAAACGTCGGGACACACGCGTTTGGGACTTGGGCCTTCGTCGGGACTCGGCGTGTCGCGCTTGTTTTTGGCGACGAACTTTTGTCGGAACCCCTTGGCGTACTTGTTGTTCTCCACTTTCAGGTCCGTTATTTCTTGGTTCTGAAGCATTTATTTTTGAAAATTGATATTTTTTCGAAATTCGCAACACAAAAATGCAAAGGAAAAAAATTTAGACTTTCGACTTCTCATAAGTTTTTTTGATTGAATCCTTCAAATTTTTATTTAAAAGTGGCCTATCCATAATAAATTATTTTTTTACACTGTTCAAAAAAATAAGTCAAAAAAACCTATATTTTTCATTTTTTTATCAACTGAGAACCGAATATTTTCCAAGATTTTTCGTTCATTAAGAAATCTTGATTATTTAAATTTCTCACTCTTCACATTTTTTTTTCCTTTTGAAACGGGAAAGTTGGTTTGAAAAAAAAGGTTTAGACGAAATCGTAAAGTTCAGCTGACTGTCGGTTTTTTTCCCGAGGAAAATCGATGGTACGACAAAATCTCAAGTCCGCAAATTTTAAGGACCGTAATCTCTGTGTACGCAGATCTAAAGTCCTATAACCTTGGAGACCAAAATTTTGGAAAGCAAAAATCTTTCTTTTTAGTCTTCTTTTTTGCACTTTATCTATTTATATTCTCTTGTTTGGATCACCGAATACAATTTCTGATAAAATCTACTCGCAAAAGCGTTGATTTTCGCTTTCTAAGATTTCGGTCTCCAAGATTATGGGACTTTAGATCTGCGAGATTTGCGGACTTGAGATTTTGTCGTACCATCGGAAAATCGAAAAAAAAAACTAATTTTCGTTCAAAGAGAACTTTGAATCTTCGCAAAAGATTAGAAAAATTCAAAATAATCTTTTCAAAACTATAAATAACCATTCAAAATTAAACTTTCCTAGAAACATCAAAAATCCATGACCATTTTCCCAAGATAATAAACCTTTTCAGCTCTTTTCTCATAAGGTTAAAAATCCGTAACCAAGAAAATTTAAAAAGCACAGCCCTCAAAGACTTAAAAAAATCATATTTTTATAAGAACGTATGATAAAACTCAATTTTTTTAATAATTAATCCCCCTGACAACCTTAGATTTTCCTCAAAATTCCCAATAAATATTTTTCCTGCATCTATAAACCTCAATTTTGCCTAAAGTATTCCAGAAGCTCATTCGGAAAAACCTGATAAGCGGTGACGGCAGTGAATTCCGTGAAATCGAACTGAATCTCGGCCACAAGTGTTCTGTGGGTGATTCCGAGGGGAGGCTGAGGGCTGAAAAATGCTCCTTTTTCGAGGATTTTTTTTCGTTTTATCCTTAAAATCATAAAAAACTTACTCGAGTCGATAAACACATAGAACGGGAATGTAGCGGTGCATGCTTTGGAGGATAAACTGAAAGATAAAAGAAGCGATAAAAAGGAAAAAAAAAATTTTAAAAAAAGGCTTTTCTTGGGAAAAGATCATGCAGAAACCATTAATTACTTTGTTTATTTTTTATGTCATAATTTCTTAATTTAAAAAAGACCTAAGACATTTGTAGCCTCTTCTTGAAGCGGTTATTAAAGGAGCATGGAAAATTTTCATGTTATTAAAGGCGCATGGAAAATTTTCATAAAGGTGTCAAGGCGGAAAAAAAACTGTTTATTGCATTTTCTGGTTTTTTTTCATGTGAGATGCTTTCCTAATTTACAAATTTATAAATTCTGAGACAGTCATAATCTTCCCTCTGGTTATTAAAGGAGCATGGACCAATTTCATGAAGGCCTCGAAACGAAATTTAAAAACAATTCGTAGTGAGTATTTGAACTTTTTCCATACGCTCCAATAGCACACAAGGAAACGGCTCAAAAAATCAAAAAAAAAGTGAAAAATGAAAGATTTTAAAGTATCATTCTTTTTTTCAAAAAGAAACTATGAAATTGGCGCTCTTTACACAGTCTTTTTCTATGTTAAAATTAACATTTTACAATATTCTTTCCCCAAATAATATTCTCAAACCTTCTCCGTGTCGGTAGATTCGTTGGAAATTTTGATGCGGGCAAACGAAGCGATGGTTTGCATCCAATCGCGGCCCGTTTTGGCCCCGCCCTGGTTCCAGACCGTTTTTTCGGGATTCCGAGGCTCGCCGCTTCCAGCCACTGACCATTCACCTTTATTGAACTTGTACCTGGAACTCGTTCTTTTTTTCAAAGGTTTTTCGATTATGGAACTCGATATAGTTCGTTCGCCGCGACTGGAAAGTTTTTGAGTGTCTGCGTCCCTCTGTTCTCTCACCGGGAAGGTTAGAGAAACATGGAAATAGCACGTAAACATGAGAGACTTTGAGGGGCAGAGAAAGTCCCGGAAAACGGACTCAAAATCGGCGTTTACTGACAGTATGGTTTACAAAGATGGCCAACAACATTCGTCGTAACTTTTCCAATAAAAACATGCAAAATTGTGATACAATTTTAGGCTAAACAAAGGATGAAAGATTTTTGGCAACCTAAAATTTTTGAATCCCCTATAGGGACCCCTACGACACAGTTTTAGCGACCCCGATAGGTGAAGCGTAAGGGTCTCTCATAGGGTCCGGAACCCTCTCCCCCTTCCAAAGTATCTCAAAGTTTTAGGCTATCCTAATAATGCCCATGAGCTTGTGCGCAACCCGTTTAAGGTCTGGTGCGTCCCAATCACATGATTTTTTCAGTCAAAAATGCAAAAGAAGTTAAGGATCGCATGTGGAATAACTGAAGTCAGTCGCGTAAAACATCTTTGACCTCCCAATTTTTTTCCATGACCTTGCGCGTAAACCGTTTAAAGTCGGGTGTCTCGTTGTCGCATGATCCATTTATTGGATGGACTTTGAAAAACTGTGAAACCTATTTTACAAAATTGTATCTATCTTTTTGATTTTCGCCTAAGCAAGCGAAAAATTCTTTGCTTGTTAAATAAAATGTCTACTTTTCAACAACTAAAAAATATTTTTAGAACAAACTCAAGTTTTTCGTCTTGACACACCTGTCGAAAAACGCAAAAAGATCAATTTACCTGAAATTATCAGTCCGACGTAACTGCAACGCCATCATGTAGTTCTCCGTCTCTTCCAAGCCTCTCACTTCGTAATCGAGCTTCGGGAAAAGATTCCTCAAAACGGAATCATTCAAGAAATCTAGATTTTCAGCGCAAAAACCTTCCTTTCCTCGTGATGATCATCTCGGTATCCTTTTCGTGGAATCGTCGCCAAGTTTCTTCATCGAGCAATCTTGCGGTGATCATCTTTTTTTCTCTAAAAACTGAAATTATTTCAGGGAACAGGAAAGGAAAAATGATGAAAAAAAGCCGCTTGAAAAAAAGAAAACGAAAAAATAAGAAGAAATAAATGAAAATAGACTTATTGAAGGAGATATGGTAGAAATTCAAATATGAAAAAGAATTAATATAAAAATAATTTATTTTTTTGTAATTTTTCAAATGCATATATTTTTGCGAGTTATTATTTAAAAAAAGGGTCTTAAAAGGCTTAAAAATAGTTTGTCCAAAGCAGAGTTTTTGAAGCCTTTTTGATCATTATTCCGTGTTTCAATAATTAGTGCAACTTAGTGAGTTTTAAAAAAAGTAATTGCACAATTTGAAAAAAATTGTCAGAAAAAAAGAAAAAAATATTTTTAAACTTTTTGAAGAGTCAGAGATATATTTATAACTTTGAACTTTGCGAGAATTATTTTGAAACCAACTTTATTATTGCAACTTAGTGAATAATCGATTATAAAATATGAGTGAAACGTATTCACGCCTTCAAAAAGTTAAGAAATTAGGCTTCGATAACTTTAAGGAAACTATTGAGAGCAGATGAGATGCGAAAAACAACATGAAAAAAATCCAAAGAGCAAAATCAGAAACGACTCAAAAGGAAAACACCGCCGGAAACGTCCGCTCCTGGCTGCGGATCTAAACGGAACTGATCTGTTTAGAGGCGGAACCGAAAGGCGGCAATATCGCAGAAAGGTGACAAGTATCATTGTTTGGGAAACAGAAAAGTGCGAATTGGATAGGCCACGAGGCCGACGTCAGGGGCACGAGCCGAAGGAGTCTTCCCAGCCATTTGCAGAGTTTCGCACCAGTCGCTCCTCATTTTGTCTATTACACCAAGGTAATTGATCTTACCGATAATTAGGCGCCAATTTAGCTTCCTGTGAATATTCAAAAACTGATAAAATAAGGAAATCTTAACAAAAAAAAACAGTTGAATTTAAAACAACGCATCGGTCGGTTCGGTCATTTTTTTTGTAAAGCTCAAAAACTTTTCAAAATTTGAAAACTCGAAAAAATAGGCATAATAAAAAAGTGACAGAACCGACAAACTTTTCCAGCATGCCGAATCATAAGATTGGAAGCAAGAAAACGTGTGAAGAGAGAACCAGAAAATTTTCAGAAAGCCGAAATGAAAACGGGGCTCGCGGTTTTGCGCGTCAATTAAAAGGTTTATATTCCTCAAAGTGTGTGCGGCAAAAACACTGACCGTGAGCCGGATATAAAAAATAACTTTTTCATAACCCTTACAAAAGTTTATTTAAAATTTTTTGATAGTTTAATTACGTCTATCTAACATGAGCTATGTTCATTAACTTTTAAACCGCAAAAGACAAATTTGCATCGTTTGGTGCAATTAATAATAACATTAAAATTCATTTTACACGCAGAACAAAAATAAAATGTACATGAAAGGTTTGGAAAAAGAAAAAAAATTGGCAATTAAACCTGAAATAAACAATTAAATAGAAGGCGAGAGACTCTAACAAAAATTTGTCTCGAATAGATAAAAAAACAGTGGCTAACCCATATAATCTCCTTTTTGAAACGTAAATTAAGCTGTGAATATTGGTTCATTTCTCTTTAATTAATAAAAGATGATGTGCAAGATTTTTTTTTCTTCAAAATTCTGCTAATGGTTTAAAGATTTATTTTTTCAGAATGTTACTGTTCTCTTAAAAAAATTCAACACTGAAATTTTTTATTTTTTCTTTTTTTGTGAGAGCAAGTTGACATCAATGATAAATATTTATTTTTATCATGTATCCGTTAATCATGCAAATCAAACAAGTGCAGTTCTACAGAAAAGTTGAAGATTTCGTGCGTGCAAAAACAAACTCAACAGAAATGAATAACAAAAAACAAAGTATTTTACAGGAGGATCCCAATAAAAGTGGACTTTCTGGGATCTCAGAGTTTTTCGAAGAGAATATCAAAAAATTGATAATAGAGGCAATAATGATGAAGTGGGATGCGATCTTGCATTTCAAGGGTTTATTTTTGAATTATTATGGGAAAACCTCAAGAAAATGAACGAAATTTGAAGTTTTTCGAAGGAAATCAGCATCCATAGCCATAATAAGGATAATTGTAGCCCGGAATCACACTGGGAGGATATGGGAAGGTACACCAAGGCTGCTGCATTTGCAGAGCTTCTTCCGGGTTCTGGGGCATCATTTTGGCCGAGTTCTCCGGTGTTTCCGGCGAAGAAGACGACCTTTTGCGTTCGTTGCGGAATCCTCGGGCGTACTTGTTCTTCTCCACTTTCAGGTTCTTCACGTTGTTGTTCTGCAACAAGTTTTGGTGTTAAAAGAAAGTGTTCAATAATTTCAAGTTGCTTTGAAGACACTTCTATAGAAAAATTTAGGAAAGAACTCTAATTCTCAGTGGAGCGCACTTTGCTTTGTCCAAAGGGCCGCTTCTTTCAATATCATAGTTATTTTAAAATGATAATCAAAAAAATCTTCCTAGGTGACCTTTTTTAATTGCAGTTTGAAAACTCCTAAAATTACGAGAAAAATTTTTGTTTCACAGGCGGAAGCGAAAAATGAGAGTAGAAAAGGCTTTTTTTATTTTTGAAGCAAGATAAAAATCGATTATTCCGGAGTTTATTCGTGCTAAGAAATGTTCCTTGTTATTGCAATTTTTTCAAACTACAGCCGAAAAAATATATTTGAAACAGGAAACTGGTCGAAAAAAAATGTGGAAATTTGAACTTTTAAATATCAGTAACTTGTTTTTGTATGTTGTTTAAAAATGAAACCCTTTTTTTCTATTTTTTTCTTCATTTACTCAATGAAAAAAAGACACAATGTAAACAAACATGAAAAAGTTTTTCAAGTTTATTTTTAATTTCATGAAAGGAACGGTCCTGGAGACTGAAAAATTTCCAAAAAAAGGCAAAAAAAGATTTAAAAAAATAGTTTTTCTTAACTCTTCTTTTTAAGCTTTAAAAAAAGGATGTAATGGAATAGAAAAAGCCTCCCAAAAAAATCTAATTATTGTATTAAAAAAACACTTTTTTTGAGAAAAAAAGTACGTTTTTTTAATCAAAAAAATTTTGACAATTCGAAATTTCAATTATTCTTCTATTGTATATTCCATTAAAAAAAACCTTTATTTTTTTAAGTTTTTTTGTATTTTTCTTTCTGAAGATTGACTAAAAAAAGGAAAAAAATAACGAGGAAAAGTTAATTTCCATTTAAAAAGGTCACTTCAAACCTGATAAGCCGTGACGGCGACAAAAGCCGCACTTCCGAAGGTTCTTTGGAAGACCGGAGTCGCCAATCCTTCGAAATTCGGGTCACACGTGCTGAAAATAATTCATTAAATGATTTGTAAAAAATAATTTGTTCATTTCTACCCGAGAATCTTCTTCAGATGTGGCGGCTCGAAATGGGCAATGTCAAGGTTTTTTTGAAAGATTTAACGAACCTGTACTGATAAACGGACAGAGTTGGAGCGTATTTGTGCATCGAGTGTAGGACGATCTGAAGAAAATAAATGTTTTGAGATCAAAATCGGGACTTCAGAGTAATTTGGAAATTTTTAAAAAGGGACTTAAGTTTGAAGTGGTCACTATAGTAGTCGGATTAGAAGCCACTAAAAAGAACTACTATAGTGGCCACTAAGATGCAAAATAGTCGCTTCTAGAGGTGGTTTTGTGGCCAAAGTGTCCTCTCCAAGTACTTCAGCAACCCCTTAAGTGGCCACTAAAATTTTTCCTAGGAAAATTGAGATCGGTACAACAGTTTCTTGGAGTGATTCTGAACCTATAATCAATATTCCATGGGAAATTATGTGAAAAAAAATTTTATTTTTTCAAAATTTCCAACTTTCAGAAGTTGGAGATGATCAATTTTCAATTGGTTTTGATTTCAATGTGGAATTTTTGCATAGAAGGGGAATTGGAAAGCTCTGTGAAAACTCAGCTTTTTAAAATATCTGCTCAAAAACTTTCTAAAAGTTAAAATTTTAAAATCAAAATCTTTAAAGTCGCTTCCTTCAATAACTTCTAATTTCGAAGATATGATTTTTTTTTTTTCAACCCCTCTAGTGACCACTCTGTCGTTCCCAGGCTTAACGGGGAGAGAAACTTTGTGTTAAACAACTTCAAAAGTACATATCTTTAAATGTTGGAGAATTTTGAGAAAAAGCGTTTGGGCAGCATTTTAAGGTATTCCAAACTTCGATTAAAATTTTTTAACTCAAAAAATGGATCTAAAAGTTTTTCCTGTGATCTGAGAAAACTCCTTTTTTTTCCTCGATTCCATAGATTTTCTGAAATCTGAAGCTCAAAGAAAAATATTGGAGATGATCCTTGTCAAAGAACAAACGCGTCTATTGTCTCGATACCCTGTTATCTGATCAACTTTCCTTTTTTCCTACGACCCCAACTAATTATTTTTTGCGGATCGCTTTTGTTTGTGTTTTTTGGGCGTCCATTAGCGGGTCTAGGTGCTAAATAGGGGGAAAATGGACTAAATACCGCGCATATGGCAGCGCGACCACTAAAAGGCAAGGAGTACTGTAGACGTCCAAGTTTTTCGTTTTGAGCCTTTTCGGAATTACTGTAGTTTATATGGTTTTGGGAAAAATTTAGTCGAAAAATAAAAATAGTTGGACAGTTTAAAAGTCATCAAAAGTTTCATTATCTATTGAAAAAAAGTAGGGAAATTGGAAGGTGGAAGATTTTTTTGAAAGGCAAAAAAAAAAAAAAAAAAACGGCTTTTTTTACTTCAATATTTACATAATTGGATCTACGTTTTAAAAAAATTCTGACAAAGATTTTTTTGAGCATAATCTGTATTTTTTTCAATTTTTCGCAATTTTTTTAGTCTTAAAAATGACTTTCAACAAGTCAGAACCGTGTTTAAAGCTTCAAATCGGAGCGTTTATTTGAATTTTCATGTTTCAAAATTCCCAATTCGCGCTGAATTTTATTGAAATCACTTTACTCGGAAAAATATTTGCCCTTTTTTTAACCGAAATATTGATTTTTTTAAAAAAAGTCAGATCATTTTTTTGGCAGCTTTAAAGCTGATCTATAACTTGAATTTTCTCGTTTTGAAACTCTCAAATTTCTCGAATTCATCGTCTACCGTAAGCAGAACGATTTTCACGATTTTTCGACTTTGAATTCAATTAATCTTTCACTTTACTCAACATGAGAACTATAATGACAACCACAGAATTCCTGTTCAACCCCATAGTCAAGCTCAAAACTTACATGATTCGGATCGGTGACGCCGACATTGTTAGTGAGCTTGATTCGGTCGAAGCAAACGTCGCGCTTCATCCAATCAGCGCCCGACTTGACTCCGCTCGGGTGCCAAACCACCCTGGAAGGTCCGCAGGGCTCTCCGGGACCGTTGGAGCTCCATTCGCCTCCTTGGAACTTGTGTCTGAATTTTTCAGTGATCACTAAGGTCTCTTCCTGTCGTTAAAAATAAACCAAGAGGGATAACATTTTCAAGAATTCCGTTGAGCTCTGAAGTTACTATGAGGCAGGGTCTTCCTTTGGTTGGCTTTTTTCGAAGATTTTTCTTTTTTTTTCCCGATTTTACGCTTTTTGGGAAGAAAATTTTAAAGACCTTGAGCTAGGACCAATTTTGAAAATAGATAAAAAGGTTTTCAGCAACAAAAAAATTCAGCAATCCAAATATATTTTCGAAAAAGAAAAAGAAAGATGTTATAAGAAAGTCCAAGCATGATTAATAGGAAATTCTAGCAATTACAATTGGAATAAGCCTAAAAACGACGTAAGAGTCAATTTTTTCAAAAGCTTTAAATTTGCAAGTCAGAGAATTTTTTTCTGCGTCTATCTAATTGTTTTATTCCTTAATTCTGTATTGAAAAATCGAAATAAAGTGGAAAAAACACTAATTTTTGTTCTCGCAGGTGAAATGAGCTGTCCTTAAAGCTATAAACTGTCAAAAAAAGACGAAGAAATTCAACTTTCTCTGATTAATTTTTTAAAAAAATCATCGTCCTAATATTTTTTTTTTTTTTGAAGATAACATGATAGGAACGAAAAGAATAAAAAAAACTCGAACTGCAATAAAAAAAGACCCACTTTACTGAAAAGATCGTAGGGAAAGAAATGAACTTTTCGGCCAAAAAAAAAAGACTTGAAAAATGGATTTATACGAGAATTTTGAATCAAAAACAGCAACAAGAACTGATTCGATAGGAACATAACCAATTGATAAATAAAAAAAAACATGAAAAATGAAATAAAAAAGCAAAAAACCTGTTCGAGTCGATTCGATCAATCTGTAAGGTGAACGTGTAGAACTCAAACGGCGACAAGTCTTCGACTTTGAATTCCAAACATGGAAAAAGGTTCCTGTAAAATTGGGTTCAGTCGTTTTCTCAATAAGACTTGGTGTGTTGAAAAGTCCTAGCTGAATTAAAAAACGGTGGAAAAATTTTTTAAAAGCTTGCCAAAGTGAACCTCACAAGGGAGGTCCACTTTGGGGTTTAGAACTTCTTGAAAATTGGTCAGAAGGTTTTTTGATGTACCAGTAGAAGATCCTGAAAGTCTGACCCTATGAAAACGTCTAGTTTCTGAGAAAGGACACCTCGAAAATACTTGAAATAGACTATTTTGAGGCTTAAAGCCCTCATTTCTTGAAAACTAGGAAGTTGGGCAGGTTGGGACTTAAAAGGAGTGTTCCAGCCAATTCACCCAGAATCCAGCTAGAAATAGAAGACAGAACTCAAAATGATTACCTTCCATTCTTGGTGATGATCATCTCGTTGGTGAACTCGTTGAACTGCCGCCAAAGGTCCTCCTTGGCAAGGGAGATCCTCATCGTCAGGAACAACAATAAACAGCGACGTCAAGATGACGAACAGATGATGGCCGAAGGATGCCCAACTTTTTGACACCCGGAATAGGCGGACGGATCCATCCTGCCTCAGGCACGTACAGGTCCTGCGCCCAATTTCGGCAGGTGGCCGGCCCCCTCGCACCGTATCCAAAGCTGTGCCCGTCATTATTTCGCTGAGTCTACGGAATAGTAGTAGTTTGAGAACCAATTTGAAACTTCTTTTGTCATTTTGGATCGTGGACAGGACTCAATTAGCCCGTTTGGAGGAACTTACAGAAATTTTAAGAAACATAGGCAAAGTCGGAAAGACCCTCCGAGGGTCCATAAAGGACCATAGAAATGTTCCCTTTAGGTAGATGAAGGCTTCCTTTTTGCTGCCTTTTTGCGCCATTTTCTCATCCCTTTTGCCCCATTTTTGCTGCCTCTCCCTTTCTCCACCATTTCTTGAGCCTTTAAAATCCCAGAAAAAATGAAAAACTTGATAAAGGGACTCTTTTTGCTGCCTTTCTGCGGCCTTTTTTGAGCCTCTCCCTTTTAGCGGTCATTATCCACCATTCCGACTTTGCCCGAGTCTTCAGAAACAACATTTTTCTCGGTGCCTTATCGGGTTTCGCAGAAAATCTTTTTTTTTCCAAACATCCTGAACTAGGTCTATAATTTGCCCATGTATGTTTCAAATAGTAAGATTGAACTGGATCCGCAAACGTATAATCCTGGTCTTGGCGGCATTAAGAAATTATTTGCTCATGTATGTTTCAAATACAGTTTTCTTAAAGACTGCTGATTTTAAACTGATTACTTTCCACTTATTTTATTAATAATCAACCGGTTTCAAGACGATTTCGATAATATTGAACATACTGAATACTCTTTGAGTGCGAAGATTCATTAAAAAAAACCAGCACAAAAACTTTTTCCGTTTTCTTCAGTTAAAATATTTCATCCTAAATGTTTCGAATTGTTATTCTTCTCAATTAAAACTAAGATCATTCACCGTACCTTTGAAAAACCCCTGATTGTGGAAAATGGACTCAATAAGGGAAAATAATGTTGTGATGAAACGAGATTTCCAAAGATTTCTACAAAATAAGTCTCTCTTCAATTTTACTTTGTGGCTCCTGAAAAAGCTGGTTTCCCTGAACTTTTTATCCTTTGTCAAATTTTTTGATACAAAAAATTAGGATTAGATCCTTTATTCGACATATTAAAATACAGATAATAATCACCTATGAACATTTTGACTAGTGAATCACGACTGTCGTACCGAAATAGCAGATAACTTTTTGTTGGAAAGTATTTTTCTTCAGTCAGATAATTTTTTAGAAAGTATTTTCAGCCCCCGTTGGGCGTCTCGAAAAGTGAGTATTATGAGTCTAAATGATATGACTAGACATTCAGTGAAAAGTGCAAAAAAAGGAGAAAAAGGTCATTTCTTCTTGACGACGTGAAGCCATTGAATCTTCCTGACGTCTTCCAAAGCTTCTCGTAAACTTTGCATCCGTTTCTCATGCAGTTCTGAAGTTCTGAGTCCAATTTCGATCGATAAATGAAGAATCACCGTACTGCTCGTAGTTAACTTCATTGAAAGTTCTTTTCGAGCAGACTTCTTGGTTGAAAATCTCTGCTTCTCTTATATCACGAGGACGATTGTTTACTGAAAAAGAAATATTTTAAATTTGAAGCAACAATTAAAAAATTTACTTCCTGGCCGCATCGGTCGGAAAGGCTCTCCCGGCACATCGCTAGCAAAATTCACAAACTCAGTATCTACATCGGCAGATCTGTAATTTGAAAAACTATTAAATTCTAACGTGTACTTTTTACATGTGGAACTGTGGCGGAGGAGTGGTAGGCGGGCTTTGTGGTGTTTCGCTTGCCATGTTTAAACTGAAAATTATTATTTTACAATTCTTCCTTTATTTACACAGTTATAACGGATGGAAAAGATGCCAAAACTTCATAAGATTATTGATTGAAAAGCAATCATTTGAAAAAAATAAAAAAAGATGTTATCATAAAGCAGTTTCGATTAAAAAATTACAATCTCGAACCTTCGCAGCAATAATTCTAAATGACTTTACAAACTAAGACTTATTTGCTTTTAATTTCAAAATGATCGTTTCGTCTCAATTAAGCTTGCAAAAATCTGTTCGCCGGTACTGACGGCGCGTGTTTTTTTGCCAAAAGTGTGCATGCGCGCAAGCACTAAAAGTATTTTATATTATTAATTTCAAAACCAAAATTCATAAAGGTAGGAACGTATTTAGAAACAAGAACCCCCAAAACAACCCCCTCCAATCAGACTTAAAGAAATAAAGAAGCTGTCGAAATACGGCAAAACCGTGCGGGAAAGTGAGCTCCGCCCTCGAATGCATTTTGGTCGCAATAACAGGACGGCGCGAATGAAGATTTTTCAAAAAACAAGCTCAACAGCTGATGTCTATTTTTTATTTTATCACTTACATTTGTTAATTTTTATGTTATCGTGCTAATCTTTAATGTTTGACTTTATTTCATTTCTATAAAAGACCTCGAGGCAAGTTCGTTTCTTTTATGCAAACGTATTTCTATTTTGACCCCTCCTTGGTTAAATTTTTTCGTTATTTGGTATCATACTTTATCTAGCTTTTTTAGTTGATAATGTAAGGTAGTCTCGCTTTCTATCTGCTCATAGTGCCGGAAAAAAATCAAAGGTGCTCCCAAATCAAGCTTCGGTCTTGCAAATGTTTTTTTCCTTTGGAAGATTTTTGATTTTTTTGAATGAATTTATTGATTTGATTTGAAATTTTCCGTTATATTCGAGAAAAAAATATATTATATGTTTGGCGTTTTAGAAACTTTTTATTAATTTTTATTTTGAAGAGTTTTTTACAGATGGAGTCCATCTCTCAAGCAGATGAAAACCAAGACCCGCAACGTTCAATTCCAGTGAGTCCCTACCAAGCTCGAGAAAAAGGCCAGGAAAGCCGTTGGAATTCGAAGCATGGAGGGTTAGTTGAAGAATCGAAAGGGAATTTGAAGAAAATACGACTTTTTAGACACTTTTCGATACAAAATTTTGAAATTGGGCGGCCTCTGGGTAAGGGGAAAATTCGGAAGCGTGTATTTAGCTCGATTGAAGGATTCTCATTATGTTGTCGCATTGAAGGTATAAAAGTATGGAATGTCGCTGATTTAATAATTGTTTTCAGGTGCTTTTCAAATCACAGCTTGTTAAAGCCAGTGTCGAACACCAATTGGAGCGAGAAATTGAAATTCAAGGGCATCTCAGGTACAAAATTATCCGTTTTATTATTTTGAATATATACTTTTCAGGCATCCAAACATCCTAAAGATGCACACCTATTTTTGGGACTCTAAGAAAATCTACCTGGTTCTGGAATACGCGCCCGGCGGCGAAATGTACAAATCCCTTCAGAAGGCGCGCAAATTCACAGAAGCACAGACGGCAGTGGTCTTTTGATCGAAATTTTGAAACGTGTACCTCAATTAATTGCAGTACATGTATGAAATCGCGGACGCCCTGTCCTACTGTCACATGAAAAACGTGATCCACCGGGACATCAAGCCCGAAAATTTGCTTATCGGCGTCAAGGGAGAGCTGAAAATCGCCGATTTCGGCTGGAGTGTCCACGCGCCCAGCAAAAAGTTTGTGTCATATTTTTCAAAATTTATTTATCCCGTGATCAAAAAAATTTCCATGCAAAATTATCTCTGAATCTCCAAAATTTAGTTATCTTTTTCACTCTTTGACGGCTATTTTAAATTTCCGCTTTAGTGATTTTCTTTTAGAAAAAAAAAGAATTAATCAAATCAGTCATTTCATGGTGGCCTTATTCACGATTCGAACAAAATGTCGTTTTTAATAAATTTTTCTGTATCCAGTACATCTAATCGAGCTCATGCTACAGTAACTTCATTTAAAAACCTTTTTTTTGGAAAATCATTTTTCGAAATTTTTTTCATCAGGATATTTTTATTTATGAACTTCTTGCTTCTGATTTCGATTATTCATGATTTTCCGGTACTTATTCTGTTTTTGATACACGCTTTATACAGCAAAAAAAATTGATGAGACCTTGATACATTGGTTATTTTTTCTGTCCGCTCTTTAAAAAAAAACTTTGTTCCAAGAAAAAAGATTTCGAATCTTAAAGTTGTTTTGTCTTTTATTGGTCTCAATGCGAAAATATATGAGTGAATATTGTGGAATTTCCTTCTTTTTTTTTTAAATGGCACAAAATCTCGGGGACATCGCTAGACTTGACAGTATTAACACAAAATAATGGAAAATACGAGTTATTTTTGAAATAAAGTCCAAAATTTAAAGCGAAAAATTTGCAATAGGTGAATTCCTTCTGTTTTGAACACGATATTATAACTTTTTTGAAAGGCGTGGTATTGATATAACTATTTCTCAGGAGAATGACCATGTGCGGAACTTTGGACTATCTTCCACCAGAAATGGTTCGCGGAAGGGAACACAGCGATAGTGTATGTTTTATTATTCCTTTTTTCAAAGTAACTTGCGATTTCGAAATGGACGTTTTATGCATTAAAAAAGATGCTAATTACGCGAAGCTGGCTTTTTTTAAAAAGTGGCAGCGAGAAAATTTGGGTTACAACGAAATGGCGAATGTTAACTATTTAAAAAAATTCAGAAGTTGGGTTTTAAAAAATCCTCGTTGTAGAATCCAATATTTCTCGAGGCCCCAGTACCGGCGGAAAAGATAGGAAATCATTTTTTGCTCACAACTTCCTTAAATGGAGCTCAATTCTTTTTGAAACTTTCTAAGCACGACATGCATTTTGGACGTTTCAGGTGGATCTCTGGGCGATCGGAGTCCTTTGCTACGAATTTCTGGTCGGTCGGCCTCCGTTCGAAAATGACAAACAGGACGTGACTTACGCAAAAATAACGTCGGTAAGAAGATCATATTTTTAAACATTTGTTTTTTTTAGCTTCAATGTGGAAAGTTTTCACAATTTTTAGGCGTTTTCGAAGTTTCTTTTTGGAGAAAATGACTTGAAGTAGCTTTAGAAAATGTTGGGTGAAATTTCAGTTTTATTTTTTTCTACTTTTTAGGTTAGAAAATTTGATAGTTTGCATGTTTATTCATTCCACCAGAGATTTCTTGAGTTCCCAGAGAAATATGGTCTGCTTAAGATTACAGGGATGACACAAATAATTGATTTTTTTGAAAAATTTTCGAATCAAAATGTAATTTTTTTAAGTTAAGAATGAAAGTTCCATCTCATTTATAAGCTTCGTAATATTTATTCTCTTGTAAAGCTGTCCTGAATTCATTAAAATTTATTTCCACAAAAGGGCTGATTGAGCTAAAACTGGAATCAATTCATCTTGAATAAATTTTTGAGCTTTTCAGGTGGATTATCGGTTCCCCGAGCATGTCTCTCAAGGCGCGCGTTCCCTGATCAAAGGCCTTTTGCAGAAAGATCCGACCAAAAGAACGAGTCTTTTGAATGTTAGCAAAATATTCTTCATTTAGATATAATTCCGTTTCTTTCAGGTGATGCAGCACCCGTGGGTGGAAAAGCATGCGCGAAGTGAAACGGACTGCCGAAAAAAGAGCCAATCAACACCAACATGAGCAATAAACTCCCAATGATATTTTTTGTTTCGACATTTATTCTTGTACAAATAAATTGTTTTGCCTACCATTTCTTGTATAGATTTCAAAAGAAGTACTTTACCGTTTCACTATTTCTTCATTTTGGGGTAGAATATTTCTCGATAGTGATCAAAACATATGCGAAATTAATGATGAGATTGTCTTTGAATAAAAAATTACCTGAAGTATTATAGGGTTTCTTCATAATTTTATTTATTTGACTTTTTTTGAAAATACTTGCGAAAAAAATTTTTTCACACTTTTTGGAAAGAAAAACCAATAAATAGACAATAAATACTCAAGTCGCTGCTCGAATTTTCAAGAGAGCGGTGGAGCGCAGAAGCCTCGTTCAGTGTCGAAGGAAAAATTTTTCTACTCCTAGGTTTCTTTTTATAAAATTTTACCATTTTTTTCTTCGTAAATTTATCAAATCGTTTTTTTTATAAGTGAAACGGAGTATGCTTCGAAATGCTGCCGCCAAACTGAAAGTTTCTATTTTTAGGGTTGTTTCGTTTTTTTAACTTTTTTTGGAATTTTTTTCTCAGAATTTTTCACAGGAAATTTACATATATGGCAAGTTTTATACTAATACTCATTCTAGTTAATGAAAAAAAGACTTGAAAGAAAAATAATAATGTTAATTTTTCACCCCTTTTTTCCTCATTTTTCTCATCGAGTTTATATGTTTTTTTATCACGACAGGGAATCGATACTGATTTTTTTATAGCGTTTTTTTCATCCTTTTTTTCGATCAAAATGTTTTTTTATTTCAGAAATTTCGTAGAAGTTGTTGATGTGAGTAGTTTCAAAAACAAAAAAATGACGGATAGTGGCTGGAGTAGCGCAGCGGTCGGTTCAGGTAAATTTCAAAGTTATCTTTTTTTTTTTAAAGTTTCGTTAATTTTAAGGCACCGCTCTCCCGTTTTACACCATGAAGGAAGAGCTACCGGGTCAGTTTTTTGGATTTTTTTATATGAAAAATATTAATATTGACTTTTCAGCAAGAAGTTTAATGCTTGGCAGTTGTGATCTTTTTGAGGGCCTACGATCTGGGCGCAGTTTATAAGTTAGTTTTTTTGATTTCTATTTTTTTCAAATAATTTATTCTGCGTCAACTCGTCACGCTTTCCTGGAGAAAATGTCGTAAACCTTTGGTTCACAGGTCTTGAAGCGAAAAAAAGTGTTGTGTACTGTGGTTGTTTCTTTATCTACTTCGCAGAAATAAACAAGTTGGCGTGGCCTTTTTGAAATAATTTCGGCGATTTTTGATTTTTTTTTCCAATTGTTTATAATGATTCCGTGTAATTTAAATCTGGGAGCCGTACGAAAAAAATGGGTCTTACAACGTTATATCGTTTTACGGTGACTTTACCGCGCGAATTCGAAGTTTTTTTCGTTGTTTCAAAATTTTAAGTTCGCGCCTAAAAAGCCACCGTAAAAAGTAACATATCGCGATATATCGTTGTGAGACCCAATTTCTTCAATTTCTCGCGAAATAATTTCAAACAAACATCGCCAATATTACTTTGACCAAGGCAAACATAAAACCTAATTGAAATATTCCAGCCGATTCTGCGGTCATCGAAAAATCCGTGAGGAAATTTCCTCCTTTTTGCCCCATATTTATGGGAATTTTAGCTTCAACTCGGCCCATGATTCGAGGTTTCTTTTCAATGATTTTTTTCATTTTCTAATCTGATTAAGTTTTCAGTTCATTAAAAGCTCTCGTGGAAAAAGCCGCCGATTACCGGAAAAGAAATCAATTATCTGTCAAACAGTGCCATGCAAGGCTTTAAACTCAGCTCGGGACCTGTCGATGAACGGTTTGCATTTTCAATTTTTCTATTGATTAGTATATTAGAATCTTTAATTAAGCTCTTAGGGCATTGAAACTTTGTAGTTTTGAGATTTTTTTAAAAAAAGTTTTTTAAGAGAAATCTTATTTAGGGGCCCTAACTCAACTCTTACGGGGCCCCGAAAAATCTGCTTTTAGGGGCCCCCTATAGGGGGTAGGATCAAATTTTCACTGGGATTCTCTTCTTTTCGATTTCTTTCCAGCGTCGTTTTATGAAAGGATAGATAAAAAAAGATGCAAAATTGAATTAAAAAAATGAGATATTTTTTTAGAAAGAACCTTTTTGTTTTTGCCCGAGTATATTCTTATATGGAAAGATAGCTAATTTTAGACTGTGAATCTCGAATTTTCCAGTGCAAATATATAGCCCATACCGCGTCAGCTTGTCACGTTTTTTTGTGTTTTTGACCAAACTTCGCTTCGAGACCTTTTTTTGTCTATTCGCAGATTTGTGGAGCAAAAGTGCAAAACAAAAAAACTGTATTTTTCGATAAATTTTTTTCTTCTTCTTGATACTTGTCTGTCTCGCGCGGTAAGGACTATAATCGTCATTTCAAAAAAATCTTTGCCAAAAGATTTTTAAGGCGCAGAAGCCTTGCGCTACCCAAAAATTTTTGACGGAAAGCTTGTTGAATTTTTTTCTTTTTTTGCCTTGCAAAATTCGATGATAAACCGTTGAGTAAATTTGAGTTGAACTGAATAATATTCCCAAACGGAGTTTTCTGTCAGTTGTTTTTCAATTTCATCATGAACTGAATCATATGTTATCATATAAAATAAAGTATCATTTTTGTAAAGTTCAACCAATTTTTCCTTTCACTGAATATTTCTGGAGTAACGATTTTTCAGAGTTTTACTAAAAAAAAACGGAAAAAAACTCAAATTTTTCTAGAACCCGATTTTTATTTTTTTGCACATAACTTATCTTTTTTCCTTTTTAATAATAAAGAATCTAGGAAGAACAGTGTTAAAATTGAGCTTTTCTTTTCTAATTCATGTGAAACTTATAACTTACAGGAAATAGCGTTTTCATTTCTAGCTTTGTCAGCTTGTTTGAAATTTCTTGTTATGGGGTTTTTGAGATTGTTATGTCCTCAAAAAAAGCTCTTCTTCTCGAAATTCATTCTTTTTGAGCATATATTCTCCGTTAAACCCTCCAGATTTCAAATATTATAGGACTTTTTAACTCGAAACTTCTTAAAAAAATTCCCAGTCTATTAAAAAAAGAAAGTTTAGATACCGTTATTTGTTTGAAAAACGACGGGGTGACGACGATTTGAAAGGCGCGTTTCCGATGGAACGGAGGGAAGGAAGTTCGAATAGTTATAGACAGTCTTTGGACCCTCTGAATCCTCCCAAAGGTTGAAAATTAAATATTTCTTCCTGTTTCAAAATATTTTTCACAGATATTGATGATGAACCCGATCGGAAAAGACACAAAGGTGACCGGGAGAAGAAGAAAAAGAAAAAGGACAAGAAAAAGAGGGAAAAGGTCGGTTTTGTGATAATTTTCGATGTTTTCAACAATAATATAAGGAGGAGGAACGGCGAAGGAGTGAAACGACTGGCGGCAAAGCTTGACTTCTTGGTTAGGATTTTGGAAATTCGTGAGTTTTTTTCTATTCCTAATAATTTTTTTCAGCAATTTTTTTCGGAATAACTTTCTGAGAATATTATAAAATCTATTATCAAGGTTCACACCTAATCCTTGAAAGTTTTAGAAGATATAGTACTGAAATGAAAAAAATTCCAGTGAATAATTATCATCAGATAGATGAAATTTGGTTTTTTTCCGACTTTCCAATCGAATTTTTCCTGATCTTTTTTTCGATTTAGCAGTCCGTTTTTGAAAAAAATTCGTAGAAATGCTGTTGACCAATCTTTGCAAGGAGTTTTGCCAATTTTTTTCTGGTCTTCTCGAAAAAAATTTTTATGAGTAATTTTTTTCCATACTAAAAAGAGACTGAATTGAATTTTTTTAGTAGAAAGTTTCTAAAAAAAGAGAAAAAAATTTTTTTGCCTATTTTTGAAATAAAAACTGATAGTCATTTCAAAAAAACCTTTCCAAATAATCAGAAAAACGCCCGGTAAATTAATTTTTTTATAAAATTCAGATCTTCGACGGGTCCTTGGAAAAAGCCGACATGATAGTCTTTGGAACTTCAATTTGCCGATTTTTTTGAACGAAATTCGTTCTTTTTCTGTTTGTATATTTTATGGAAACTGTCTCGAATAAAAATATTTCTCATTTGATTTTTTTATCTTGAGTCATTTATCAAAAGTTTTTCAGACGCTTCAAATTACTTTGAAATTCGATGAAGCCATAAAAAGAGCAAATTTAAAGCTTTACTATTTGTGTAATTCTGAAGTCACATTCGAAAATTGCCTTCGGAACAATTTATTTCTGATTTTTTACATTGCAAGGTAAGTGGATTAATAGGATTTTGCATTTAATTTTTAAAAAATGTACTCTAAAAATATTTCACGGAACAATTTTTTTCCCCATACCAATATCAAGTTTCAATGTTTTTTTATTTGCTCGAAGGTTTAAAATTATAAAATTAGAAAAAAAGTTATACTAAAAAAACATTTTTTTGGAGTTTTTTTAAACGGCTTAGATTCAGAAATCCTACGCTTTTTCTCAATAAATTTGTTTTTATAATTTTTAGAAAAATTGTTGAAAATGGTTTTTTAAACTGTCCTTTATGTAATTTTTCAAAAGTTCACTAGTCTTTCATGACCAAAAATAAATCGGAAAGAAACTTTTTGCTCCCTAAAATTCTGTAACTTCCATGTTACTCTAGAAAAAGTACTAAAAAAGCTTTTGAAAACTGGAAAAGAACATTTAAACTCAGATCCTTTTTAATGGAAGAAAGGCGTTTCGGGGAACAGATCCCGGCGTCGGACGTCGTCCAGACGCCGAACTCTGAAGACGACGTCGGAAATCTGCTCGAATGGATGAGAAACGACGAAATCGGGCACGACGCCACCCTTGAATCGCCTTTTGGCGATCGGCAGAGTTAGAACTTTTATTTTTTCGTTAGCCGAGAAATATGTGTAGTTTTCTTCAGATTTACCAAAAATCACGAGATTCAGTCTTTGTAAGAGCTCATAATTTTAGCCCTAATTGAGATATTTCACTTTTTATTTTTATATTTCTTGTGGAAGATGTCAAGTTTTGATAATGCCAAGAATTTAATGGCTCAACAAAATTTCGGAATGTTGAAAACTGAAAAGAGGCGAAATTAACTAGTGAAAGGCAAGTCGAAGAAAGATAAGGCTCTCAAGTTTGCGTTATAATTTTTTTTAGGTTTCAGTTTTTGGTATTAGAGCGTTGAAAATATATTTCTCAAACATGTCAGTACTTTTTGTGAAGTTAGGTGAGCAAAAAAGATAAAAAGACATCCAGAAAAGTTACCGAAAAATTATTTTATTTTTTTAAATCTTAAAGCTTGTTTTCACTGACGTTTACTGACATTTAGACTAGTTTACTAGGTTTTTTTTTGCAAGGAATATTTCTCCTTGAATACCAAAACTATCTCTGACTCTCCAGAGTTTCGTTATCTTTTCGCTTCTCTGATCGTTATTTTGAAAATCGCGGAATAATTTTGAACACGGCACGATATTTGATTATTTGCAGTAGTCTACTGCGACTACACGGCGAGCGCTCGAGCCTTCAAATCCATCGAAAATTACATTCAAACGGTTTTTCTTGATTACTTTTACTATTCAAGGCTAAATTTCAGGAAGTTTTGCCCTTTTATGGGAATACTCATAGTTCAGTTACGGTCACCGCTGAGCAGACTACACTTTTCATGCATGAAGCTAGGTTTTTTTGGCTGGGATCATGTAGAAACTTATTGAAAGTGAACTTTCAAGACAAGAAATTCGGGCGATGACTGGCGCCGGCGACCTGGACGACGTCATATTTCACTGGGAAGCGGCGCCACAGCCGCCGTCGAACTTTTGACTCACCTGATTTGCGATGAAGCGCAGAAGCCCTTGGTAAGAATCGAAAATTCAGAGAAAAGCTCTGATCTAAGAGTTTTGAGATTTTTTTAATGTTCAGAAAAAAATCCTCCCAATTATTTTTCTTGAAAACGATACTGAAAACTATACATTGATGGTAAAGGAAAAATTTTTACGAAATAAGAGAAGAACTCGAAATTTAAAAAACCCGATATCATCGTCTCGAGAAGCAAAATTAAAAAAAAAGCGGAAAATGGTTTTTCTTCGCTACCGATTTTTTTCACGAGCAGTCCGCAGACACGCTATAACATCGCGCGCAATTTTGCGGACTTCAACGTCTTTTCGCAAATTTCTTCATTTTTACTTTCGTTGTTTTGAACTCAAAATTAAGATTACTCTTTGAAGGTGGTGGTTCATTCGATCCACGAACATCATTCAAACCTTCTCCCATGGCGACATCGGGCTGAAAAATGTTACGTTGTTGATGAACAGGAGAATGGAGACGTTGATCTTGGTTCATTTATTCATAATATTTCAACGATTAAGTTCTCTTTTTGTAGAGTCTTTGGAGAGGAATCTCAAACTTGCTGTAGAAAATCATGCAGAAGCTTTGATTGTCGGAGCCTTCACTGCATGTTCAAACGTCACTGGAGTTCTTATAAACGTCGAAAATGTCACCAAGACGTTGAAAAAGTTGGTTTTGCGCTGCTTAGGAACTCCAGAGTGGTCCCCTATAGGGTCGAGCTTTTTGGCCCAGGAAGGTTCCCTATAGGGACCACCTAACCTTGGCCTACAGTCTTTACTAAAGCTTGCAAAAGTGTACCCTATAGGGGTCATTTTAGTGGCCCCTTTAGGGGAGCATTTGTCGTTTATTGTTGCAATATCTAGTGAGAAGCGTTCCATGACGGAAAATCAATAAGTTGCGCTTTTTGAAAGAAAAAAATAAACAGAGCTTCGATTTTTATTGAAAACTTCTTTTTAATTTTCAAACTAGACAAAAAAATTGAAAGACCCTACAAGGATCATTTAAGGTTATCGAGCACATTAGTCGGATTGTAAGCCCCTATAGGGACCACTCAAAAATTTAGTTAGATCATCTTTTCTTACAGCCTTTTCTAGAAGCAAGATATTTTCTTAAAAGTATTGCAGATGGAAAAATTTTTTTGGGCTTTAATTTTTTTCATTTTTTTGTGTCCCATATTCATCATGGGAAACTGTTTTTTTATACTTAAAATTTTGGCTTTTAATCTATGAAAAGGTTTCGAAAAACTTTTTATAATATCAATTTTTTTGTCTGTAATCCGGCAAGCTTTTTGTGCATTTTTCTTTTTCGAACTTGTTTTTATTTTTTTTTTTCTGTGAAGGTTCGGCGCGTTATCCGTGTGGGATTACGCTTCGGCGGCCCCTTACGTCGAAATTCAAGTGAATGGGCGATTTCCATTGGATGCGGTTTTTTTCTCGGGACACAAGTTTCCTGGTGGCGTTTCTTCTCCAGGTGCATTTCCAGGCCAAATAGGGCATTTTTCTGAGATTTTAGGCGTTCTTGTTGTGAAGAAAGCCATTGGGCAAGTGTCCAAGCCGCAGAGAATCGGCGGCGGAACTGTCTTTTTTGTAAGTTTTAAAAGTCTATTTTAGTCAAATACTGCCTTGATCAAAGGGATTTCGCGAAAATGGAAATAGTTGGCAGAGAAGGAAAAAAGATAACTGAATTTTGGAGAGTCAGAGATAACTTTGAATTTTGCGGAAATATATTTGAACATGACATAAAGTTCCATTCTTGTAGGAGTATCTTCAAAAAGTAAAAAAATAATTATTAGGAATAATTATAAATAAATGAACAGAAAATCACTTAAGTGATGGTAGAGAAAAAGATTTGAATTTAGAAGAAAATGAATAAATTCTAGTAATTCCAAAAATTCCAAAAAATCGTTTTTTTCATCAGAACTTTTTCAAGTTTTGTCTAATGACGATTGACTTAGCGGTTTTTGGTTTTTTATTTCAAGAAAATGCTTCTCATCATAGCCATTCCCCATGCGGTCATGGGCTTTGAATTTAGACTCAATCGATTATATCGATCGGGAATCAGAAACTTCGAAAAAATAATCCGTACCATAAACTTTTAAAATTTTCATCAGGATCATGAAAAAAACAATTGACTAGTGAGAATAGATACTAAATATTGATTTTTTTTTGTGAAAGAAAGTTCAGAAAACTTTCACAATACAATCCAGGTGAGTCGAGCCGGAGAATGGTACCTGAAAGAGGCTGAACATCGAGAAGAAGGCGGTACTGCAGATCCTGTCGGAGCTGTACGGCTAGCCATGGCCGTGAAGTTGAAAAGGAGTGTTGGGGAGAGGAATATTGGCCGGTTTGAAGAGAACTTGTCGAGGTACAGTTATCAGCGAAAAAAGTTTTGAAGATTCCCTTTTTAGAGTTGTTTTCTTCTGAAATTTAGTTTTCTAATTTTTTTGGCACTATTTTCAAAGTTAGAGATCGTTCACAAATGAGAGGGTAGTGGTTTTGCTTTCTCTGAACACTCTCGTTTAGCAGTGAACTCTAACTTTTAAAACTTGCAAGTAAACTTACTTTTAAAATTGAGCAAAAATAGTGTTTTTTGAAAAAAACATTTATGATACTCTCTTCTTTTTAATAATTTCTGTGGAACTCCTTTTTTTCGAAACGATCGAAAAAAACTCTAGTTTTTTGATCTTCAAGTTTACTTTTAAAGTTTCTACGGATCGACAAATTCAGAAAAAAAGTTTATTGAGAAAAAATGAGTTGAAGTTTCATTTCAGAATATTCTTGGGTGAGGTCTCAAATTGTAAAGAGCTTGTCCTATTAGGAGCCCCGGTTTTCGAAGATCGCGTTCCCGTTTTTTTCCTTCGTTGTAAAGGTTAGTTTAAGTTTTTTTCTTCAATAATTATTTCTTGCGAAGATTTTTTTAAAAAAATTCGTTGAACCTTTGATAAAACTTGACGGGAGTAAACTTAAGATTTTTTTCTGAGTCTAAAAAAATAAGAAAAAAAAGTTTCGCAATGTAAACTTTTTCAAATTATAGCGCTCCAAAGTCTATAATCTACAATTTTTCCACAACTTCTCTTTTTTTAGAACACAGAAAGCCCTAAAGTACAGTTTATCCAGTTTCCCTTGAAAGTACCTTTTAAAACTTTTCTTGAAGAAAGTTTTGAACAAAATAAGTATTTTAGGACCTCAAATCTGGCCTTTTCTTCCATCATAACTACATTTCTGCCCTTCTCAACGATTTATTCGGAATTCAAACTCGAGCCGGTTGTATGTGTGCTGGTCCGTATGTTCAGCACCTCCTGGGAATTGATGAAAAGGTTGATATTTTCAGGAAAAAAAAATATTATCAAATTTTTCTTTGAAAAAAAGGAAAGTTCTCTGAAAAAGACGATAAAAAAGTCAACCTGAAGCGTTTTCACTTCGATGGGCCCGTCCAATGAACCTTTACGCGAAAGTCGTCTAGTGTCGGGTGCACTTTTTGAACGATATTTTTCGTAATTGAGCCGAAAAAAATCGATTCAATGTGTTTCAAATATGCGACCATCGGACTCAATTTTGAGACCTTTTTTTAATATAAAAAAATTCAGATGTCATCAGAATACCTGGAAGCCCTTCGAGAAATCCCCAATCTCGACCGGACTCATTTGAGAAGGACTCGCGAATATTCACAACACGAATTTTTGAGGCCCGGATTCACTAGAATCTCTTTCCCCTATTATTTCACAGCTGAAAAGGTTTTTCGTGTCGAAACCCATTTATTTTTGTATTTTTTCAAAGGTTCGACAAGTTGCCGAGTGTGTAAAGTTCGTCGCCGAACACGCCGCCGATTTGATTCATCTGGTAGTTTTTCTCAAAAATTCAAAGGAAATTAAGGAATCTTCAGTACCAAGTGAACTGTGAGAGTTCGGAGTGGCATCACAAAAATCAGCGGGTTTTTCATGATCGAAGGTAATTTTTGAGCGATTTTGAATGGTTTGAGGCGCGGCGGTCCGGCGCGGTTTGAGTGAAAAGTTCATCTGCTGCACTTTTTAATGTCAACTGGCTAAAGTCGCTTTTAGTCGGGGGGAAGCTTAAGAGTAACCTGTAAAATTTTTTGATGCCGAAAGCCGCTTTTGGTCGGGTGAAGAATTTGAGTAACCTGTAAAAATGGCGGAAGTCGCTTTTGGTCGGCTGAAGCTTTGGAATAGGCTGGAAAAAATTTTTGATGGCGGAATTCGCTTTTGGCCTGGTGAAGCTTTTGAGTAACTTGAGAAAACTTTTCGACGGCGCAAGTCGCTTTTGGTCGGGTGAAGCTTTTTGAGTAACCTGTAGGAAGTTTTCAATGGTGGAAGTCGCTTTAGGTCGGGTGAAGGTTCTTGAGAATCCTGTAGAAACTTTACAAAGGCGGGAGTCGCTTTATGGTCGGAGAAAGTTTTGGTGTAACCGCTTCGCTTTGAGCCATTCTCCTTGCGACCAAACAATATTTTTAGTTTGAGCAAACTTAAAAGCTTGATCCATTGCTTAATTATGAACACTTTCACAAATATCTATTGCAAAATAACTACTAATAACTTTTTTTCCAGATGGCTTGGCCATACTCGTTTCACCAAAGACGGATTAATAGTCAAGGTTATTTTTCTACATTTTTTGAGAAACTGAAAGACTTTTTTCTAGGAAGCTAAGAAACGGGAAAGGGCGCCTTCAATGAAAGAATTATTGGAAGAAGCGGAAATTTTGGCTGAAGAATTTTTCGACTTTTTAAGGATGTGGGAAAGGTGGGTTTGAAAAATGGAAAAAGATAAAAACTAACGGATTTTTATCAGAAAGAAAGGCATGAAATTTTTCAAAATTTGTTTTTGATTGGGAATTTTTTGACTAAAAAAATAAGGTTCTGGCTTCTGATTTTTTGGAGGTCAATAAAAGATATCAATTACATTTTTAGATGTTGGTTGGTAAACAAGTACCAACGGAAACAGGAATCCGATTCAAAGTTTTTAAGGATTTTTGAAACATTTTTCCGTATTGATTATAGAGTGTATTAGAAAAAAATGCGAGATACCGTAAACCCAGACCTTTTTATGCCCTTTCGCGTCGAAACCATAACATCGGGTCTCACAGCGAAATTTTTCACGTTTAGACTTTTTTTAATGTAATAAGCGTGTCTGAAGTAATTTATATTGAAGGTCAAAATGAATTTTAAATAATTGAAATTTTATTTCAAACCTAGAAATTATCTTGGTTCAGGCGTTTACTTGCGAAATTTCAACGTGAATTAGACAAAATTTGATACTTTTTCATGTTCACAAGTTTTATTCATGTAGTTTCACTTCTAAAAATTCGAATTTTCCTACAAAAAAAAAGGAATTTTTGTAGATTCCCGACGGCAGAATTGCTATCGAACCAAAGTTTTCCCACCTCCGATGGTTCATTTTGCCGGTTGAAGTCGTGGAAAGAAGAGCTGGACATTCAATAAAATATCCTGAGCCTCCTTTTTGTCCCAAAATCTACGATTCACTGGATATTACTGAGAAATTGAAATTTTTACCTTCATCTCCAGAAATTGAACATATTACGGAAGACTTTGAAGGTAAAGCCTTAATTTTAATCGAATATCAACCACTTTTGTACAGAGATACCCTCTGAGAATCAGGAAAATGGAGAAAAAGAGTTCACCTGTCCGTTGTCACTTGAAGAACAAACGAGGGGGCGGGGCATCGATGGAGACATTGAGTGCGATGAAAAGTTGAAACAGGAAGTCAAGGTATATGTTTTATTCAAAAAGAAAATTTCACGAAGAAAAAGATTTTACCGCGTTTTTTTGACGACGCCCACTTTTTCTCCGTAAAGTGTCGTGTGTCGTGTGCATGCACTGCGCCGCTCACGCGCAGAAAATTGCGTTTATGTAGAGAAATTTCGATTCGTCTTGAAGACCTCTGGCAATACGGCGGCCTGCGCCTTTATTTATATAAAGCCCAAATCTCTGTCGTTCCCATGACGTCACGTGGGAACGGTAAATATTTTGACTCCGCCCACCGTTTTTTTTTGGTTTCACATTTTTTCCACTAAAAAATTCGCCGTGATTTCTGTTTCGTTTATTGAAAAAGTACACTGAAAATCCAGAATTCTGAAGTTTTAAAAAACCCCAACAAAGAAGGTGAGGAGACTGGCTCAAGGAAAAACTTGAAGGTGAATAATTGAAAATTACTCTGGAAAAAAAAGAACTTAATCAGTTTTTCATAGATCTTATAATGGGTAGAATAGCTTCTTGATATGCTTCTTAAAAGGAAAAAAAAAGTTTTTATGTCGGAAGTTTGGGAAAAAAAGATTATATATAATTTTTTTAAGACGGCAGAAGATTGGGGACGACGAGTTGTGGTGAAGCCGGTCGCTTTGACGAGACAGGAAGAAAGCCAGTGAGCATTTTTTTGAAATTATCTTGGGATCAGACCTGCTTCTTACAATGTTAAACAAGCTGTTGGGTTCAAAAAAAAAGAAACTTTTAATTTTTTTTTTCTCGTTTTGAGTTCAAATTAGGACTAAAATGAGATTTTTAAAAGCGCGAAATTCAATATTTTCAAAGTGGGAAAGTTGACCTCAACAAGTCCCGAAAAAGTTAAAATTATCTATTTTTCAAAATTTCGTCTAAGCTCGATATGGTTTCTCGGTCCTTGTTTACGAAAACCTGAAGGTTCTGAACTCTCTAGGGACCACTTAATAGTGCTGAAGCAATTCAAATGATCATTAAGGGTCAATTTACGGAGTAAATGTGAGAATTTAGGCTTGAGTGGCATGCCCCGCCCATTGATATGTACAAAAAAGTGACAGAAGTCATCCATGAACTCAAAATGATCAAGGTTTGTTCCAAAGGTTCCGTTCCAAGAAAAATAATAAGCAGAACTAATTTCACTTAAGAGGTTTCTTTTGATTTTATGACTTCAGGAAGGCGACCGCATTTTGGTTTGTCTTTCCGGAGGCAAAGATTCGCTTTCTCTACTTCATATCCTTCATTTCTACCAGATGCGGTGTAGGAAAAATAGAAGGTTTATCAATAACCTTTCGAAGGAAAATAAACTTTTACAGTACGAAATTCGATCTTGGAGCGATTACGGTAGACCCCGGGTCTGCAGAGTACAATCCGAGGCCATTGATTGAGTATTGCAAAAAGCTGAATATCCATTATTTCTATGAGGAACAAGGTTGGTTCACTTCCAAAAAATTTTTTTCGAATTTTGAATTTCCAGCGTTAAATCTTTGCACGAAAAATCATTTCTCCTTTTCAAACAGATCTGAAAAACGAATATTGAGAATGACATCTTGATGAATAGAATAGTCCACAAACGAATAAATAAAAAAATAATGAGGCATTTTTCAGTTTTGTGGTCGCATGAGGAATGACTCTGAGCGTTACGGTCACTTATTTTGACGACCTTTTTTGAAATCCTGCTCATATAACTCTACTATGCAAACGCCAAAGTCGTTTTGAGTCGGGCGCATTTTTGAAAAATCCGCATCTCTCGCGTGTCGAGCCATTCTACGTGCGACCAGATGGATGCGCATCGAAACTTTTTAGCCGAATCAAGAAAAGAACCGCTGAGAAAGATACGGAAAAAATGATTTGTTCGAATTTTCCTTTCATCATCATTTATTCAATCTTCTGCTTCAGCGTTTGTCCCGCTCGGTTGCGGGGTCCGCTATTCTGGATCGTAGGCGCCATTTTATTCGATCGGCTGCATGGTCTGGGTGTAGTCGGGTGTTCTTCATGTCGTTGTGGAGAGCGTCCAACCATCGTTGTTTCGGCCGCCCTCTCGGTCTTTTTCCAGCGACTTCCATCAACAAACAACGTTTAGCAACAGATTCGTCGTTAGCTCTGAGAGTGTGGCCGTACCATCTCAGTCTGGCTTCTCTCATCTTTTCCGTGATCGGTGCTACCCCAAAGCGTGTTCTGATGTCCTCGTTTCGCACGTGGTCCAGTCGTGTGACTCCTCCGGTCCATCTCAGCATCTTAGTCTCAATGACTGCAAGTCGGCGTTCGGCTTCTTTGGTTACAGGCCAGCATTCGGTTCCGTAGAGCGCGACAGGACGGATCACACATCGGTAGATTTTCGATTTCAGTCGGTCACCTATCTTTGGGTCGCACAGTACGGCTGTGGTGGTTTTCCATTTGTGCTATGCGCAGTTTATGCGCGCTGCGATGTCTTTGTTTATTGAACCATCATCCGCAATCGACGAGCCAAGATATTTGAAGGAGTTAGTTCTGGGTAGGTCGACGTTGTCCACTCGAATGGTGCCGTTTTCGGTTTTGTCCGTGCTCAGGTATTCTGTCTTCTTGAGGTTGATCCGAAGTCCAAACTGCGTCAGTCTTGCGTTCCATTGTTCCAGCCGATTTTGGAGCTCTTGTTTCGTGGTGGCAGCAATCATGACGTCGTCTGCGTAAAGAAGGGTCCACGGGGTAGGTGTCTGCAGGTCATTCGTTAAAGTGTCCATGACCAGGATGAAGAGAAGTGGCGATAGGGCGCTACCTTGGTGCACTCCTACTTTGATCATTTATTCAATACGAATAATAATACAGCTTGTATGGAGCTTTCTCTTTTTGAAACTCCCAAAGACATCGTTTTTTTTTCTACACATTGAAATTTTACCAGAGTGGAACAATAAACAGTTCTCACGACTCCAGAAAGTTTCAGAAAGATCCAACTCCATACAAGGAAGTTGTGAACGAGATAGCGGTTTTGTATCTTTTCTGACGGAAGTTTTTTCCTTCGGAATCAGACCTTAGTTACGTGAATCGGAGGTCTAGGAGTATTTTTAGTGACCACTTCAGAACTCTTAAGCGATCCCTAGAAGTGCACAGAAACGTCCGATACTCGATACCGAAGTTCGAGAAAATGATGGTATTCCAATAATTCAGAATAACAGCCACAAGGCAACAACCAAAGCTTTTTGAAAAATTTCAAGAACCTTCTTAGAAAAAGTAAGTTTCTCAGATATAATCGGAGCTGCCAAGAAAATCAAAGGTCTCCGGTCGATTTGCGCTTTCTGTAGTCGAATGAAACGAGGAAGACTTGCGGCTGCGGCGACGTCAGTTTCATTTTATCCATAGAGCACAAATGCTCAATTATTTAATTTTTTTGAAAACGTTCAAAAATCCATATTTCGGAGCACGGCGCTCCCAAACGGAGTGGGAAGTCATCAAAAAAAATTTGGCGCGAAAATTAAAATCTCAAGAACGCAGCCAAAGATGATCGAACAAACAAGTTATAAACGTTGAATACTCAGTAATGACGTCATTTTATCAGGAGCGCGCACTTACTTTTTTTTTTGTAAATTCAGAAACCTTGACGTCTCGCTCACCTTCCCTCTCCCCATCAAGAATGCCGTGCGGAGAAAAAAAAATTTTAAAACCAAAAATAAAGGCGAAAAGTAAATTTTTTTTCAGCAAAGTTGTTCTACAGAAAATGCGGAGTTTTCTTTTTCGTTTTTCTTATTTTCGCCATTTTTTAATTTCTAATTTTTCTGAAAGCTCCCGGAATCGGATATAACTGTAAAGTTTCTTTATTATCAAAAAAATGTGACGATTTTTCCGAATTTTTAATCTTTTCAACCTGCACAAGGTATCAAAAAAAGCAGGTATTTATTGAAGTATTGAAGGTATCATGGCTGGAACGTTCTGGCGATGGGCCAACATCTTGACGATTTGGCTGAGAGGTTTTTAAAAAAAATACGAAAAACAATATTTTTTTCCAGTTTTTTTCATCGCCGCCTTCCAAAAATGGCAATTTGAGTACGATGAAGGCGCAGTACTCGACGAGGTTTTCTAAATATTGAGAAGAAAATCTTGGAAAAATGTTTTTTTCCAGAGACGAAAAACTTCGTGTCATCCGACCACTCGTTTTTGTCAGGGAAAAAGCGCTTCGCCAATTTTCGGCGGATAAAAGTTGAATTTTTTGAAATTTAGGAATTATTTAAAGATTTTTCAGAGCTACCAGTTGTGGCTGAGAACTGTCCGGCTTGTTTCAATCAGGCCACGGAAAGGCACAGGATCAAGCAGGTATTTAGAAGAAAAAATCGAGAAAGGTTTTAGGGAAAAGTTGCCATGCTTTGAAGACCTCTGATTTTTTTTTTTTGAATTTTTTCAATTTTACCTTTTTTTTTTCAGTGAAAATCAATCAAATTAGATCGAATAATAACAACTTCTTTGGCTCTAATTTTTCGTTTTAACTTTTAAAAATAAATGGCATATTTCTCACGTGAGAAGTGTGTGAGGTGAACATCGCATATATGGTTAAATACTTCGTGGAATTCAGTCCCTGGTATAAGTGTTCGAAAAAAAAAGAATTATCTGCTAAGCTCCATAGGGCAATGAGAAATAGCTTGTCGAAAATGTAATTGTTGAAGATAAGAAAGGTTTTCCTTTTTTTGTGTAATTTGTGATTTTCTCATGTGATTCTTGTACTAGAACTTTATATTATTGAATTTTTTCAAGTGGTTGAGTTTGAATTTTACTTGAAAAGCCTTGAAATTTCTTTTCCGTTCATTCTCTCCTTTTTTTAACGGTTTTATTGTAGAGTTTGTACTTTCAAACCTTGCCTTTTCTTTGACAAAACCATAAGAAATTTTTTTTTTCTTAAGGAAATGAGTTTGTTTTGGAATCGATAAGCTTCAAAAGGCTCCACGAAGATATTGGAAAAGATTTTACCTACGAATTTTCCTTATTATATTTTTAAATTTGTCATTTTTAAAAAAAAAAGCCAATTTTTAACCACTGAAACCTTATTCTCGCCATCAAGAAGAATTTCTTTCACGTGTTTCCTATGATATAGTAAATACCAGTAGACGTTTCAAAAATCGAAAAACCGAGGAAATTTTGAGCCATTACCGTTCATTTTCGACAGTCTATTTCTCAGTACCTTATGGCGATTAGCAGATATTTCTCCTTATATTTCAGCACTCGTACATAAGACTGAATACCACAGAAGTTTGGACCAGATCCGTGATGTTCACCTTCCCTTGTCAAATGAATTATTTTTGAATAGTCTTCTTTTTTTGATAATTAATTTTTCAAGTTGATTTTTCAATTAATTCTCGACAAAGTTATTATTTTTTTCCTGTTTTGCAACTGAAAAAAATCTCGGTTTTTCAATTTTTTTTTTTTTTTCTTCACAAACCGCCAAGTATCTGATTTTTATCTAAATTTCAGTGAAATTCTTTTTTGAAAACAGTAATCTGCATTTTTAAGGCCTATTCAGAATTCTCGGCTTTTTTCAGTTTTTCAATCAGTTTTGACAACATACCTGCGAACTTTTTCATTATTATAACTGTCTGAGAAAGTTAATCGAAGATTGCCCATTTTTTCTAAAATCACCAAAGGGTTCACTTTTTCATTCACCAAACAAGGTAGGTCATTTCACTTTTTGGTTGGGAATTTTCTGAAAATCGGTTAGTACACTCCTTGCTGTACCAAAAGTAGATTTTGAAGGTCTCAATTAAAAAAAAACTTTTTTTTTCGAGAAACGACATCTAAAAGTCAAAAAAACTCTTCAAAAACTGGTGAAATTGGATATTTTGGAGGTTTGAACCCTTACTTCTCTGAAACTAAAAGTTTTTAGAGGTCTTGATTTCCAAGAATTTCTACTAGTACACCAAGGAGCCTCCTGACCAATTTTTTTAAAAAAAGTTCTAAACGGAAGTAAAATGAGCTCCCTTGTAGGTCCATGTTTCATCTTTCATTCATCGATTTGTAATTGACAGATTTCCCTTGAATGAAATAGTTTTTTAATATTATTTTTAAAGAAATCTTGATTTTTAATTTTCACCTGCAGTTGAACTCCAATTTTTCAGCTTCTGGCTCAGCAGGAACTCATTTTCCCAGACTTGTTCAACTCCCTTCGAGGAGCCCTTCGACCTCTGCTATTGGTGAATTTTCTTTGGAAAATTTAGTGGCCACTTAAGAGGTCCCTAAGGTGGCCACTGAAACTAGAAGCCACTGTTTTTCCTTTTAGTGATCGCTGTAGTGGCTATCTGTTCGGCTATTATAGTGCCCACTAAAACGTCAAAACTCTATAGTGGCCACTAGAAATTTCGCCAGTCATTTTTCCAAAACTAAGCTTTGATATTTCCAGGTCGACTCCGCCCATACAAGCGAAATGCGAACCCAAGCCGTTCAGAATATTGTTCGAGATAGTTGGCTTTGTTGATAATTTGCATATTTCTTGTTGATTAATGTTGTTATAGACCTTTAAAGGTAATTATTGTAATTGATTGGTTCATAAAATTTTGAAATAACTCTTTGGTTTTTGTATGGAAAGCTCGAGAAATCGCTTTCATCGAGTATTTTTATTTTTGAAATCTGAAGAAAAAAAGAACTGGGTCGCTGAAATAACTTTTTAATTCATAAAAAAATATTTTCAAATTATTTAAACAGATTTTTTTATACCTCGGAAGTCGGTGACAAAAAAACCGGAAGTTTTTTTGAGCGGTTCTAGGGATCACTTAAGGGGGCTGACGCTCCTAAAGAGATCCCTAGAACTGCCCTGATACGTCCGATTAGCGTCCGGTTTGCGTTACCAAGGTAAGAGAGGTGAAACGGAGAAGTTTCTCTCAGGACCGTCGGAGCAGCTGAAAAGGTTCCTCTGAAAGATTCTAAAATTATGAAAAAGTCTTTTGAGCACCTTTTTGAGAGGCTCAATCATAATAAGTTTCTAAAAGGGCTTTTTTAACGGTTTTTAGGGATTCATTCGACTTGGAGGTGTCTTTTCTTCGAAATCTAGAAAATCGGCCAGGTTGAAACTTTCAGGATCCTCATCGAAGAGTATTCTAGCCGGTTACCAGAATATTCTCTCAAAAATAAATCAATAAAATCAAAATGTTTTATTTCTCACACACAAGTACTAAAAATTACGAAATAAATGTAGGGAGAATGTGGGAACATATGTGTCGGAACTTGTGGTGATGGAGGGAAGAGGACTCGCGGTCGTGTTAACCCCCCACTTGAGTAAATTAGAATAATCTCAAAGTTATTCTTTTAGATGTCGATTATGTATCTTTCATATTTTTGTTGGATCAAGAGTGTTTAGTTCTGTAATGTTGTTTTCAAACCATTTCTCAAGTTTAGATCTGAACTGATTTTTTTCATATTCATATACTACGTTTCTATCCATGTGATTCCAATGATTGTAAACTCTTTGATTGATGAACCGGTAGTGTATGTCAGAAAGTAGAGGCCGCTTTATTTTGAGACCATTTCCTCGCAGTTGATTCCATCTACTTGTTGTATTTTGTAAAGGGATTGGAGATGGGCACCAATAGTATCCGTAAATGAAATTGTGAGCAGCAGTTATGTCTTTTTTTAAACGTCTTTGCCAAAGGGTGTTTAGTCCAAGGTATTTTTCGAATGAAAGCTTATAATAATGATAATTTACTCATCCACAAAGTGAAAAGAATAAATAAGGTTAAGAACCGGTTTTAGGTCACCCTCACGAGCTCGTACGAGTGACTTCAGAGGATATGAGATACAATAGATATTCACAGTAAATAGAAGTACACGTATGAGAGGAGCTGTTCCGTTTTGCCCGGATGAAGATTTCAGATTTGAAAAGATCAAACAGGATACTTTCTTAAAATTAAGAATCTTTTCCCTAGTCTCCATCTCGGAACATGTTGTTTACGGACTCGGATCGGACAAGCCTTCTGAAGTCCTCCGCGACAGTTGTCAAGGATTGTAACGAGCAACCGTATAACGATGATGTTGCCGAATCGCGAGACGGTTGTGCAACGGGAGTGCTCCACTTGAAAGAGACACCCCGCGGTCGCCAGAAGCGCGTCGCCAACGCGTCTGCCGCTCCTTCCTCCTCCTTCTCGTCTTCTCCTCTCACCTCTGACTTATGAGGCAAGTCGGATTATGGAGAGGTTTGTGAAAATATTGCCAAAGAAGGGAAATTTCCGTCAATAGAGACTTTTGATATGTTGAAACCTTCACAAGGAACGTCATTTGAATTCGAAAATTACCCAGAAACTTTTGAGGGGTCACTAAAGAGCAACCTCAAGGGCTCTTGTTGGTTCACCTTAAAAGTATATTTAGAAATTCTTGAAGAAATTAAATTTAATCTGAAAAGGTACTTAGAAACGTCAGAGGGGTCACTAGAGAGGCAAGACAGGAAAGCCACTTTAGTGAAAAAAATAGTGGTCCTTGGAAAATAAAAAAAAAACTAGCGGTTCTTACAGGGGTTAAAATTTATGTGGCCTCTATAGCGGTCTTTTATTAATGAGTCTGTTCTGGTTTGAAATTCAAAAAGACTTGATTTGTAAACTTGATTGATTATTTTCTTCTTCCTATATTCAAGTTTTTCAATCGAATGAAAATAATTCATTGACTTTTTCGCATGAAATTGCTACTTCATAGAGTTACAATGAAAATTACAATTTACGACAAATGCTCCCCTAGAGTGGCCACTGTGGCAATTATTAGAGTCCACTGTAGGGACGAAAGTTTTTCCCTTGAGATGAGTCTAAAAAGTCGCTAAAGTTGCCCTTTTAGTGACCGCTCTGGGTTACCTAAAAAGATGATGGAAGACCAAAAAAAACCGATCGAGATTTTTGGCAAGTCATAGACAGTATTTTTTCAGGTTTTGTCCGAAAACAGTTCGGAGAGTCGCTATAAGGACGACGAAAACTGATGTTGATATTTTAAACTACTGAAAATTTCTTATTAAGTGTAGAAAACAAATGCATTTACGAAGATATTGAATAGTTGAAAATAAATCTTAAATAGGAAAAAATATACTTTTCAGTTCCTTTTTGCGTTTGGAGAATATTTCGTCGTGAAAACGTCAAACTTATTTGTTATTTTTCTGATTTCATCACTTTGGATAATGGATTTAAAGTTTTTAAATTAAATCAAAATGCGTCACACGCTCATGTGATCGAAAATGAGATGAAACGTCGATTTTGAAATGGAGCGTTTCGAAATGATTATTGAAAGGGATTTTTTTGTTGAGGAAAATGAGAATATTCTAATGGTCACTTGGTCGATTTATTTTCTGTTTTGTGAGGTTTTAAATCATTTCAAGAACTATTTTTTTGAAGTTGGAAAGGATTCTGAAATTCAATTCTCTGTTTCAGAACACCCAAGAAGACAATTCAAAAAAAATACCTGAATATTACCTGAATATGAACCCGCTCCGCGAAAACTACGTCTCACTCTCCCCCTCGAAAAAGCACGGTCTACTTCAGTTTTCAAATTTTTTTCAAATTTTTTTCAAGCAAAAAGGCTCGGGTGGGATTCAGTCGATTTATGCACCAAGGCCTAATAAGAAGAAGAATATTTCAAAACTTGTCCCTTTGGACTCCCCATCCCCCATCCCCCTCCCCCTTCCAAATAGCCTCTTTCCACCTATCCAGACATATCCCAAGACTCAATCGGAACCAAATCCCAACCCAAAAGTCCATTGCGTGCACGCTTATCAGCCTCGCGACGCCCATAAAAGGTGCAGTCAACAAAGTGGTCGCGAGATAGATTTACGAGCCCCCTCACCGTAATCCGAGTGATGGACACGGTGATTGCGGACCCGATGGGTCGCCCGTTTACAACCCGTTGAGAATGCCTCCTTTGGCATAACACCAACACGACACGGCTCCATTTATGGCTCTAAAATTGAGTTGTTAACTTCCGATTGAGTGGCTGGCAGTTGTTAGGAAGGCGCCAGCAGGATTTTCAAACCGTTTCGGAGGTTTGAATTCGATCATTGCTGTTTCAAACTGCGTTATTCCCAGAAGAAAACCTTATTTTTGGATCGTGTGCCTGTAGAATTAACTCTGAAATTCCAGAAGAACATTTTCCAAAAAATTTGAATTTTTTGAAATTTAAGTTCAGCTATGGCGACTTATTTAAAAATTAGGGCGAAATTCGGGAAAACTTCAAATTTTCAGCGATTTTTTTGACCTCCGAGTTAACTAGCGTCTCTATAAAATAATAAAAAAATCGGGAAAAAAAGTCAAACTTTAGACTTTTTAACTTTTTTTCCATAAGCTTTTTAGGGAATTTTTTTAAAGCCCTAGATTCGGATCCAACGGGATAAACTGCATCTAGTCAAGTTTTTATAAAAAAAAAAATGATTTTTTTCTAAGCAACTTTCAAAAAAATCTGAGAAAATACCAACAATTTCTCATAAGTTTGTACTTTTTTTGAGAACTTCCGATGAACTTATGTTCGGCGGCAGATTTTTTTCGATTTTTTTGGAAATTAAAAAGAACCAAACTATAAAAAAATATGTTTGAAACAAAATCCTTGGAAGTTTTTTTGTGTGAAATGCTTTGAAAATGGCTTCAAAAAGGCTAGGAAAACATTTAAAAAAAGGCTTAAGCTTTGTTTTTTGAATTTTTCGAAGTAATAGAAAGATGATTCAATACACAGAAACTGTGGTGAGCTTTGTCTTTTTTTCTTTTCAAAAAAATTTTTATCTTGGGAGCTGCAGAAAAAAATTTTTCGTAAATTTCGAAGTTCAGTATTTTTTTGTTGAAATGAAATCTATTTATCAATACGTCACATCTGAACAAAAAAAGAATTTTTTTCATGTCATAACTTGTTGATACTATTTTTGTTATTTTTGCCAAGTTTTTCAGAAAAAAATGTGGCTCCTTGTAGTGGAAACACAAGTTTTTTTGTGGTCTGTTTTAAAATTATTTTTTTAATTTTTCGATTTCTTTTGAAAATACTTTTTTTATAGGGATACTTCAAATTTTTTTCGTTTGTTGGGTAAGTACATATGAGCTATTTCTACTAATCGATCTCACTCAAAAAAATTTTTTTAATAACTTGTTGATTTTTTTTGGTTTTTTTGTCCAGCTTTTTGAAAAGGTTTGAAATTTTTTTTTGGAAAAATGCAAAGTTTATATAGACATTTTTCAATAAGGATTCGAATTTTTTTCAAAGTTTTTTTGTTTGATTTTTTTCTGAGAAAAAAACTTTTTCCACAGTTTTTTTATTGCAAACAGAGCTATTAAAAAAAGTCCCTTTATTAATAATTTTTTTAAAGTTTTTCGGTAGAATTTTTTTAAAAATGTTTTTTTCATTGTAATCCGCTGACTCACTCTAAAGGTACTATTCATTTGTTTCGTTGTGAAATTTTTCAAAAAAACGGGGGCGGTCTTTTTGGAATATGAAAAAAATTCCAAATTTCGCAGCTGCAATTTTTTTCCTGTCCGTTCTAAATATTCAAGCAAATCAATTATACTAACCAATATGTCAGATCTCAATCAAAAAAGCATTGTTTATACCATAACTTGTTGTTATTATTTTGCCCGCCGTCAAGAAAACAATTAGCACCGTCGCCTTTGAAGATGCTTCGAAGCGGGAAAGTTGAAAGGCCCGGGCACGGGTCGGGGTCCTTGGCACGTGGCCGGGCCGACGTTTCGCGGATTTCGCGGGCCTGCAGCGTCGCGGCGAAGGAGGAGAAGTGGGCGGAGTCCCGGGGAAGTTGACACTTTGGCCCGAGCAGCCTCAGACGAAGATGTCGAACGTTTCTGTGCGGTTGACCGAGGCCCAAGACTCCCTTTGGAGGCAGTTCCATCGCCATACGACGGAGATGGTCGTCACCAAGTCCGGAAGGTTCGTTTTCTGTCTACTGTAGTTCTTTGGGATACTGTACCGTGTTCTTGAACCTTTTTTTGATTCATTTTTGAACATTTTTTGTGTCTTGAAGTTTTTTCTCGGGTACCGTAAACTAACCAAGGAATAGCCTTTGGACGCAGTGGGACTTCTGAATGAGACCAGCTGTTCTAGATGTAGTTTTTCATGCTGATTCCAAATCTGGTCTCAAAATTTGCCCAATACATCTGCGAAAAAAGTTATGGACCCTCAAAAATCCGATATTCACTTCTCTAATTGGTGAGTTCGAAGCACCTTTTTTCCCGCTTGGAAATTTTTTTAGAGCCTTTAAGTTTTTCTCGAGGATACTGTACCGAAAAATCTTATTCTTGAAGCTTTTTTGGATTTTTTTTTTTGAAGGTTTAAAGTTTTTCTCGGCTTTTTTGCACAGTTACGAAATTTTTTTCCTGTGATGCTGTACCGCAAAATTCTAGTTTCGAAGCTTCTCTTTAACTTTTTTTATTTATTGTTAAAATTTTTTTGTCGAGATCTTAAATTTTTTTCTCTAGGTTTTAAGTATTTCTTGGTGATACTGTACAGAAGAACGCTATTCTTAAAGCTTATTTTGATTCTTTTTTGCTTCTGTTTAAGTTTTTTCGAGCCCTGCACTTTTTTTGCTTCTATTAAACCATTTTCGAGTCTTGAACGTTTTTTTCTAATTTTCGAAAACTTTTTTAGTTAATCCTCTTTCAGAAATTTTGATTAATTTATTCATAGCTTCATTTTAGTTCCTTTTAAAATAATGAGTCTTACTCAAGTCTCTGAATTACTATGCAAAACATTTGAAAAGTAACTGATTGAACTTTCGGTATCTCTAGTGGATTATGAAAGAAATCTTTTTTTATTTTTAAAGTTTTTTTGAGGTTTTTTTGAGAATCCTCAGCATACACTGTTGCATATGAAATCATACTGTATTATGGTAGAAAAATGATTTTAAAAAAAGAATTTTTGTGCTTAATATAATTTTTTTAAAGAATCAATTTATCATCATTTCAAGTATAGTTGATGTTTCACCATCTATATTTATTGAAATTTGTTCATTTTAAACCAATCCATCGACTTTTCGCTTCAGGCTATGTTTTATAAAGTATGGTGGGAATGAAAATGGCATAATTCCCTGTTTTCCTTCTTTTCATTATGATAAAAATTCTCTATAGACTCGGTAACTCGTAAAAAAATAAAACTTAACTATTTTTCAACCGAGTTTTTTTGAAATTCGATCCTTTTTTTCTTATTTTTTTAAGTCAGATTAATCAATTTCAAAAGCTTTCAAAATGAAATTTAACTTCAAATTCCAGAAAAATGTTCCCGAAACTCGAATACGTCCTGAGCGGCTTGAATCCGGACTCCTGTTACGCCTTGGTCCTTAAGGTTCATCAGGTCGACGACCTCAGGTAATTCAAAAGATCCAAATCTTTAAAAAACGACCATTTTTTCCCAAGCCATAAAAGTAAGTTGCCCATACTGATTAGCGTGCCTGTGGCCGTCGCTCCACGACACCTCACCTTTTTATTTGAATTTACAACCGTCTAAAGTAGAAGTGAGTACAAAATAGTATAAACTAGGTGATTGACGGGTATCAGTTGTAAAAATAAAGGTTTATGGGTAATTATAACACTCTTTTTCTTTTTTTAAAGAATTTTATCGGAATTTTTTTCAATTTTCTCGTTGTTTCTTATGTTTACAGTTTTGAAAATTCGGAGGACTTTTGGAAAAAAGCCTCAAAGACACCTTTTTTAAAGATCCAACTTGGTTTCTGCTCTTCAAAAAGCTTCAAAATCGTTAATTTTAATAGCCCTTTTTATTTTCAAAAGTTTTATTAATAGTGATCATTGACAGCTTTTGAATTGTTTTTCCTTTGTCAAACCTCGACGAATCATTTTTCCTTGACAGGTACAAGTTCTCGGGTGGCGAATGGGTGTCGTCTGGACGCGGAGAGTCGCCAGCAGAGCCCAAGAAGGTCATCCACGCCGACGGAGCAATGTCCGGCAGGTAAACCACACCTGTTGATCAGCGGAGGGAGAAGGGATTTTGATATTTACCAAAGGAAATTAGAAATATATGATTTACTGATGATACAAGGAGTAGGTCTGAAACAGTGTTTTGGAGAAAGTTTCATGAAAAATTTGCAATTTTCACGGGCAAAGTTCAATAGGTCTCAAAAAGAAGAATCTACAGCTCATTTTTAAGTTCCATGAAGATGTCCTCTGAATTTTTTTAAACCTTTTTTCCGCCCTCTTCTCCTTCCTTTTTACCCCTTAAACGGTTAAATAAGTGAGCTTGTAGGTTTTTTTAAGGCCTTTCTTTCCAAAAGCTTCTTTTATCTCCTTCTCAGCTTTTCCCATGCTTTAGATGTTCAATGAATCATTCCAACTAGATCAAAACGAAATAGGAATAAATAAAATCTTTTACTGTTTCAAGAAGGATTCAACACATTTTTCTGAGTTTTCTTTCTAATTTGTGTTGGACTCGAAATGTATGAGAAAAATGTATAAGTTCAGATTTTTTTTCCATCATTTTTTGAAAGCTCTTGAATGAACTTTTATTAAATAAAAATGGAAATGGGTGGTTTTAGTTTTCAAACTTTCATTTATAATTCCTTAGGTAGGCCTGTTAGGATTTTTTTCTTATAAATTTTTTTAGATAAGTTCCAAGTTTTTTTCCTTCAACTTCTTTTTTTATAAATTTTTCAGTTTTGAAATGGTTACTAACAGAGAAAACGCAAAAAAGGTGGAATCTATCTAATTTTATTATGTTTTTATAGTGAAATGAACCCAAATACCGTTCATTTCTGTCCGGCCAACCTATTTTAAGAAAATCCTGCCAAAGAATCGCATTTTTTCCCATTTTTTTAAGGCTCTTTTGTCATGAAACCATCTATAAAACCCTTATTTCGAGTCTTAGTGGCCACTATAGCGTTTTTTGCAATCTAGTAGTACCAAACAGACTTCTAAAGAGGCCACTAAGTTTCAGCCACCTGAGGGACTTGTAATTCGGCTACTATAGTGGCCACTAAACCGTCAAGACCCTATAGTGGCCATTAAAAATTTCACCAGTAACAGGCAAAAAATCTTGATTCTTCACGATAATGTTGAAGCTCAGGAGATTCAGAAGACACTGTAATTTTCGTGTTTTTTGGAATATTGGTTACGGTAGTGGCTGTCGTCGTGGGAACCGGAGTTTTTCTGACTTTACCCAGCTTTTTTCGCAGCTTCTCTATAACTTCCCCCGAATTTAAAAAAAATTTTTTTCCGTTGTGTACTCATATTCTTTTCCAGACAATGGATGTCGAGCACGGTGAACTTCGAACGGGTCAAAATCACGAATAATCCCAACGACACCTGTCAGTCTCATGTAAGTTTTGTAAGGTTCTTATTTTTGGAACCTTTTTCCGGTTGTAAATAAATTGTTCACGCGACGCTAGGTGTCATTTTGTGCCTTTGGGAAACTAAATACAGATTCCAGGGCCACCTTTTCACAACTTTCTAGGAGACGGTTTTTTGGAGTTATTGATCATCTTTGACGCAAGAAATATTGGAAATTTTAATGCTCTGCTTTATTTTATATATAGGTTTTTTGAAGCTGTGAATCTCCTCAAGTTGATTATATTTTCAGACCTTTCATTTTTTTGAAAAAAAATAGTATATTTTTTATGAATTTTTTTGTCGCTCGCGTGGCAATGATTAGGTGTAAAATTTGAAATTCATGAGTTTACTGTAGCAATCGATAATTTTAAAACTAAAAAGGCCTCTTTACTACTCGTGTGCCTTTAGTGTATTAAAAATAGTAACCGATTTTTTTTAATTTCCGAATTTTCTAGTTCTTAGTTAAATTTTTGGAAAAGAGATCGATTTTTATAAAGTTTGTTCATTTTCAAGTTTTTTAGTTGTAGTGTTTTTTTTTTCTGAAAATCGAATTATAACTTTAAAATTTTTCCGATTTGATTTTTTGTAGCTTCAGCTTGAAAGGTTACGGTAGGGTACTGTATAATATTTCACAAAACTTTGCTAATGCTTTTAAAGGAGCATGATCTCATAATTTTTAAGTTTCTAGAGGCGAAAAGTGTTTTTAGTGTTACTTTTAGGGCGTAAAAAAATATTTGGGTCTTTGAAAAAAATGATAGTTTTAAAAAAATCAAAGTTTATAGAAAAAAATATCTTCTTTTTCTTTCTGAAGTACTAGAAAAAAGACTAAAAAGCTGAACTCGGGTTACGGTAGCTCAATGAAAGTTAATATATCTTTGAAGTTATGGAAAAGATTGAAAAAAGCTAGAATCGGATTACGGTAGCTCAATAAAGATCAATATCTCTTCAAAGTACGGAAAGAAAGCTAAAAAGCTAGATTGGGATTACGGTAGCCGCCCCATAAATAGACAGATGTGCACCTCCTCTCTATAGACTTGTCAAAAGGGAGGTCAAAGGCCGATTGTTATTTGTAAGCAAGTCGGGCGGCGCCGATCCTTATCACCGACTCGCTTGGTTACTGTGTCGCAATTGCGTAAAGATTTTCGTGGCGTTTCCGTCCGTCATGGCTGTCAGACGGGCGGCCCGATCCGCCGCTGCAGATAACTCGAGCCGCCGTCAGACCTCATTGTTGCAGATCTTCCTCCAGTCCATGCACAAGTACATCCCCCAGTTGGAAGTCTTCGAACTCGCCGCCACGAGTCCGCCCTTCGTCACGCCTACGCAGTCTTCCGTCCCGGTTCGTTGGGGAATGATGAATGATTAAGTGATAAAGAAGGAAGAATCGGTTCAAAAATGGATATTGAGTATATTCAAAAAAACTTTACTTACAAGAGAAAATTTTTCAACCCCCCGTTGAAGAGCGTTTTTTTCACACTCCCCCCTTTTGAAGAACGTTTGGAAAATGGATATTGAGAACCTTCAAAAACTTAACTTACTTGAGAAAATTTTTCGGCCCCCCCCCCCGATCGAACTTTGATGATGACACTTCGCTGAAGTGTACTTTAGGGCCTCCTGATCCCAGGACAAGAAAAAAATTTTCGCAATCGATCTTTTTTTCCGAGTTATGAAGCTTCAAAGCCCGCAAAATACGCCAATTAGGCCAAAAACGCGATATTTTCAGCGTTTGAAGCGTCCTAACTCGATAACGAGATCTATTGCGAGAAAGGAAGTTTTTGTAAAGTTTTTGACAGTCCAAAAAATTTGGGTGATCAGGGATTTTTTCAAATGTAATGGCTTGAAGATGAATATCTTGAAACTATCTTTTTTTCCCGAACTTTCTTATTCGTAAATATTTTCAGATCGCCACGATCCGACTACCGTACACAGAGTTCATCGCAGTCACGGCTTATCAGGTTCGTTAAGTTTGAAATTTCAGAATATGTCGTTTTTTTCTGTGAAAGTAGTACAAATGGTTGCAATTTTTAGTTTTACTCATTCTTATTTATTAAGATCCGTACTGACCTACAGTACCGTTAGAAAAGATACGAAAAAACGCAACTTTGGTCATAATTATCTTGTAAGAAGTTCAATCTTCCTGAAAGTTTCTGAAGCTGCGTTTTTTTTTTGCTGTGAACCGAAACTTCATCACAGTGTTAAAAATAACAGTCTAGAAAGTTTCAGGAAGATTGAATTCCTTACAAGAATTCGTGGCTATTATCACGTTTTTTCGTATCTTTTCTGATGGTACTGTACGTCTGCTCAGCTTTTTTTAATTAAAGAAATTGAGAAAAAAGACATATAGATAAAATATTGCAGAACAACGCCGTGACGCAACTCAAAATCGACCACAACCCGTTCGCGAAAGGCTTCCGCGAAGGCAACGATCGGAAGAGGCCGTCGCCGTCGACGTCATCCACCGGCGACAGTTCGCAGACGACGTCGCCCCAGCATTCGCCAGCTCCGCCGGCAAAGCGACTCGCCGCCGATTTGCCGCCGACGCCGACCATCTTCTCGCCGTTCGCCATGAACTCGCTGCTCTACGCGCCCTACTTGAACAACTACTTCTTCGCCCCTTTGCAGCACGTTCAGCACCCTTTTCCGCTCCTTCCGACGCCTTTTGCCTTCGTCAAACCTCCCACCAAAAATGATGAGAGCTGAAAATCGTTTTTCGCTTGATAATTTTACCTGAATATAATGTAATTTTTTTATCTTGTTGAAAATTAGCTGAATTTTCCAATTCTAGCCCAAAAATCTTATTCCAAGGTTTACTATTTGAACTAGGAAGTTTTATTGTTGTTGAAGTCTGTTAAAAAAAATTCTTTCTGTTGTTTTTGAAGGCTCAAAAACGGCTCTTCGTGTCGAGACCCACCCAAAATCAGTCCATACTCCTTTAAACACACATGGATTTTTTAACAGACTGTGTTGTTATTTATTTAATTTTATCCTGAAATTGCCAAATATTCTTTATAAGGGTAATAATTTCGGCTAAATTCCCCTTCTGATATTGGTATTTCCTTCACTTTTTGTTGTTTTTTGATTTTCTGAACACTCACGTAACTTCCTTCCGGTAAATAAAAAAAAAAGTAAAATATAAAAAAATTCTAAAAATTGTTCCCAATGCTTTTCCTGCTATTTAATGTAAAATTTAAAAGGTTTCAAATCGTTATAATATTTGTATTTCTAATAATCCTGTTGTAAATATGACCTTGAAGAATTTATTTATATCATTGTCTTTCTTTTTAAATAAACTGAAAACTTCTATATCTTTTTTATCGATTGAAGAAGAAATGTGGTACTTGATCCCTGGGATTCCTGGCCAACAACAAGTTAATAAATAAAAAGAGCAACAACTGGCGGTGGACGGCTGGCCGCAATGTTGCTCCATCGACACTCGACATGAAACTGCTCGTCGTGCTCGGTCTGCTCTTCGTCTTGGCTCTCGCCTGCGACAAATTCGACAAAAACGTCAACCTTTTCTGCAAGTTCGGCAGCGAGACGAAGCCTTGTCTCGTCAGTGACGGTCAGCCTTTTTTATCAACTTCGATAAATCACCAAATTCCTAATAAAAACTTTCACCGTTTCTTAATGGTTTCAAAAAAAAAAAAAGAACTTTGTTCATAATGCTTCACGAATATATAAAGACTAGGGATGCTTGGACTGTTCGGACGGCATTTTTTTTTTGGAATGTTAGGCCGTATTTCCCATTTGTAAAATACGACCTTGAGGATAATTATCACCTTAATTTTTCTTCCATTGTTGTACACGGCGCTCCCAAACGGGGTGGGTAGACGTCAAAAAAAAAAAAATTGGCGCGAAAATTCAAATCTCAAATACGCAGCCAAAGGCGATTGAACAAACAAGTTAGTAATGTTGAATACTCAGTGTAATTTGTGATGTATACTGACGTCATTTTATCAGGAGCGCGCACTTGCTTTTTTTTTTGTAAATTCAGTAACTTTGACGCCTCGCTCACCGTCCTCACCCCATTAGGAATGCCGTGTATATTTGATAACCTTTTTTAGGCGTATACAGATTTTGAAAAAAAATTGAACAAATAAATTTCATTCAAGGGATGTTTTTGAACCTTAATAAAACAAAAAAACCCATTCTTATCACTGAAATAAAATAATACGGAATCCGAGATTTTTTAACTTGATCAAAAACCAAAAAAAATCAATCAGATCGTTTAAAAAACTCAAATAAGGTTCGAATATTCCAGAACTATTCAAAAAGTCCAAGTTGGATATTTAGAAAAGCTCAGCTAATGATAATCCCTGAATATTTCATTTTTAATGTGTTCTCTATGTTTAGCACGTACACCATATTAGACCAGTGTCGGGAAAATTTAACTTTAAAACTTTTTGAAACAGAAAAAGAGGATAAGTTTTTTAAACAGCGTTGAATGATTTTTTTTTCAAAAAATGAAGTGAATTTTAGCCATTTTAAGAGTCTTATGGATCAGATCACTTCGAGTAAGGCTTGTGAGTGAAGTTGGGCCGGCCCGACAAGGGCTATAGACCTTATTTTCACGAAAAAAATTTCGCGGGGCTTTCAGATACAATTTTTAAAACTGTTTCAAAAAAATTTTTCTCTACTAGTTATATCATAGTTTTTTTGTTGAAAAAAAGAATCAAAAAAATAATTTTTTTGTCATAGAAATTCTGATATTTGAGTCGAAAAACTTGGGCTTTCAAAGTGCCCGGCTGACCGTTTTTGATATTATCCATCTTGCGGAAAGCTAGAGTGGGTTCGATAGGAAGGAAAAAAACCCCCGAATAAGAGACCCCTTTTGCCCCCCTTATAGGACCCTCTAAATGGTCATTTAGGACCCACTATAGGGAGTTTGCTGGAATCGGCTGGTAGGAGTTCGGGAGAGAAAAATTTTCGTTTTTTCCGGATTTTACCCTTTTCAACACGTGTTAAAGAAATCATGCGTGTAAAGTGAAAAAAATAAAAAAATTTTTATTGACTCGGTAACTCGTAAAAAATCTACGAAAGGGCCTCCTATAGGGTCTACTCCAATTTTCTCGCTAAAGGAAGTCCTTATAGACTCCCTATAGGATCCACAAAACAATAAATTCCCTTTAGGACCCACTTCAGCTTTTCCCAGTCCTTAGGGCGAAAGAAATGGCCGGGCCGGCCCTCGCAAAAGCCTTTTAAAAATGAAAATTTTTTAATTTTCGAAGAAAGTTTTTCAGTGAGCTCCCGAAAATCGAGCTGCTGCTCCAAGCCCGGCGGCTGCAACTCGGTCGAGTTTACCAAGGAAAAGGTTATTTTTTTGAAGTTTTGAAAAATGTTAGTTTTTCCAGGCCTGCTGTTTCACGCAAGACTGCCTGAACCGCTGCTACCCCGGCAAGGATTATCAAGTCGGAACCGTCTATTGAGAAATTTTTTTCTTTTAAACATGGAAACTTTTTTAAGCGAATATAAATAAAATGAAGAAGCGTGCCTTCAATATTGAACTTTTGAGAAAAAAAATGGCTTTTTTTAAAATCTGTGATAGTTTTTTCGTGATACTTTGAAAAAAAAAACATTAATAAAGTCTAAAAATATTGAGAAAAAAATTGTTCCAATTTAAAAAAAAGTTAAAACTTCAAAAAAGGTTATAATAAAAAAATCTATTCAAAAAATCAAGTCAAAAAGTTATTATAGCTGTCAAAAAAAACTTCTAATGTTTAAAGGAGCATATACAGATTTACAAAAGGTTTCAAGGGGAAAAACTGTTGGAAATAACATTTTAGAACTTTGCGCCTTCGAGCAAGTGTGTTTTCGGAAACTACACGAGAAAAAAAAAAGGTAAAAACTGGTTTTTATCTAAATTAGGTTGTATTTCGAAGCATGCGCAGTTTAAAGACTTCAAAAGTCGCCCCAAATTTGTTCCTTTCATGAACTTCAAACCAACAAATTGGCCACAAAATTTTGTCCGCTTGTAAAAGGTGTTCTTCGGAGGAAAGTCCCCAACAGAAGGGCGGGTTTTTCTTCGTTTTTTCGTTTGTCGCCGCCCGGGGGCCGAGGAGTATTGTTTTCGTCTTAGCAACTGACCGCAGCGGCTTACGATTTGCGCCTCCTTTTCAGCCGCTTTTTCATCCTTTTGTCCGTCTTCTTCCTTCGAAATTGCTACCAACTCCTAACGAAGAACGAGTTGCTTGCAAGTTTCAATTTTTCTTCCCTCAGAAGCTGGACTTTTTATTCTTCCCTTTGAGGGTCCCTCTTCTTTTCACAAAAAGCTTCAAATTGAACGTAATGTGCCATGTTTTTCTTCTCCCATCAATTTGCACGCTTTCCGACGTTCCTCCGCAAAACTTCTTACGGCATTTTTCATGATTGATTGGATGGTTGAAAAAAGCGGACAGAAAGCTTGATTTTGGCGGCCAAGTTTTTACAAGCCTCACGCCTATCTCCACATTTTTGATATTCTTTTTAAAACGATGAAACAAATTACACATCGAAGCTCGAAGAACTTATTTGTCTTACTGTAAAATATTCATACGCAGTTACTCTAATGAACACAATGCGCCGGACTTTACGCCAACCTAAAATTTTTTCTCGATTTTGTTCAATTTTTATCGTTTGCTTTTTGTTGATGATAATTTCGGGATTTTCTAGAGACGCAGGTAAAGCTGGAAGGAACACGCAGTAATTTGGCACACAAATATTTATTCCACAACTCGGAAAGCGAAATTCTTGAAAGGTGTGTCCTTTTTGTCTTTTTTGTCTTTCTCTTTTAGGCGAATGTTCGAGATTGGTTTTGGACCGATTGATTACATTTTTAAGATGTAAAAGTTCATCAAAACATGGTTTATAGTGTTTAATATCTTAAGGAAGTCAAGTTTGTAGATTTCAAATGAATCGGAAAAAAAAGACGTTTCATTTTTTTTAACGAATAATTTTATTTGGCCTGTTATCTTTTTTTTCACGCGCTCATTTGGTAGCTCCTTTTTTTAAAGTATAGATATAATTTATATTAATGATTTCGAAATATAAAATTTGAGTTAGAATTTATTTTTTTCTTCCATTTAGAGAAAGTAAGATTGGCTGCTTTTTTTGTTACCTTTTTTTCGCTATTTTTCTTACTCTTTTTGGCTTGAAATCTATCACTTTTTTAAATCTAATGTTCATATTCGCGAAAATCTCGTGATTTAAAATTCAAAAATAAGAGTATAGGACAAAAGCGCCGATTTCAAGAGCGCCGTTCAAATTTAGCGCCAGTCCGCAATGCGCCGTCGCGTGTATGCGCCGTGTATGCAGACGCCGCTTTCTTTTGCGCCGAGTCCGTTTGCGCCGAATCGTTTTGCGCCGAGTCCGTTTGCGCCGAATCGTTTTGCGCCGTTATTTCAAACTTTTATTTATTCGCTCTTTTTCTATCATTGTTTATTGATTGTGTAGTACACATTCATATACGACTCGAATGATTTTCGCGCCATCTGTTAATATGGACTTTTCTGCCGCATTTTCGAAAAAACTCGAACTATTGTTTCAAGGAAATGAGTTCAACATTACGAAAAACGATTTTCTGCTGTTTCATGTCTGCTAGAATTGAAACTTTGCCTTACCTAACGCAGAAAATTTGCAATCACAAAAAAAATCACTCAATATGTCGTTTAAAGCAATAATTTTTTTTATCCATTCTCTTTTTCCTTACGTTTTTCTGTATTTTTTTCGAAATCAGAAAAGCATATTTGCTTTTTTTATTTTTTTACTCTGAAAAGAAAAAAAAAGGGGAAAAAAAATATTTTACCTGGACCAAAGTGGACCTAAAACTCATCATTAACGGATGGCGCGAAAATTATTCGAGTCGTATATGAATGTGTAGTAAACAATTATGAATAAATAATATAAAAAGAGCGAATAAATAAAAGTTAGAAATAACGGCGCAAACGGACTCGGCGCAAAAGAAAGCGGCGTCTGCATACACGGCGCATACACGCGACGGCGCATTGCGGACTGGCGCTCAATTTGAACGGCGCTCTTGGAATCGGCGCTTTTGTTCTATACTCAAAAATAATTTTATCTTTTTCGATTTTTTTCTAATTTTCTTCTTTGCCTCGTTTGGCGAAATTTGAACTTTCTAACAAAGAAAGTTGATTTATTTCATTTTGTGGGAGAAATTTCAAAAAAGGAATTTTGAGAAGTTATATAATTATTCATTTTGAGAATTACTGAGAAAATTCGGAGTGGCCCCTATAGGAAGGTTAATTGGGACCCCCTGAGGCATTCCAATAGAAAACTTCGAAGCTTTAGGGGTTTAATAGACCGCTCAGAGAGCATTAAAGGGGTTTGACCCCTATAGGGACCGTTTTATTGAACCCTATAAGGGTCCTTAACACCAAAACCCTGTAGGACGCTCTCCGAAGTTCCTTTGCCTTGTGAAAATTTTGAGTGTCCACTTTAGGGTTTTTACGTTTAGCCGACACTATAGTAGTTGAATTAGTGCATATTTAGAAGTCTAAGGGCTACTACTAGACAACTGAAGTTTTTAGTGGCCACTTTAGGGGTCAATGGATCAACATAACTGGTCCAATCTTTTTGTTTTAAAATTATCTGAGTTACTAGAAGGAATACCGCATGAAAAACTACTATAGTGGCCACTAAGACGCGAAATCTTGGCTTTCATAGAGCTGGTTCCAGTGGTCACTTTAATGACCTCTCCAAGTAGTCCTTAAGAGACTTCTTAAGTGGTAGATTTTTTCACAGTAGGAAGTTTCTTTTCATTTTTCGTCGTTCCTCAGCTAATTTCCTCGTGGTTTTCTACAAAGAAAGGCAATTTTTCATCAATTACGCACTTCCTTCGGTCGGTATCGCTTTGGGAAAAAATCGGCGCGATTTCCTCACCTCGATGATTTATCGTCCTTCCCATTCGCCGACTCATTTCCGTTTCGTGTTGAGTTGGTCCTCGGAATTGGAATATTCTTTTTTCGCTAAGACAGTTGTCCTCTCCTCGGATTCACGGCTCGAAATTTAACGACTTTCGCACTTTTCCAGTTAATCAAGGCTACTGTAGACGTCAACGGGGACGACGGTCAAGCTGGTTCCAGATATTGGCCCACTTGAAGCAGGAATCTACTGTTAGCTTAATCCCAGCCGCCGCCATCCGACTAAACTTGTCTTTTTGGTTCAAATCTTGAGATCCGTCAAGGATACGAGGCCAAATATGTCTTTGGCCGTTTGGTTGATGATTGCAATCTTTTGTTATTTCAAAAATGATGGCAAGTTGAAAATTTGGTTTCTTTAAGCGGTCATTTTTTGAAGTTTACAATGTAAATTTGGTTCGAAATTTTTTAGGATTTCCAGAGTGGTCTCTATAGGGATTAGGGAAAGAAACAGTCCTATAGGGAGAAAATTTAGGTGATCCCTATGGGGTTCAGGGTCTGACCCCGGGCTCCTAAAGCTCAAGTAGTCCCTATAGGGGTCTTTATCCTCTGTGGATATTTTTCATTTAAAAATGCTAAGTTTTGTTTTTTTGAAAATGCTTCTTCTGATAGAGTCCATAACAATCATCGACTACCATTTCCACTATAGGGACCACTCTTTACAAGCTTAGGGGTGCCTATAGAGATTGGTAAAGTGGTCCCTAGAGGAGCTGAAGTGCGTCCTTTGGGCCCTATAGGGGAAAAGTTTTTCTGAATTTGGTCCTGTAGAAAAAAAAGACCTCTATGGAGGTGTACTAAAGCACCCATTTTGCACCCTTTATGGGACTATCTAAATGGTCATTTAGGACCCACTATAGGGAGTTTACAGAAATTGGATAGCAGGGATTTGGGAAAGGAAAATTTTCGTTTCTTGCAGGATTTTTTCAACCTTTTGCACCACAAGAAATGATGCGTTTATTGGAAAGATATAGATTTTAAAACTTTAAAACACCCCTATAGGACCCACTCAATCTCAAACTCCTTTAAGGACCCACTTCAGCTCTTCCTAGAAAGCTGCGGCTTCAATAATAACGAAATTTATTGAGAATAAGATTTTGTATCATCTTTGGAGTTATATTTAAATGAAGAATGATTTTTTCAAGATTGAAAAATTCTTAGAAACTTCAAGCTTCCGGAAAATGGTTTCGATTCCCAAAAAAGGCGTTCTCGACGCCAAATCGGGCGATCTATTTATTCGGAGTCGTGTTTGAAGAAGCACTGCGCACCGGAATGCGTAAACAAACATGTAGAGGTTGGCGTCGTGCCTCTCAAAGAATATCTCCAGAATCGATCGATCGGCCCAGGTAAAGGTAAGGGTCAGCTCGCAGGTCTTCCCCGCACTTGGCTCTTAACTCCGAAAACCTCACGATTTCTCTCTTTTTCTGTGTTTTCAATGGAGCTTCTTGGCGATTTTTGAAATCTTTCAGATTTGGATCATCGCTCCAGGAAATAAAAATCCTTTTTTTGGATTTTTGTAGCTTTTTTGAAGACTTTCCGTTAGAGTTATTCCATTGGAAAGCGAAAAATTTGACTCATTTTTCTCAAAATTCACCAAGTTTTTAGGCTTAAAATTAGCTACGATCCTGCCTTTTTGATCTATTTTTGACCAGAACTCACTATTTAGATCTATTTTCGTCAAATATCTGAGTTTTTGAATGTTTTTTTTTGGCGTTTTCGAAATCTCACACGTTAGGATCATCGTTGTGAGAAAGTTTTTGAATTGCCAAATTTTTTTCCGAATTTTTTTGACTTTTTGGGCGATTTTTGAATGTTAGTTGCGTTAGGATTGTCGTTCTAAAATATTAAAATTGTGATTTCTCTTTTATTAAAGCTTTTCTCGAATTTTTCGAGTTTAAAGAAGGTTTGAACCTTTTTTTGGTCCTTTTTTTGGTCAAGAGACCCCTAATGCTCACTATTTTGTTTCCATTTTGTTAAGTTTCAATGTTTTGAAGATTTTTTGCCTTTTTTGGGAGAAAAAGTCGGTTTCAATCTTATTACTTGTACAAAAAGTTGTGAGTAACGCCCACTTTATTTTCAATTTTTCGCCGTTTCAAGTTGTCTTCATAATATTTATTGGTATTATTTTATATTCGTTGACAGATTCGTTATGACTAATTTCGATAAATGAAAATTTTTTTTAAAATCATGATGCTGTTCTTCTTGGTCCAGTTTTGTCAGAAAACATTAAAACTCAAAATTTCGCTTTTTTTTTGTTAAATTCATATGTTTAGATTTTTTTTGGCGATTTCTAAAATTGATCATTTTCTTAAATAATCGGTTCCAATTCTTATCGGTATTCTTTAATTTTGATAAAGAAAAGTTTTTGTTTCCTTCATGATTTTTCGAAATTTCAAAACTGAATTTCGCTTTTTTTAAACATGATAAAAGTGGCAGACGCAGGGGATTTCAAACTCTGATTTTTATATTCGCTATCAATTTTTCCCGCTTCAGACTAGTTTTTTTCTTTAGTGTGTGCTCTTTTTTTCTCAGTTCTCCATAGCTCTTGATTCAAAATTTAAAACCCGAATTTGTAAAAATTTTTTAAGCCTTTAATGTTTTCGGTATTACTCGGGAAAAACAGCGAAAAACAGCTTTTTGGGACTTGAAATAATTTTGTTGTCGTTGGAATTTTTTTGAGGGGACTGGAATTTGCCGTCGACAGTACCTTCGGAGAGCGACTTTACTTTCTCCGTGTTGGCCGTTTGTTTGCTTTTTACGCCAATAATCGGTTCCCCTGTTTCACGCCCGCGCGGATGATTATGCGCCCAACTAGCGCATCAACGGCCACCTGTTTCCGTCGTTTCTGGACAATTTTGTTCGGCTCTGAACGTTTTGTTCCGATTTCACTCTTTTGGTTTGAAAATTTAGTTCACATCGGTTTTTTTTTCTGGATTTTGTGATGCTTCATTCAAGGCTAATTCTGAAAATTACGGAAATTACTTTAGAATTCTCAGTTTTTTTTTTTTGAAAATTCCGAGGATTTTCTAAAAAAGTACGTTCGGCTCTGCCCATTCTGTTCCGATCTCATCATTTTTTTGTTGGAGATTGCGTTGAAAATCAGTTTTTTGACTTTTTGTTTGGGAATATTCGGGCTGCTTGCAAGTTTTCGAGCTGCTTGCATTCTGAAGCTTCTCACAATTTTTGAAACTTTTACAATGTGTCATTTAAATTTTACCGTTGAAAGTCTTGTTGGAAAATTTTTCCCACGCTCTGAACAACTCGTTTTTTTTCTATTTGACTCTCATTTTTTCGAAATATGATCCAATTACGTTAACTCTCTGAAGCTTCTTTTATGTAAATTTTTTGCCTGTTTTGTCCCAATTTGATCGTTTTTGTCGGGAAATGCGGTCTAGATGTCTTTTTTTCGAACTGGGTTGCTTATTTTAATGATAGTTTGTCGCATGATAAACTGGAACGGTAAGTTAGAAACTCATATTTTATTTTGGAACTTCAGAAATTTTTTTTAGACCGTTTTTTTCCCGATTTTTTTGTCTTTTTTTTTTGGATATTTAGATTCAAATGGGTTTTTTCTTTATTTTTTATTTTCCAGCCGGAAAGTTCTCTTCTTTGTAATAGAGACAGAAGTTCTACAATTTCTTCAGAAAACGTTAGTCATTTTAAACATTTTCAGTTTTTTATTGAGCAGAGGCATCTAGAAAAAAAAATTAAAATATTTCCAGACCATCTCTCGAAGTTTTTGAATTAAAATAAGCTTCCCAGGTAGCTTATTCTTCACTAAAGTATCTGAATAAACAGAAAATGAAGGGTCGAATCTTTTAATCAAACTTTGATTTGTTTCCGGCCGACTTTACCCATTCACTATTGGAAATTTTGATTCCTACCTTAATTTGATTGATTTTTGAAATTTCACAGTTTTTCTTATTTTTTCAAAAAATTGACTTGTTTGTAAGTTGCATTTTCTTTTGCTTCTTTATTCGATTTCCTGGAAAAGTTGGTTGAGATCAGTTCAAATACGATCCCACGTTTTGAACGCCCCATTCTCTTTCCTGAGGTCATTTGGCGGCGCCATTTATAGTCTATTAACTCTACGGTTCAGTTATTTTGAGAAAGCGAAGAATTTTGAACAACTGGGAAAGTTTTAGTTAGCCAAATTAGGGTTTTGATGTTTAAGTGGCCACTATAGTAGTCAAATTGATGGCCACTAAAGAGGTTTTTTGAATTTTGGCGTTCAGGCTGTGCGTACCGAAAGCATGTCATTTTTAAAAATCCCTTAAATGATCACTTAATAGATCATAACTTCGAAAAGGCTCAAGTGATTTGAATATTTGAATATTTATTTCACTCTGATACATAAAACAAAATGAACTACAAATAAAGATACATAGCTTGAGCAAGAATTATATTAAAGTGAAATTAGGACCGGTTTTAATACGCCCTCACGAGCGAATTTACCGGTATAGAAGCGAATTTACCGGTATAGAGAAGTGATCTCTCGAGGACTCATAAATCTAGTAAGACACTCAAGTGAACACTAAACGATTAATAAAATTTAAAAATCGCTTAATTGCTCGCTTAAACGGCTCAAAGTTTTTGAAAGACTCTTGAGTGATCACTAAATGATTCATAAAATTCACTTAAGTGCTCGCTTAAACGGCTCAAAATTTTTGAAAAACCCTTAAGGGCTCACTAAACGACTCATAAATTTGGAAATCTCTAAATGGTTCATGAATTGGAAAGACACTTAAGTGATCCCTCAATGACTCGAAAACATCTGTAGAAGCTTCCGGTAAAATTTCCCAGTGAAACTCTTCCCCTCCCCCCATAGTTCATTTTATCGAAAGTGAATCCTTCTTATCGAAAATGATGACATGGATCTAAACTACGCCTGATTCAGAGCACAAAGCCCACTTTTTACGTGTTCCGAGTGTTCCAAGGAGGAACGGCAGAACCTTTTTTCAGCTTTCCGATCAAGTTGGCCCTCTTCAAACCATTCTGCAGCTGTTCTTTTGCACACGTCGTCCCAACAAATCCTTGTCCTGTTTTTTTTTGTCCTGAGAGAGTCAAGTGTTCGTTGCGCTTGTCTGCCAGGGTTTTTAGCCCTCTTTACTTTTTCACATTACCTCTAAATTGCGAGGGCTTTAACTCGGATCAATTATGTAGTTCTGTATATTAAGGACGTTTATAAAATGCGATCGGTAGACCGCCTATAAAAAACAACCGTTTTTTTGTGCTCCATCGCAAACTAACAATTAACGGGCGTTTTTTTTTGAATTTTCATTAATTTTTCAGAACTCAACAAAATTTTAACTTTTTCGATTGCTTTCTTATCCGTGTAATGATGCCCCTTGTACCCTCCACAGTTTTTCCAAGTTTTTTTAGAACCCAGATATGCTCCTCAATATTCCCTTTGCCTTCCAAAACGTCTTTGTTTTTTCGATTTTCCTTGACTCAAAGCAAATTTCCGGCATTTTAAGGTCTTTTTCGATAAAGCATTTTGTGCGCCAGGAATTTTATGAGCACTTTTAGCGACTTCAAAAACACCGACCATTTTTTTTTGAGTCAGGAAAGGCTCAATTTTTGGTTTCTTTTTGATGTGAACGGTTAAAAAAAAGATTTTTATGTATTTTTTTCATGTATTTTTGAACTGAATTTACTGATTTTTGAGATAGATTTTCGAGCAGAAAGTTCATTAAAAAAATTTGAGAAATGCGTTTTTCAAGTTCGATTTCGGATGAAATCATCATTTCTTCAAGTTACAATAAAACGTGTGAACAATTGATTTTCGAATTTTGATTTTCTCTATTCTTGCCAGGACCCTTTCAAGATTTTTCTGATTTTTTGACTCAAAGCAGACTTTAAAAAACTGTAAAATGTGTGTAGTTTGATGCTTTCTAATGATAAAGGCTTTGAATCACGAGAATTTCATTCTAAGGGCCCTCAATTAAACTTTTCCGTTTTACCGATGTTTTTAGAGTGTTTTTTTTTCTCAAATTTTACTCATTCTTTAGATGAAATTTTGCTCAATTTCACTGATTTTCGCTCATTTTAGCCTTGGATCAACTATGAAGTATATGTAGTTTGATGCCTTCTCAAAAAAAGTCCATAGTTTTTTGTGTGATTGAGAGTAAATCTGTCTTTGCTAATCGCAAGAGATCGGAAAATGTACCCAACCGTGAGAAAAAGCCTGAAAATTTGGGGTATCTGGGAAATCAAGCCGCGGAAATGGATTCATGTCTTTAAATTGCTGCATATTTTTCATATTTAGCTTTGATTTGTGGTGGGTTCTTAATGATTATTCGTTCATTTAAAAATATTTAAAATTTTCATATATTTTTCATTTAAGTAGGTAAGAACTGAAAATGCGCTCATTTTTGACTAGATTAAAAATTTTGTCATGAACATGATCCAGTATCTTCTCAGTGTTCTATTTTACACAAACTGGTTTTTATTCAAGCTCAAATAAAGAATTTCGGAACTCAATAGAACAAGAAAGCCCTTTTTTATCGCTAGAAATACAGAATTTCTTTTTTCTTGTTGAAAAATGTAACTTGAGCCGTCTTAAAATGAAGAAAGGACTTTCCTACAAATTTTTATTTTGTCCGAAAATTTCTTCTGATTTTTTTCAAGGCGCGAATGTCACTCAAGAAAAAAAGTTCTTTTCGCCTCGAGACCCTTTTCAGACATTGATTTGCTCCTTTCAACACGCCAGCAAAAATTTTGAGATTTTTTAAGTTTGGGGTGCTTGTTTGAAATTAAAAGCAGCTCTTCGCCTCGAGACTCTTATCGGACTTTTGCTCTGCTCCTTTAAAAAAAGAAAAAGAAAAAATTTTAAGAGTTTTGAACAAATTGACTCGATTTCAAAACACCCACAATCGAATGGAGGCGTTTCGGTGCTATTTCTGAAGAGTACAAGGAGGAAATAGGCGGATGGATGCGACGGATAAGAATGTTTGCCGATATGTGATGGCTCGGCCTCTTGAAATCGCTCAGCGCCGCGCAAATCTTCTCCTTTTCGACTTTTGTCTTGTAATCCGGCCCTACCAGCCCCCCCTTGTTTCTTGATCTTTTCCATTCTTTTGTTCTATTCTTTCTTCTTTAAAGTTTTCTTGAAAAATCATTTTCTGATCTAGTCTTGCTGAAAAAAGTTATTATTATTTTTCAAGGCTTGAGAATTTTCGAAACTTCAAAAAAAAAAGAGGGAGACCAACCAACTAGAGATGAAGTTGGGTAGACAATCTTTAAAATTTCAACATTATTAAAAAGGATTTTACTATGGATCTTTGAATCCAAGTCCAGCCTTATTACCCATTTTTCAAAAGTTCGCTTTTTCCACTTGATAAGTCGATTCTTGCTCTACTGCTGGTAAAAAATTCCAATTTTTGATGACTCGGTGGGGTTTACAAAACTGCAAAAAAGTGAGCTCAACCAATTGAAAATGAACCCAGGTGAAAAAAAAAATAAAAAGGCTTGGAATTCTACAAATGGTTAGTACAAACGATAAAAAGCTATTCAAAAAAATTTTGGCGCCATCGAAATAGCTCACTATTGTTGTTGGAATGATTCTTCTCTACGCTTTGTTGATTTTTCGGAAACTATTTTTTTCCTCTTTTAAACCAGTCTTCTTTTGAAAAGTAACAGATCGAGATTTTTTGAGGATAGGACTGGAAAATTAGTGATTTTTAACCTTTTTTATAGTGATAGGGGGCTTCCGACGAACGTTTTTATCTTTTTATTGTTTTCAATTGGTTTTTTCGCTCATAGTTTTTTTTTATTTTTTTGCGTTCTCATTTCTTAATTCGTTTCATATGGATTATAATATTATAAGTATCATAAAAATCATAAGAGACCATTCTGAGAAAATTTTTAGTGGCCACTATAGGGTTTTGACGTTTGAGTGGCCACTATAGTAGTCGAATTAGTGGCCACTTAAGAAGCTAAAAATTAGAGTCCACTATAGAGATCTAAGTGCTACAACTAGATCACTAAAATTTTTAATGGCCACTTTAGGGGTCAACATAACTGGTCCAATCTGTTTGTTTTAAAATTTTCAGAGTTACTGGAAGGAATACTGGATGAAAAACTACTGAAGTGGCCACTAAATAGAGAACATCTATAGTGGCCACTAAAACGGAAAATTGTGGCCGCTATAGAGGTGGGTTTAGTGGTCACTTTAGTGTCCTCTCCAAGTAGTCCTTGGCGAGCCTCTATAGTGGCCACTAAAAATTTTCTCATTTAAAAAAAAGGAAATTTGGAAAAAAGTTGGAAAAAATTTGTCGGCCATTGTAACATCGCTCAAATTTGATTCTATCACTTCTGTCCCAAGCTTGTGATAATCATTTTGGTTGGTCGTCGTCTTGATTGTGAAGAAGGAGGGTTATTTACAGCCGCTTGTGTTTATGACGGAAGATTATGTTTAGCGGGGCCCGCTCCCCTCTTCTCTGTATCGTCTTTCAACAGTGAACTCGTTTCTCATATTATCTTTGTTGCTACATTACGTCCTCCTCCTCCTCTCTGATTTCCTCTCGAGACTGTTCTTTTTTTTTCAATTATTGTTGATTTTTTTGTTCTAGTAGTGATGAAGCTGCACTGTGAAAATTATGAAAAGTTGAAAAATTGGCAGAGGAAAATTTCCTAGCTGGGTTCAGAAGAAAAAAATTTTTTTATTCAAGAATTTTAACAGTTTCAGCTTTTTGATCACTCATAAAAAAAGGTAATTTTTAGAAAAGTTCATTAATTTTTTTCCAGTTCTCGCTAATTTCTACTCAAAGCTTCTATAGAAAACCTCGATTTTTCCCCCAATTTTTGAGGTTTTCTGAATGGGCATGTTCGAAAAATTATAAAGGGGTCGAAATTCTCCGATTCGCGAAAAAAATCAAATTTTCTGGGCTTCTCTACTTTCATTGAGAATAAACTTTTATGATTATTGGAAGTTATTTTTTTCATTTAAAGTCGGCAGAAAATTGATTTTTTTGAAGCTGATAAGGCTTTTTGAGGCCGAAATAAGCATATCTTGAGGTTTTTGAAGGTTATAAATAACAGATTTTATTGTCATTCTTTTTTTACCTGCGAAATTACAAAGTTTCAATCTTGATTTTTTTCTGATTATTATGATTTTTTTCTATAGATATATTGATGGTGGATTTACCTTCAAACTTTTAAGAACACTTTTTTTGAAATATGAAAGCCAAAAAAAAAAGTTTTCTTCAATATTCAAAAAAGTCTCTAGATAACGTTTAATTAAGGAGCGCTTTATAAATTTTTTCTTCAATTTCACGATTTGTTAATTAACTCTGAATATTTTTGTAAAAGTAATTTATTCCTTGTCGGATTACCTTGAGATCAAAAAGTTTTTCGATCTCATATGATTCACACGACCTCCAAAGAAGAAAAAAGCATAAATTGGAAGTGTTCGCTTAATTTTGGGGTGCCGAAAACGTTAAGAAACACGTCTAATTATAGCAAGTTTCTTCCTTTTTTTTTTGGTGAGAAAGTTTTCCTTTCTTTCTAACTATTCGCTTTTATTCGAAGCTATGGTTAGGTTTTATAATTTTCATTTAGAAGATTTTCTCGAAATTTTGAGAGATTTGAGCCAAGATTTCTCTTAACAGACTCAAAAAACGGTCAAACAGATTTGACCTCTTGATTTTCCCCCGCAGAAAAGTTGCGGAGAGAAGATATTTTTAGCCAACTTTTTGCGTGTTCTCTCTTCTTAAGAAGATCTCCAAGTGGATACTTTTGAACTATTTCTAAGTTTGTGAACGTTTGTTTCTTGGTTACATACCCCTTGAGCAAGAACGTCTATCTTTTTTTTTCAGAATTTTTTTAGATGGGCTGAAACGTATCTTCTCTCAGTTTACAAGAAGACTTTGAAAAAAATTCTTTTCTTATTTTTGTTGGACTTCTCTCCTGAATTATTTTTTTCGATAGAATTTTTAAAATTTGTCCGACTCTTTAGTTCTTTAAAACCTCTGAGAACGGCCCTAAATTACGTGTTGGTCGTCAGTTGGGAACTGTGGCGGTCCTCCTCCTCCTCCCAATATTTCTTCGAACAAAGAGCCATCGACACGTGTGTTGATGTCGCCAGACGGCCTCCTCACTTTTCCTTCCTTTTTCCTTCATTTCCATCCCCCCCCCTTCTACCGCGTTCAGCAGATCCTTCTGAGATTATAAAACACTGAACTGCGATAATTGGCGCCGCGGCCGCCGAAGGGCGAAATGTCAAGGTTGGACACCTTGGTGCCAAGCAAAAACTCAAGTGTTCCTCGTCGTCAATGGCTTTTCTTCGTTTTTCTCAATTATTGATTCTTGTGACTTGGATTTTCCGACATTTATGTTGATAAAAGAGCTAAAAAGCTAAAAAAAAAATATACACGTTTTTTTTTGCCAATCCTGTGCGTCCAACCTAGAAACACCTTCCACGATTTTCGCCTCACTAGTGAGTCGAATTGTAATTTCGCAAAATTTTGATTTGCACTGAAGGGCTTTTTTTCTCAAAGGAACTTTTTAAAAATGGTAGAAACTTTTGAACTGCGAAATTCTCAAAACTTTGAGTTTCAGCATATTGACAGAAATGTATATTTGTACTACTTTTGTCGGTCAAAAAAAAAGAAAAAAGAAATGGACAGATTTTAAGAACTTTTCAAAAAAGTTCGCCAGAAAAGAATGAAAAAAAAGAACTCATAGTTTTGCCTTTTTAGTGATGTGCGCTCTACGGCTAAGCATTCGAAATTACTTTCCCGACCTCGGACATTGGTAACGCGAAACGGACGTTTCTGGGCTTTACTAGTGACTACTATAGTAGCGTCAGCACTCTCTTAAGTGATCCCTAGGATCGCCCAGAAACGTCCTTTTCGCGTTACCAATGTCCGCGACTGCTTTAGTCTGAAATAGAAAAAAAAATGGCCGTCGGATATGTGAAAAAAGCATAAGAAAAATGTTTGGGCATCTCAAAAGTCTATCAAAACGTTTAGGAAGAGCGAACGCCGTCGCGACTTTCGCAAAAAAGTTTCTTTTCTATGTTTTTTGGCCGTTGGCTACTTTTTGTCCGTCTCGTCTTACGCTGACCTTTGCATCTGTCCCTCCAAAAGTCTCCATTTCCTGCCCATTCCCCGGTTATCTGTCACAAAGTTCTCTCTCTTTAACACCTCTTTCCGATCGTCTATTTGTAGGTTCTTCTTCTTCTTCTTCTCTTTTTTTCTATTCGGAGAAAAATCTGGAAGTTTCACGGTTCGGTGGAGATTGTTAGTGATAAGGTTGATTCTACTGGTTCGGTTCTTTCCTTTTGCCAAGGCTCATCTTTTTTTAGAACTTTTTTCTTCTAATTCAGTTTCAATCATTTTAATTTTTTTCAAGGGTCAATTTTGAATTGAAAAATTTTCTTCGACTTTTGGATCATTTTAATAAAAAATAATAGAGAGAAAATGGGTTTTTCGAAAAAGTTTCCAGGAAAAAGGCATCCATTGAAAAATAAGACTTTTTTTGCTTTTTGTTGAAAATTTTGCCCTTGGATTTCCCGTCATTCTAGAAAATGTAGTGAAACTAGAACTATTAAAAAAAATGAAATATTTTTTCACTATTAATTTTCTTTTTTTCTCGCAATCTTATCATTGTTTTTTTGGCCCATGAAATCCGTCAGAAAAAAATGCCTATAGAGCCGTTTTTTTGTCATTTTTTTATAGCAATCTCTAATGATTTTCTTAAGGGAATATTTTTTGAAAGAAGTGCAAGGGTTTTTCACGAAATTTTTTTCTTTTTGAAATCAGGTCTTTCCATGGAAATGTTGTAATGAGAGCATAGAAAAAAAGTGTAAAAACCGTGACGTGAATACATTGTATTGATTTTGCCGCGTAAATCGACAATGAGACTAAAATTTGGCGCCAAAAGATAATTTATTTTTTGTTTTTTTCGTTTCGAATTTTTGAGTTGAATAATGTTCTTTTGATTGTTTGTATCGCTTTGAATAGCTTCTCAATTTTTTTAAAATCAATAAATCGTGACGTAAATAGATTCTCATCGATTTTCCCGTGTAAATCTGATCTCAAAAACCAAAAAATAACGTTTTTTTTTTAAGATTTCCGTTGTACGAATTTTCGAGTTGGAGAATTTTTTTTTGAAAACAGTTTTTTAATTCTTTCTTTTCAAAATTCTATGAAGAATGTAATGGGTAGAATTTGAAAGAAGTGCTATATTTTTTCCCCCCTTTTTTCAACGAAATGGTGGAATAACTAATCAATATTTTTTTGATTTTTCAATCTGTTAACAAGTTTTTGAGAATTTTATTTTTTTTACATGCATTTTAAAGTACAGTGATCATGAATTTACCGAGTTTATTGATTACCAAAGGAGAAAACTTTTTTCTCTTGTTAGTAGGAAAAATGAAACAGAAAAAAGGCTTTCTTATCGGGAAAATGTCACAAATTCATTGTAAAGTTGAAGCTTTCATGCATTTTATGTTCCTCTTTTCTGAGCCAAGGACTCTTGTGCGTTTTTTTTTCCAGTTTCTTTTTTGAATCTTGTTTTTGGCTACTTGAAAAAAGCTCTTCCTTCCAGGAATTTTTTTTCAAATTTTTTTGACGAGTAAAGCTTTTTGAAAAATTTAAGCCTTTGGAAGTTGTTCTTGAAGGGTGTTTCTATTGCGAAATAGAAAACTAAAATGAAATCAGCTCCGCCCAGAAACCTTTTATCTGTAATGGAGGAGCTGGATACATTTCATTCTTTTCTTTTATTGCAATTGTGTGCGGTTGCTCCCTCTGTGGAGCTCGCCTTTTTATTTCCGTTTTATTTCGTTTTTTCTTCTATATGTATATAGTTGGTTTAATTACCCAAGTTTGAGGTGATAAATATTGCTCTCTACGTTTTCTGTCGTTTCTCGTGAAAGAAAGAAGAAGGACGGAGAGTGCAGTACAAAGGGGTTCACTTTTTGAAAAAAGCTTTCTTTGGAAAGAAAATTTTGAGTATACTGGGAAAAACTCAAGAACCACTTAAGAGGTCCCTAGTCCCTTGAGGATTATTTGGAGAGGACATTGAAGTGGTCACTAAGAAATTTTGCGTCTCAGTGGTCACTATAGTAGTCCTCTGTGAGCCATTAACTCGGCTACTAAAAGGGCCACTAAATCGTCAAAACCCTAAAGTGGCCACTAAAAATTTCACCAATAAGTTTTTTTTTTCATTTTTCGTTGGTTTTTGATCAAGTTTGCGCTCTGTTAAGTTGGAAAATATCTTTCTGTTTTTTTTTTTTTGGGGCCTGAAAAGTTATCCATTCTCACAGCTGTTAATATATTACTACAACCTGAGCTTTGATCTTTTTTTTCAACAAAAGATTGGAAATTATTTTTTTCAATAAATAAGCTTGAAGCTAATTTTTGCATATCGATTTTATTAAAGTCAATTAATTGTTCATGCTTATACGTGTCAAAAAGTACGTTCATTTGAATAATCTCTTCAATATTTTCGGAAATGGTCCTTTTTTTAAATTTTCTTTTTCTCCTTGCTTCCTTAAAACTCTCTGGAAACTTCACCGATTCCGATTTTCCTCTCAATTTGATCCGAAAAGTCGAATTTGTGTGGCCTTTCTCCCTAATGGATCGACAGTCTGAAACGAGGACATTCGGCCCTCCGAAACCTCCAACCAAAGAAGAAAAAAAAAGAACCGTTTTCATTTTTCGGCTCTCTAATCCATTTGCGCAACGTTGTCCGCGAATACAAAACGAAAAGAGGAAGAATGGAGTTTTCAGAATCGGGCGAGACGGGTCGAATTGTAGGGACAAAGAGCCGGGATCGATGCAAAACGGGGGATGGCTCCGCGCCTCGAGAAGTGAACATCATCTGCCCACCGTCGATCTTCAGGTTTGTTTTGAAAAATTCCGTATTTGGGAACGCCGAAGTGGTCCCTATAGGACTCAGGGGAGGTAACAGCCCTATTAGGGACAAAGAAGGGCTCCCTTGGAGGTTGAAATTTAGATGGTTTATAGAGGAGTTCAGGGTTTGTAAGAAGTACAAAACCTGGATTTTCAGGTTTTTTATGAACAAAATTCCAAAAACCTACTTGGGAAAGCAAAAGTGATCCCTATAGGGATCAGGGGAGAAAACAGCCCCTATTAGGGACAAAAAATGGCTCCCTTTAAGGGTAATATTTATGTGGTCTTTAAAGGGGTTCAGAGTTTGTAAGAGGTACAAAACCACCTGTTTTAACTAATGAAAAAAATAGGTCGATCTTCAGGCTTGTTTGAAAAAATTCCGTGAACCTTCTTTAGAAATCCGAAGTGGTCCCTAGAGGACTCAGGGGAGAAAACAGCCCCTAATAGGGACAAATAATGAAAAAAATAGGTCGATCTTCAGGTTCGTTTGAAAAATTTCCGTATTTGGAAACGCCGAAGTGGTCCCCATAGGGCTAAAAGGAGAAAACAGCCCCTACAGAGGACAAGATAGTGTTCCCTTGAGGAAAAAAAAAAATTTAAAAGACCCTATAGGGGCCACTTGTGCTTCAAGGGGATAGGCTCTAAACCTCTGTAGTAAGCGCTACAGGGAGAATGGTATCAAATCAAATCAAAATTTTCTATTTCTCACACACAATTACTAAATTTCACGAAATAGATGTAGGGAGAATGTGGGAACATATGTGTCGGAACTTGTGGTGATGGAGGGAAGAGGACCCGCGGTCGTGTTAACCCCCCACTTGAGTAAATTAGAATAACATTAAAGTTATTCTTTTAAATGTCGATTATGTATAAAAGTGAAATAAGCACCGGCTTTTTATTTTTGGAAGAAAACCAAACTGAATTTCGATCCGTAGAGTATCATAGGTTCTTCTTACAGAACGCAAGAATCAGCTCGCTCCTGGAGGAGATGCGCCCCAAGAAGCTGGACGACGTGCTGCGGGTCAACGTGGAGGACTCGACTCTGAGATGTCCGCCGGCGCCGCCGAAGTACGACGACCTCTACAACGACGTCTCCTCCTCCAACGTCAACTTGGCCCGGAGAGCTCCACCCGATTATAGGTGTGCAAAAGATTTTGAAAAGTAATGGTACTCCAAAATGACCAGTATTCTACCTTTTTTTTAGTCAAATATTTTAACTTAAAAAACGAAGAATGAGCGGAAACCATACGAGGAAAAGTACATTATCCAATTAGCCTAGGATTCGAAATTCAGAAAAAAAAAAAACGTATGAGAATAATTTTCACCTTACCAACTTTAGAATTTCCAGTTTTTCGAGAACGAGGGCTCTAATCCTAATATTATAACCAATTCTAACTAGTTTTGATAGCTTATTTTGAAGTTTTTCGGAAGTTAGGAAGATTGTGATTCGAAAAACTTTAAACTCAGAGCTTTAATTGAACATATTCACATCATTCAAATATTTCTTGATTTTCTCATTTTTCACTGTTTTTCTTTCCTGAACAACTGCACCTTGAACCGTTCTGAGCACCTCATTTATCTTCCACGAATGTTCTCGGGAGATTTGATCGTTAACAACTGTTCTGTATGCTTTTCCCCATGTTAACTAGATGTTTCTTTTTGTCGAGGAAACCTGGAAGAGATATTTTTCCTGTTGATCGGGGTTTCAGGAAACCTTTAAGAGGTTTTAAACTTGAGTAAAAAATAGTTTTACGGATCGATACGATTTTTTTTCCACGATTTAAAAATTCTGATTTTAAATTTGCCAGAATCTTGCTTGAACAAAAAAAAAAATAAAGAACTCTCAAAAGGTAATATTTTGTATGAGATCATTTTAAGGACCTCACAGCCTTTTTAAAGTTTAAAAACATATTATTGAGTAAAATATTTTTGACTTAAATTTTCGTTCTTCATCAAATAAGCTGTTCTAGCCAACTGTCGAGCCTGCGACCGTCGGTTTCAACTTGGATAGTCACTTCCAGCGACCCCCGGCCTCAACAACCGTCGTGGGCGCGTTATCCGAAGCCGTTGGCCGTCGGAGACTCGGTTCGACCTCACTTACAGTTCATTTTAGCCGACTTAGGGGTATATTTTCAAGGTTGACGCTTTCAGAAAGTATTCTTAACTGAATCATGGAATAATTGAGGAGTTTTTCGTCGGTTCGCCGAACTGTCGTTGATCAACAACGGCGCCTGGATCATCACGTCATTTTTGTGAAAGTTGGAGACAATCTCTGAGTATCTAGACGATCAGCTGCTTCTTCATATATTCTTACAATCAACTCCTTTTTTGTAGTAGTTGTAATCGACTAGGCGGTCAACAAGGACGGTAAAAAACGCCTGTGGCGAACTAGAAGTCTAAAAATGTAGTTGATCAAGTTGAATGCATGGTCTTACGGTCCTTCGCCTTGTTCTTCCAAGTTCATCCAGTTGTTTGGAGAGGACACTAAAGTAGTCACTAAACCCACCTCTATAGTGGCCCCTATAAAGGTTCTCGATTTAATGTCCACTTCAGTAGTTTTCATCAAGTATTCCTTCCAGTAACTTTGATAATTGTAAAACAAACAGATTGACCAGTTATGTTGATCCATTGACCCTTAAAGTGGCCACTAAAACGTTTAGTGGGCCAGTAGTAGCACTTAGACTTCTATAGTGGCAACTAATTTTTAACCCCTTAAGTGGGCTCTAATTTTACTACTATAGTGACCACTGAAGTTTTTCCCAGCATTTTTCATGATCAGTTGAAAGAATGATGTCAAAAAATGTCTTTTTCCGCCAAATCCGCGTCGCCTACGCCACAAGTAGCTCTTATCACTCGGTCCATTATATCGCCTTTCAAGTCGAAAAAAAAATCAAACATACTCATTTTTCTCACTTGCAGAGAGGTCCCTTATCACCTGCCGGTTATTTCCGCGAGCTGGAACTGAAAAATCTGTCGCTAAGCAACAGACGGTCTGAAAATAAGGTCTGTTGGCTGGAAAAATGTTTCGAGCCTCAACTTTTCTGCAGAACAATGAGGAGCCGCCGCCGATGTCGCCGCGCGTTTTCTCGGCCGGAATGTCCCGAAACACGCCCCGGCAGGCCAGCTTCATTGCCGCCATCGCCCGGCATCCGCTCAGGGAAAGTTCGTTATTAGGTTTTTGTGTTACTAGCAAGGAAAGTTTTTTTGGGAACGAATTTTTGATTAATCTTGGCTGGGGTGTCTTAGGATCTGATCTCAGAAAACTTTTTTTAATTGATTTTTTTGAACTTCAAAATCTATAATTTTTTTAATGATTTGTGCGGTTTGCGGTTTTTAAAAGGTCATAGTTTGAGGGAAATTTGAGCCAAAAGCTCAAAAAAGGGTTTTTTCAAGATCATAGTTTGAGGGAAATTTGAGCCAAAAGCTCAAAAAAGGGTTTTTTCAAGATCATCAGAAAATTCACCTTTATTATTTTAAAGTTTTCAACAGCTTTTGAAAAATAACTTTAAAATGGTGAACAAGAAATTTGGTATTATGAAATAGAAGCCCTAACTTATCAACATTGTCTTTTAATCATGAATCAACCACTTATTTTTTAAAGGATGATTCATAACGGAGAGCTTATCGAGAAAAAAAAAGTTCGGAGAGTTCCCAAGCAATATGAAAAAATCGGAAAAGTCGGTGTTCAAAAATTCGTTGATTTTTATTTCATACTACCTGAAATTTATTTGTGAGAAAAGCTAAAATATTATCAATTTTCTATTCGATTATTCAACCGTTTGAATCAATGAATTTTCAGCCATCAGTTATTTTTTTGCGGGTCTTTTGAAAACGTGACAAGAGTTATTTTTCAAATTTTCATCTCTATCTTCAAAATAATCTGAAGAACATATGTCGCGTCATTATCAATAAAATTTGAACGCATTTTCTATGAAAAACAAGAAAAAAATATCCAAAGTTAAGTTTCATAGTTTTAATAACTGCAAAACAAAATTCATTTCGAAAAATTTCAATGTGAAAAAAAATGTAGTTTCAGTCTTCAACTAGTGAAAAATGTCATCCTTTAAAAATCTCTATGTCGCCTAATCACGGCTGGCTTGAGCCAACGAAAAAATGAGTCCTGGCACGATAAGAAAAGAGATAGAGCGAAAAGAGGAGAGCGCAGAAAGGCCACGCCCCTTTGCGCCCCAAGCTGGGCGTGAATCAGCTATAATATTCATTTTGAACATTTGAAAATTCAAAACCATTGCCAAAATTTTCAAAAATAGTTTTTCCATGTGATTTTCTGCAGCCAGCCAATGGAACGGCGCCTATTCGCCGAGTTCCTCCGTGGAGCCGCCCGTCGACGCGGCGAACGTCGCGGGAGAACCGCGGGAGAACGTGGCTCCCAACGCAAATACGCCCGTCCGTCGACCGCGAAGCCCGACGCCCTATAAAAGGTGCCTTGAACAGGAATTTCATATTATTAGGCTTATTAAAGGCACATGGGTAGTAGAAATTGCCAAAAAATTGTATGCAACAAGCTTCATGTGAGAATTCTGAATATGTGAGTCCATCTTCGAAAGTTAGAGAGTACTGTTAGACAAGAGGGCCTAGAGAAAGAAACAGTTGCTCTCTTATTTTTGAACAATCTCTCAATTTCGAATAATCGAACCCTGACCCCACTCGAATTTCTGCTTGTAATTTCACAAAATTCCTATTTTTCAAGGAAAAAACTCTCGGTTTCAAACTTTTTGTACATATCCTCTCAAGGTAATGAAGCTTCTTGAACATTTAAATTATCTGAATAAATCAAAAAAAAATTTTCGAACAAAAATACCAGAGGGAGAAGTTTACGAAAAATGAGAAAAATTTGCCTTTTTGTTGGTTCTCCTTTGCCTCACACGTTTGTTTGTTTGTTGACTTTCGGATTGCCAAAAAATGACTTGGGCCTTTTTTTCCAGACGGAAACACCCGCCAAAGGAACGACTAGGCAAGGACGAAGAAGTTCTCCCGGCGCCACAGTTGAAGAACACTTTGCAGCGTCAGTTTCTTTCCAAATTCAACTTTTTTCAGAAGAGAAAACTGTCAAAAGGCTCAAAAAAATAGATGAGGAAGTATTTTGTGGTACATTTCCTCCTTGAATGCATTCAAAATGTGGAACTTTTTTGTAAAATGGTGTTTTTTTTAAATTCCTGTTTCAAGTTACTTTTAAGAAGCTCAAAAAGTGCAGAGAAGAGTGATTTTGTGTCGAGTGAGCGGTAACTTGAACACTTTAAATTTCCTAGAAACACCAGAGTGGTCCCGATAGAGCTAAAACTTAGGGGGTCCCTAAAGGGATATTCCAAAGGCACCTAAGATCGTCCCTTCAGGGACCATTCTGGCGTTCCTAAGTTTATGATGATTCTGAAAGTAAAAAAAAATTCGCGATATTTTTTCTTATCTTAAAATGAATCATATAATTGTTTTAAACATGGATTTTGATCAACAGGAAATTGCCCGATCCTTAAAATTTTATTTCCAAATCTTAATGAGATGACTAGATTTTTTGAAGCTTTCTTTGTAAAATGCCTTGAAAATAATTCTGCTCCGAAATTCTTAATAAGTCTAAAACTTAGAAAAATTTCTGATCCAAACTTTCATCATATTCAAAAAAAGGAAACGTACTGAAAAATTTATTTATATAAAAAATCGGTGTTTTTTTGTATAGTTTTTGAGCTCAAGTCCCCGTTTCAGTTGCAATTCATATTCTGATCTAATTTTTGTGTTGCTATTTGTTTTTTGTGGTGTCGTCTTACGCTTCTCCCTGTTTTTACAAAAAAGTTTTTTGAAGATTTTTCAAATTTTATCCAAATTAAACGCAATTCGGCTGAAGTTTTTTCGAGACGTTTGAACCTTTTTTGGCATTTTTTTTTGATTTATTTTTACATTAATTTTTTTGAATACTAATGGAAGGCACTTTTTGTTCGAAATCACTTGCTAGACTGTTCAAGAAGGCATAGACAGGTTATAAAAAAAGTCTCGTTAAGAAAAGTTCTTTTAACGCTTCTGCGTTTTGGAGAAATTTGGTAAAAAAAGTTCTCTGCTGTAAAAGTTGAAGGGCTTCCTAAAATTGAATTGATTTTCTACAAATATCATCCGAAAAATTGATTGAAAAGAAAAAAAGTTGGATGGAAAATGTGGTTCTCCATAAACTTATCCTCCAGCAACTTTTTACTTTGGGATTCTTCTTTTATCCGCCTCCGTTGTTCCATTTTTCCCTCCCCCGCACACATATATTTTTCAATTTGATCTGCAAAATTTGGGATTTCATCCTGCTGCATTCGGATATTATTGGATTCATTCTTGGGCTTTTTATGAAGCTTTTTGGTTTTTTTCATATTGAAAAATTTTTCGGGTTTTTTTCTCTTTGAATAGTCTTTTTTTATGAAGCTAGTTTGGATCTGAGAGTAGAGAAGCCGGGATAATTTAAGAAGAAAAATAAAGGATTTTTTTCTAATCGAATTGTCTTTTTTTCCTTGTGATCTTCATCAAACAGTCGGAAACCGCTACAGAAATTCTAGAAAAAAAGATAGAACTGAGAAAAAAAAATTTTTTTAAGAACGGTTTTCATTTACATTCAGTAGATGTTGAAAAAGGGTTTCCAAGTTTTTCTCATTTTTTTTTTTTTTTCTGACTTTCATAGAAGCTTTTTTTCTCACTTTTTTTACCAGGGAATGATATCGGGTCGCAATGGGACTTCTGAGTTTTTTTTTTTTTTATAGAACTTCTCTAGGAAAAAAATAATTGTTTTTTTGTCAACAGACACTCACCAAAAATGAGCTTAATCAAAACCACTGAAATTTTCTTTGAGGTTTAATTTTGAGGTGGCATAACTTTTTTCACAGACCTCCATGGTTATTTTTGAGAACATATTTGCAATCAGCGTAAAAAACTACATTTAATAAACTTGTTCTGATTCAGAAGAACCGAAAATAGATATTTCCCTGGTTAGCTTTGATACATCTTTGAAAAAGCTTGGACCAGTTTTTTGTCCTAAAAGTTGTAACGAACCCATATTCATCATAAAAGACCAAAAAAGCCGATCGAACGAATCGAATCCAATAACCTCCGCACTTTCTTTTGTCTCCTGTGATGAAAGTACAGGCCGTGTGATTGTTGTAGAAAAGGCGGTCTTTTTCTTCCTTCTCCTCCCATTTTGGCATCGATATGAATGGCAGGTCGTCAAGACTAATTCGCCTCGTTTGAGGGCAAAACCTGAGGAAAAAGAAGGTGAATGGGCTTCGGATTCTCGAATGGTGGTGGTTGTGGAAAATTGGCCGGCTTTTCTCGCCCGATTTCGGGTCGACCTCCTCTTCCGCCGACTTTTATTTATTGTTTTGTCCCTCCGAGTCTCGACCGACGTCTTTTGTATACATGTATTTCTCTGGATCTGCCGGCCTTGCACTGAGTTTCTTGCCAATTTCACAAGATCTTTCTTTTTATGAATTTTTAAGTTTTTCACGACGGAACCGTTTTGGGAAGTCTATATTTAGTTAGTTTTCATAAGAAAAAAAAAATTGAATTTTGAAAAAAAAAAGAATTAACGAAAAAATGGCGTTTTTGTCCATGGAGCAAAACCTTATTTTTTTTTCCCTCCCTCACATGTCTGTACCAGTTTAGGAGTTTCAGAAAAAAAACATTTTTTTGGATTATTTCTTGAAGATTCAGAAAAAGGATTCTGTTTATTAATGATTCGGTTGATAATACTGTTTTTGCTGCGTTTCATTGAATTTCGGCAGGAATCAATTTTTTTGGGCCAGCATCTTCGATTCAAGAAGATTTGGACTTCTGCTCATTTTATTTTTCCAAGCGAGGCTTTTGGCAATTTTTTTCCATTAATTTTTTTCATTCAATTCAACATGAGTTTACCGTTTTGAAAAGCCTTTAAAAGAAGATTTCACTACCGGTTGAACGATTTTGTAGTATTTCACGGGGCTCTGTTTTTGAAATTTTGCGTTGATTTAATAACGTGTCGGTGTTCTGGAAGACATCTTGTGATTTTAAGCGATTTTTTAAATTTCTTTATAAACTTGGTTTTTTTGAAGCATTGGCCACGTTTCAGTAGCCCGAAAAAAGTGCGTTATGATAATTTTGATAGCTTTAATTTGATGTCGGCTTGGAAGGATCATTTCAGTTACTCATGATCTCTATATAGCATCAAGGAGATCGCACGAAATTCGAAAAAGTTTCCTCATTCAACTCAAAAAATGAAAAGATTTCTTCGATCCTCGCCGAGAAGGTGTTAGTTTTCAGCGGAAACTTGCTAATTAGATGGTTCCAGCCCAAGGTTACCGACATTGTTGGATTGGTTGGGGACGACGAATGGCCTTTTTCAAGAGTTTTTCGAATCGATCATCAGTTTTCACCGCATTTTTCAATTTACAGTCCATCTTGATTGAAAAATATCCTATCTTTCAATTTTTGGATGGAGCATGAGTTCTAACTTATAAGAGAGGTCATCAATTTTTTTTTAATGTTTTGAAGATGATTGTGAGCTTATTTCCGTGGTAAGCCTGAACTTAAAAAAAAAATTTCTTGCCTTGTTGAACTGTTAGGGATCTTAATTCAGGCCTTGAACTTTTTTTAAATCGTAGCTTTGAAAAAAATATATTTTTGAGCAGGTAGACTGGTAAGAATTTTTATTTCAGAGCTTCAGAACGTTTAAAGAGAGTTCCAAACTTCACACAAAAAAATTTTCGAGTTTGTAAGAATACAAGTAGCCCCCCTAAATCATGTTTTTGTAACTGAATTAAAAAAATATAGCTTCAAAAATAATTTTTTTCGCGCAGTTGAGCTGTTAGTGACCTTTATCTTTAGAGATTTTTAAGAAATTCTCAAATTTCCCACGAAAATATTCGACTTTGTCAGATTTCAACTGGGTTGAAATTGACTTTAAAAAATCGTAGCTCCGATAAAAACTCGCAGATAGATTTTCTCAGAACCTTAATTTAGACCTTTCAAAATTCTGAAAATAATTTCAATCCTCACACAAAAACAACCACCCCTGTCTGAGTTCAAATAGCCTGACCCAAGAAAAAGAAAACCAGAAAGTGTAATTTTAGAAAATTGTCTCCTTTTTTTGCCGAATTCTTTCACCTTGAATGGCAATTTCCGGTCCGAGCAGTGATGTTTTCACTCGGAATCGGAAAAAGTAAGCGGTTTAAAGGGTACTTGGAGAGTCGTTTCAGCCGTTCTCCGCCACTTGTACCATTTCAATTCCATCTCCATAGATTTCCATCTTTTTTTTTCTCGCAAAGATGTTCGAACTGTTCCCGTTTTTTTTTCCCTCTCTCTGCCTATTGGAAATCATTCGCCGCCCGTTTTACGACAGTTTTTGGTCGTTTTCCAACCTCTTCAACTCGTTTTTCTTGTTGTGTGTAACCGTATGTCGATGTCGCACTGCTGCTGCATCGAGTTTCACGGTCGTCGCTCACTTTTTGGTTCGTTTTTAATTTTGGTACTGAATTTTCAAGCTTTCTGTGAGCTTTCGTCATGTTCTGATCAAATTTTAAGCTAGAATCTTCTTCGAATAGAAAAAAATTAGCATTTTTTCGAAAATTGGAAAAAAATATGACCGTACCCTGCGGACTTTTGTATCTCGGCTCTATTAATAGCCATAGTCAAATTATCTATGTAATTTTATCCGTCATATTAGTAGATTAACAACCGACTAGATGTTCTGATGTTGTGAAGCTCCTCCGACTCTAGATTCTGGTCGTAATTCATAAGTTGAATATAAATCGAGTTGATCGATTTATTTCGCTCCAAGTGATCTTTTGAGTGACAGTTTTCAGAGAAGTTGAAATAGAACCTGATAGTTTATTAGTTCGTTTTCAGCTTATTTCAAAAAAAAATTCAAGTAAAATCGGAGAAAAAAGACGGTTTAATCATATCTTCAGACGATTTATTTCAGTCCCCCCCTCTCTCAGATCTTTGATTTTTGGATTTTTTTCAAAACTTTTTTTGTAGTTCAGTCGGCCATCAAAAAGAAAAATTTTTCAAAAAGAAATGTTAGAAGTGAGATATTTGAGTAATTGGTTTTCTTCGGAAGATTCATTTTAGCTGCCCCCCTAAAGTCAATGATTTTGGATTTTTCAAAACCTTTATAGTTCAGTCGAACGTCAAAAGAAATGTTAGAAGTCAGAAGAAAAAGATCCGTCTGAAGCAATCTGAATACTTGGCTTTCTTCAGACGATTCATTTGGCCGATCAAAAAATTTAGATTTTTCGAAATCTTTCATAGTTTCAGTCGATCCTTTTAAAAACAATTTCAAAACAACGTTAGAAGACAGAAGAAAAAAGACATGTTGAAATGACCTGAAATCAGTCAACCCCATCTATCTGGTCTCCACGTCTCCTTCGTGAGACGACTCACCGGGCCGATTTTTCTCGCGGATAAAAATTCGCGCTGTTTCCAATCCAAACAACAAATAAGAAACGTGCAAAAGCCGGCCATTTGCACCGGCCGATTGACCACGGTCCATTGCATTTCTCTCCACTTTATTATTCATTTCTTTTCTTTTCTTTTTTTTCTTCTTTTCACACGTTTTTCCCTCCATTTGGGATTCCCTTCCTGCCCTTTGAAAGTGTATCGAATTTCAAGCCCATTTGCACACTTTTGTTCGCGTTTTGTTGAAATATTCATTGGTTTCCTTTTGTTGCCGTTTGGAAGGTGTTTAGTCACTTCTGCATAGTTTTAATATGTCTAGTGCAAGAATTTTGTTACGAAAAAGAGCAAAAAACTTAAAAATTATTATTTTATCGGATTTTTTATTAGTAAGTTTGAACAGAAAAACTGAAAATCAGAAGCAAAAAAGGTTCCCACTAAAATTAATTTAGATACTTTTTTGTCACTTAGGATCGCCAGTTTTGTCCCTATAGGAGACAAAAAGATGATCACTTTAGGGCTAAAGTTTAAGTGGTCCCTATAGGGATTTACGGTCTGACCACTAAGTCCTGAACTTTACGTAGTCCCTTTAAGGGTATTTTATTTTTTTTTTTGATAACTGTTCCTTCTTTTCATAGAGTTCATACCAATAAACGACTAGCAGGCTCCCCTATAGGGACCACTTTTGCAAGCTTTAGTGCTTGTTATTGATGTTTATAGTGATCGCTAGAGGGGAACCTTCAAGGGCCCCTAAGTTTTTCCCTACAGGGGCCTCTCTGGCGTTCCCAAGCAACAATAAAACCAAAAAACGATTACAAAAAAGAGAGAAGAAAAATCTTTTGTACCATTTCGGGCTTTGTTTTCTATCTCCTTGTTTTTCCTCTTAAAAATCCATTAAACCTCAAGATTTGACTTTTCCTGCGATTTTTGGAACTTCTTTTTCCAGACTTTCATCTTAATCGGTGGTAATTAGTGTGAACGTGACTCATTGCCAGAAATGAAAAATCCAGACTTTTCTTTTTTTTAATTTTTTTTTTCTGGCTTTTTTTCGATTAGAGTAGTTTGATTCAGATTACATTAAAGACTTGAAAAAATCCTTCGAGAAAGAAAAAGTATAATAAAAAAGTGCACGGCCCCCCAGACACCCCGGGGACACCGGAAACAGCCAATTTCCGTTGACTTTCTTCCAGTTTCGCCCTTTTTTTCCTATTTTACTCGACTTTCCTCTTTTCAAGTTATTGAAGGCCTTTTAAATTCTAATCTAATTTGATAGGAATTCTTATTTTTAGTAGAGCCTTTCTCGGAATAACTTTTTTGAGTTTTTCCTTTTTTTTCATTTAATGACGCTTATACTAACACCCTCTCTCCGAAATTTATAGCTCCCACATTTTTTAACGAAACATTATGTAAGAAAAGAGATCCTTACCCATTCTACAGTAACCCGAAAGGTCAGTTAGATCTTAAAACAGGTTAAATTTAAACGGAACCCAGAAGTTTCCGCATAAATTCTGAAGTAGTCGGAAAAAACTTTCCCAATTTTTCAACTCCAAATTTAGGGTTAGCCTGAATCATTAACCAAGCTAAACTTTCTTGAAATTAATTTCCAAATTTGGAATTTCTCGGCACGTCACGGTCGCGTGGCGGTTGGAATCTATACTGTAACAAATTTTGAGGGACTAAAATGCTCCGAAGCCGTCGAGCCATTCCAATTGCGACCAAAAATAATTAATCAAAGTGAACTCGTTGCAGCTCACTCTGATTTGTGAATGAATTATTATTATTATTATTAAAATAACGCAGCTGATTTTTTCAAGACGAAAAATCATATAGGGAAGAGAATTTTTCTTATACTGAACCCTAAGTGCAAAGCCCCGCCCCTTTTTACGAAAGAAAATTTGCGTTTCTTTCGGTATTTTGAGTTTGCAATATCCAAGCAAACGCAAAACTCCACCATATGAGAAGAAAGTTGGTGGGCGTGTAGAGAAAACCTGCCTCTTACAGCTCATGTAATGCGTATCAACGGAGTGTCGTACGGAAAAAATGAAACGAAATTTTTGTACTGACTTTTTAATATGGTTTCAGCTCGTCGACACTTTTCTTTATCTGTATTCATAAAATTAGATTTGAACTTGTAAGCTAACTACTTTTACGCTTTAAAAAATCACGTCTATTTTTTTCTCGTAAAATCAAAAATAACGTTTTTGAATACTCGAAGCCCTATCAGTTCTGTCCTCAATCTTTACACACACAAAGTTTTTGTCAGACGCCGCGAGCACATGTGTTCGACTTCAAGGCTTTTTGTTTTTTGTTTTGACGCCCGTGTAATAATCACGGATGTGAATGGGGCCGTTCGCATTTGCGTCAATTGATTCAGGCTCTTTTCTTCTTTTCTTTATTTTTTTCGTTTGAAGTTGATCGTGAAAAAAAAAATCTCAAATATCAGACTGCGTAGTTTTTTTTTTAACTTTAGTGGCCACTTAAGAAGCTCCTCAAGGATTTCTTGGAGTGGGCACTAGTGGCCATTCGAACCTATAGAATTCACTATTTTTTGTCTTAGTGGCCACTGTAGTAGTCCTCCTTTTAGTGGCCACTAATTAGACTGCTACAGTGGTCACAAAAACTGCAAACCCCTAAAGTGGCCACCGAAACGCAGAATCCCTAAAGTGGCCACTGAAAACTTTCCTAGTTTCTCTAAATTCTCACATTCACGCTCTGTTTCCATCTTGCTTAAAAACAGAATCCGGAAACGATTTTCTAACAAGTTTTGGCCATTATAATCAAACTTTATACTCACGCGCCTTATATTCGTAACTAGAGAAAACATGTAGATTTATATTTTGAAGTTGGAACCAAATGAAAAATACAATTTTTCTTCAAATTATATCATTTTCCAACTCCAAAAGTAACTTTTTAGCTTGAAGCGAACCCAAAATTTCACTTCCCATTTGGTTCCTCGCACTTGATTTTGCAAGATCGTTTCGCAGTTTCAGAAATTTATTAAAAGTTCGATGAAAGGGCAACTTATTAATGTTCGTCTATTAGACAATGATTGTTTTCTAAGTGAAAATTTGAAAAATTTAGGGAATAGATTTTCATGAAATTTGCGGAGTTCATCGATCACTCGATCATGATCGCTCTCACAGGAATTTTAAACCACTTTAATTCCATTTTTCCTCCCACAAAAATGCGCCCTTTTCGAGACTATTTCTTTCAATTTATTCCTCTCCACTTCTAATTCGAAAAGAACACTTTGCGATATCATTTGACGCGTTCGGCGTCGATTCTTCACCCTTTTTTGTCTCTTTCCTACGATGGAATGATTAATTGAACCAAGAACTCTATTGGGTTCGACCGTTGGTGTGTTGGAAAGAACAATTGATTGCAAAAGACCAGTTTTTGATTGAGAAGAGAGACAAAAATGAGCTGCGGTATGTAGGTTGAGCGCCCGATTTGGTAGGCTTACGGTTTTTTTTTTCGGACTTGAAAAAAACTGTATTTTTTGAGACGGAGTTAAAGTTTATTTTGCATTGAAGAGCATGGAACTTCCAAGATAAGGCTTCATTTTTTATTCAGTTCAAGTTGAGAAAAGGGAAAGTAAGATAGGTTTTATATTTCACTAAAAGCTGGATTTTTTCAAGTTCATCGTGGTCTCGAAATCTTGAAAAAAAGCGACGAATTAATTTTCTATCAAGTCAATTTTGAAAATTAAAAAGATAAAAAGGTCTTAAAAAAATATAGAACTTTTTTTAATTCCTCTATTGGTACTCATCTTTGTTAAAAATAAGTTTTTCATTAATTATTTCAACGTGGAAATTTCTTCCCAGATGTTATACGCTTCTGTCTTTATAAATAAAACATATAAATTTATGTCATTCAATGTTTTGGGCATAATTCTTTCTTTTTTTGAAATTTTATTAAATCGGTCAAGTTTTTTTGACAACGATAAATCGAGGCACTATAGGATGCCTTTTTACATTGTTTTTTGATATTAGGAGTAAAAATTTTTGATTTTGTCGAGCTTCAATGAAACTTTGAAACTTTGAAACTTTATTCAGTCTTCAGAGAAGGTACTCTGCTGAATCATGGAATAATTGAAGAGTTGTTCGTCGGTTTGCGAAACTGTCGTTGATCAAACGTAGACGGCGCGTAGAGCATCTCGTCTTTCTTGTTATAGTAGTAGACGACTTTCGAGCGTTTCCGACGATCATTGCTTCTCCATGTAGGAACGGTACGGCGCCCAGCTTGTCCAGGGCTGACGGGCGTCGGATTAAATCTCAGACGAGAGCGGAAATTCAATGAACCTAAAGTTTAAAAAAGGATCGTGTTTCTTCTAGCTTTTTTTATTGAGCTTATATGGTTTTTTCAGACTTTTTTTTTCAAATTAGGGTCTATATTATCTTAATTGAACCGCAACGCAACCGCAACGCATTAAGCCATTCCACATGCGGTCAGAAAAAAAAAGTTAAAAGATGGCAAAAACATTTTTAGACAAAGATTTTAGACAAAGAGAGAAAAGTTCAACCGCAACTTTTAAAGCCATTCTTAATTGAACCGCAACGCGTTGAGCCATTCCTCACGCGGCCAAAAAAAATGAAAAGTCAAGACCGATCTCATTTTTAGACAATTTTTGAGGAAGTTGAGTACCTGTCAAGGTGAACCAAAGTACGAAAATCGAGTCCGACTCCCCCATCATTTTGATTTTCTGTCACATGAAAAGCAGTGGCAGTTGAAGTGTGTGTGTGTGTGTGGAAAAATTAGAAGAGAAGGTCTCTTTTCTTAGTTCCAAAAACTCTGTTTTTTTTTCTTCTCTTTCTTTCTTTTGCTGCATTGACGACGACGACGAGAAACTCGTCAGTTGTTCGGTGAAAATGTCCAAGCGCTATTTCTCTTCTTTTTGGCCCCCACGGGGTCGGCCGGCCTCCGTTTTGTCGCCAAGCCACGCTCCTCACAACACGGACCTGTCTGTCTATCCCATTTCCCCATCCGAGATCCGATTCATCAACATTTATTCCAATCATTTTTTGTGATTAGCTTGAAGTTTTAGCCGCGGCCGAGTTTTTTTTAGTTTTGAAAAGTTGTCAGAAACGTTTTCATGGCCTGAAACTTGTCCCACGAAAAAAATCTGGATGACTAATGTTTTTTTTTTTTGAAAATTAAGGTTGAAGTTTGAGCCGCGGCTGAGTTTTTTAAAGTTTTTTAAAGGTTATTAGGAGCCTCTTTCTGGTCTGAAACTTGTTCTATTAAAAAAATTTAGATACTACTGTTTTTTTTGTTTGAAAATTTAGGTTGAAGTTTGAGCCGCGGCTGATTTTTTTGAAGGTTATTAGGAACCTGTTTCTGGTCTGACACTTGTCCCATGATTAATATGCACGACTAATGTTTTTTTTATAAACGTTGTTTGAAATTTGAGCCGCGGCTGAGTTTTTTCTGAGTTTTTATTTTTATTTTTTGAAGGTTATTAGGAACCTTTTTCTGGTCTGACACTTGTCCCATGATAAATATGCACGACTAATGTTTTTTTTTTTATAAACGTAGGTTGAAGTTTGAGCCGCGGCTAGTTTCTTTTCTTGAGTTGTGGAAAGTTGTAAGCACCCTTTTTTTTACTCAAAAATGTCTCCGATTTCTTTTTTCTGGTATAAAAAGTCTTTTAAAGATTTGTTGAATTTTCTAGGGTCTAGGTGGAATTTTGAGCCGCGATTGAGGTTATTTTTTGAGTTCTTGAAAAGTTATGGGGATCATTTTTGTGGTGTGAAATTTGTCCCATTAAAATTTCGATATATCCTGTTTTTGATATTGTTTTTTTGTTGAAGATTGAGCCACGTTTTTTTAATTTTTTTAATTTTTAATTTTTTTATTTAGAAAAAAATTTTTTTCTGGTCTGTTTTGGGATATTGGAAAAACTGAGTTGTCGATTTTTTTAGATCGTCCCAGGTTTTTTTCCTCCAGATTCGTCCAATTTTTCAGTTTCAAAAAAACTTATTTAGTTTCATTCAAACTCAAACATCGTTCGGACCAAACAACAACCGTATTCTGAAAAAAATTAAAAGGCTCATCGAAATTTTTCGAAATCGACAACGATTCATAAGACGAAAACGTTGTCTTTAAGATACTTTTACAAAAATATTTCCATTTCTATTCGAAAGAGCTTCGAACTTTATGCCAAGCAAACGTTTTCTTTCCTTTTTTCTTCTCTGAAAAAGTTGACCCTCGTTTAGTCCAAGAGCGATTTGTTTCGACTAGTCAAGATTTATGTGCTTATTTTTTAGATCGTGAGCATCGGGCTGAGAGAAAATCGAGCCAAAGTTTTGTCTTGAATTTTCATTTTTCAAGCAATTTTAAGCTGAAAAAAGAGATTTATTCCTATTTTTGGCTCCATTTTTGAAAATAATGAGAAGTGTCAGGTTTCAAAGGGCTCTAGGTCCCCATAAGAAGGCTGAATTTAACTTTTTCTAAATTTAAAATCGATGAAATGATTTTTTCATTAACGCAGAAGTCAAGTTTTTGTCTTCTCGAAATGATTCAGCTGACTTTTTTTTTGGAGTTTTCGAGATTTTCGGTTCAATTTTAACTTTTTAAATCAGTTCAAGATTTTTTAGCTGTTTTTTTTAAACATTAAGCAATGCTGGGAGCATCTTTGGCGCATTTGGAATGACTGAACGCGTCGCGGTCGCGCTGCGGTTCTTTTTTAGCATTCCCTAGCTTTCCTTTCATTTCCCGATGATTTTTCGAACTTCCATCAAGCTTAAAGCTACTTTCATTTTACATATCGTTAACCGGGTTTTTCATTTCTCAAATCAATAAAAGAGCAATCTCAAATCTCGTGGGAGCAATTTTGTGTGCGCGTCAAGTGTTCTTCGCCCACTCGCACTATGTTTTTTTGTTCTTCTTCTTCTTCTCGTCGAGTCGGATTGTTCGGATTTCCCGGAAATGAGATTTTATAATGAGGGTTTTCCTCCTGTGAGGTTTTCCACTCGATTGACTGAACATTTGTCTCGTGATTCTGTAGGGGAAATTGGAAATGTTCGTGGGTTATACTCTTTTTTTTTGATTTTTTGAAGCTTTTAACTTCAAAGTTGTTGAAAAAGCTGGTTAGTGTTAATTGATAGATTATTTTTCCAGTGGACTTGAAGTTTTTGAGAAGTATACGCTTTAAATTTGCAAGAAAAAAACTTATCTAATGAATAAATTGAAATATTGATCAGACTAATTACTTCAGCTATAACAGGAAAGGTTTTTAAAAATTTATAATCGAACAAAAAAATTAACTTTTTTAACCCTCGAAATTTCAATCATATCTAATATTTCGAAAAAGAACAAAACGAGAAGAAATCGTAGATTTACCATTTTAAAATTGAAATCTTTAACTTCAGAATTTTTAACAGTTCGAAAAAAATTAAGAATTTTTCAATAATTTATTATAAATAAAAAAATTATAAAATCATCAGTTTCAATCTAGTTGTACCAAAGAGCGACCAAGTGAAGTGAAACTGAGTTTTGAAGTACCAATAGAGTTTTTGAAACAGGAAGTTGCGTTATTCTCAAATACTAAACGACTTCACCGTTTTAATGAAATTTCATCAAAGTACGTTCATCACATACTAATGATAGGTTCTCTTATTATATATTTGAAAAGAATTTTTCCCTTCGATGAAAATCCCCGGTCGCATTTGGAATGGTTAAACGCTTCGCGGTCGCATCGCATGAATGTTGGCCACTTTTCAATGTCGGTGCGCGCAAGTAGTTTCGAATCGGGCGCGTTTAGTACGCGGTTAGTCTTTCCAAATGTAACCAGTGTCTCAAAGCGAAGTTTGTATAACAAATGCAGATTAGAGAAAAAAAAATCGCCTTTTTTCTGTCTTTCCAGTTGGCTGACTGGAAATATTGAATATTCAATGTAAATCGGCTATTTCGCCACGCGAAAACAATCCCTTAAACCGGCTTTTTTATTTCTATTTTCTCTCTTTTTTGAGCCCTTGTACAGTTTTTTTTTAATACTTTCGAATATAATTTCTTTTTTTCAGAAGAGGAAGCCTACGAAGCGAAAAGTCAACTACTCGCCGGTGTTGCGTTATCGGAATGGTTCGTTTAAAAATTTATTATCATTTTTTTGAATTTTGAAAAACATGTACCCAAAATTGATAAGGTTCGAAAGTTCTCGAGAAAGGTGGCTCTCAAGTTTTGAGCAAAAATTAATAGGATTAAGCGATATTGCGGTTTCATGATTTTGGGGGGTATTATTAAGATTAAAAATCGTTCGTATGTGTTCTGATAAGCATTTTTGTCGCATTTTTCAATTTTTGACATTTTTTGATTGATAAATTTAACATTGTTGAAAGTCAAAAGACCTTTTTTTACTGTTAAGAACGAATTTTTGATTGCTTTCTCACACGAAAATTGATAGAAAAAAAAATTTTTTCTCTGGACTTTTCACTTCTTATGTTTTTGATCTTGAAGTGAACATACTTTCCTGTTTCTAATATAAATTTTTTTAGAGAAAAAAAGATCAATAATTTGTCATTTTGTTTTTGTTGAAAACGGAAAAAAATCACCAGTTTTTGAAAGATTTATAATCTTTTTCAAGATGAAGAGATGAATTTCCTGAAGTGTCTCGTTTTTTTATTTTTCCCAGGAGAAATCATATTTTTTTCTGAAGAAAACTTTGTTTTGAATGGATTTTGCTTTTCAGAAATGGCTAGACCACAAATTTATTCCATTTTCTAACGTGGGTGGGCTCGCAAATGAAGTTACTTGTGTTCCATTCTTCATGAATATTCCATATTCCGATCTAATAATATGCAGACTTTTTGTCTTAGAGGAATATTTTTCGACTCGGATTTTCTGACTTTTTGATTATCATTTTACTCAATTAGTGCCCCCCCTTTACACCATTTTTTTCAGGAGGGCATACTACTAATTCAGTTTTGATAATGGAAAGTTGAATCAATCAAGTCTGTAAAATCAAATTTGAAAGTTTTTTTAAAAGACGGACTTTTTTTCCAGAATGAGGGCTATTTTTCTGTGTTTTTTTCGGGTCATTCTAATCTTGGGAGCTTCTAGAATCTAGGAAATTTGAGAATCTTGGGATTTTTCATGGATATTGTATATTCAGATCTAGTAATATGCTGATTTTTATGATTAGAATTAGGTTAAACCTTTGAAAATTGAAACTTGAATTTATTGAGGTTTTTCAAAGAATCCTCATTTTTAAAGAGCCCTGGACTTTTTTGTAAAAATGGAGCTATTTCGAGTGTTTTTTTTTCTGGTCATTCTCCAGGACGTCAAAAATTTTTTTTTAATGGACTGTAATACTATGAAAAACTGCTAAAACTGCTAAAAACTCTTCTTCGTCATAAATGTTTACAGTTTCTAAAGACCTTTTTGAAAACCGTTCAAATCTTTCGAAATTAGAAGTCTGACTCAGCAAGCCTGTACCATCCGGAAACATCTTACATGGGAGGTCATTTTACTTTGCGGTTGGGAGCTTCCTGAAATTCGGCCAGAACACTCCTTGATGTACCAGAAGAGAATCTGAAAGTCTCAGCCTGCACATGTTCTTAGTTTCCGAGAGTTAAGGGCTCAACGCCTCAAAATGGTCTATTTTCACGGATTTTTAGTGTTTGCTTTGACTTTGAGACGACCTTTCTCAAAAAATAGGAAGTTGTGCAGGTTGAAACTCTCAGGATCTTTTACTGGTACATTAAGAAGTGTTCTAGGCAATTTTTAGGAAATTCCCTACCGCAAAAAAAAGACCTTCCTTGTTACTATCCTCATTTCTTGCATCTCTATTCTCCGTTGAAATGGGTTGAAAAAGGGCGATTTGCCATATTTGGGTTTTGCGTGTTTCTGTGGCGATGGACAAAACATGGGAAAGGTGTGATGATGAGTGACGAGGGCCCCGTCGGGTTGAATTGCTGACGAAGCCGTGGATGCGGAGCGAAGCAGGCGGGTGCCAGGTGCCATTTTTGCCTCACTGACTCGTCTCCTCGGCACAGCCGGCTCAGAACCGTCTCTCCACTGTTTTTGCTGCTTTTTTCTTTGGAATCGTGTCTTGCACATTATGGTACCGATTTTCGAGGGGAATGAAAAAAATGAACTGCAAAGAGACATCGAGTTTGTAGTTTTGGAAATTTGCGACTTTTTTTTTTCGTTCCTTGAAAGTTTAGAGCATTCTATGATCATTTAATTCGTTTAAATTTTCAAATTTGTGACATATACTGGGAAATCTTTAGTGGCCACTATAGGGTTTTGACGTTTTAGTGGCCACTATAGAGGTTTAATTGCTACTACTAGTTTTAGTGGCCACTTTAGGGATCAATGGATCAACATAACTGATCCAATTTGTTTGTTTTAAAATTATCTTCGCACGGGATATTAAAGGTTTTCGAGACCTCAAAATGATTTCAGAATTTTTCTCCTCTCTTTTGGACCTAAACTTTAATATACAGAAGTCTGAGGAAAATGAGCCTGATAATCTTGTGATAAAGTGCTCTATTGATAATGGAGGGTTATCAGATTTTTATCAAGATTTCGCGATTTTTTAGAAAGTTTTCTTTTCAAATTAAAAAAAAAACGGAATTTTGGTGAATTTTGCACATAAATCCAAGAAAGATAAGCATAAAAATAGTGCTCTATTGATAAACGTCAGAGCGAAAATTCGCAATTTTTCGATAATTTCTGTTACTTTGCCTCGCTGACTTCCCTCCTCAGCACAGGTAGCTTAAAATCGTCTTTTCGCCGTTTTTTTTTTGAATTTACATTTTTTTTATGGTACAGTTTTGGGCGAAATGAGCTAGAAAATCTTTTTTGGACCACGAACTTTTTTTTTTTTTTTGAGAAACCTTGTAAAAGTGTTCCATTGTGGAGGGCTATCACCTTTTGAACAGGATTTCGGAATTTTTAAAGGAATGTTATGAACTTTAAAAAATTGACACTCGGAATTTTGGCCTCTTTCGTGCATAAATCGAAGGAAATTGAGCTTCTACCCTGCTTCATTACTAAACGACAAAGTTTAAGTTTAAATCAGGCCATTTTTGTATCCATTTTTAATTATTTCAATTTCTTTCGTTGTCAAAAGACATTTTGAGACGCTTAAAGTTCGAAACAGTTGTTTATTCGCCGATTTGACCTGTCTCCAGCAATTCCGTTGACAGCCCTAATTGGCCACGAGATCATTTTACATGCCAACCAGCTGACGCTTCCCGTCTGGCGCATCACGGACTCTTCCACTTGATCTCTTATTCTACCGGAGAATCCCTTCTTCAAGTATTTTTTTATTGCTCATTATTGAAAATTTCGATTTTATGGATTCAATCTCATCAAATTTCTTATGTTGGGAACGACATTGAGAATAAATATTGGCATTCTTTTTTTATTCTTTTTCGTTTTTTTAAGGATTTGTAGGTTTGTGCCTTTAAAATTTCTTGTTTTTCAGTCCCTTATCTCGCTCATAAATTTTTTTAAATGTAGAGTTTTGAAGTTTTTCGTCATTAATTTTTTTCTCTACTGCAGTATCATCTCAACGTTGCCAGAAATTAAAAGATTTTTTTATTCGACATTTTTCAAGGTTTTTTCCCAACCATTTGCTATTATAATTTTCGAGTAGTAGTTTGGATATAGCTCATATTTGAAGTTTAAAAAAAGGAGATATTTCTTTTTTTTTCTATTTTGTTGAATCAAAACTATTTCAAAAAAAGACCGTATTTTACAGAAAATGTTGGAGTTTGAGTGAGCGGATCAATTAAATTCGCATTTTTTCAATCATTATTGCCAAGTCACGAAGTGGCTGAAGTAAGACTATTAGTTTTACTCTTCTCAATGAAACAAAAATCCGACTTATTCAGTTTGCTCAGGTGTTATTTTCTTGATATTTTCCGCTTTTTCTGTTTCAAATTATTTATAAAATACAAGTTTTTTTTTGTTAGTGATCGGAAAATTACTCACTCAGGTTGGTCTAAAAAGTTCAGAGAACGTTTTTTCATTCCATGAAATTAAAGTTTAATAAGGGAGTGTCTAAGATTTTATGTGGTCAAAAAACTTTTGGTAGGTTGAAAACGGTATTTTCTTGTTACCTAACTAGGGAACGTTTCTAACCCCCGGTTGAAATTTTGCTGAAACTCTGCTGAAGTGTACTTTAGGACCTCCTGATCCCAGAACAAGAAAAAATTTCTCGCAAAAGTTCTCGTTTTCGAGTTATGAAGCTTCAAATTGTACAAAATACACAAACTAGGCCAAAAAAGCGCTATTTCCAGCTTTTGAAGTGTCCTAACTCGAAAACGAGATAAACTTTTCATAGTCGATGAAACAGAAGGCTTTTTCTACTTGCTCAGGTGGTTTTTCATGATATTTTTTCCTCTTTCTCTGTTTCAAATTTTTTATAAAACAAGTTTTTTTGTTAGTGATCGATTGATTTCTTGCTCAGGTGGTTTGAGGAAGTGTCTAAGACTTTATGTGGCGAATAATGTTTCGGTAGCTTGGGCCCAAAAAAATCCAGCTCAAAAAATTCTTCAAAATTCACAAACTTCAAGAAAAAGGCGTTATTCAGAGCTTTTGAGACGTCATAACTTCAAAATAAGATCTATTACGAGTAATTTTTTTTCTTTTTGTGTGATAAAGGGTCCACACTTCAGTTTCATTGAAATTTTAACCGGGGCCCAAAAAAGTCCCCTTATCAAACATTTTAACATTTTAACAGTCGATTTGCTTGATTGATTTCAAACCTCCGTTAATATTTGTTCAATCCTTTTTGTTGTATTTGCATGTGGTTGTTGTCCCTCGACGGGTCGTCGGCTTCCGTTCGGAAAATGGGCGAGAGTGGCAGGTGGCTTGTGCCCTCACAAGGTATACCTGGCCCGATTTATCCGACTGACCTCGGCTATCTCCGCTTGGCACCCGCCGCTTTAAGCCCTTCCTCGGTGTTCTTTTCTGCTTCTCCTTGAAGTTTTCTCTTCCCAAATGACCGATTTCAAAGTTAAAAGTAGTTTTGGTGGATTCTCGACTCTCCAAAATTTTCTTTATTTTTTTCCCCTCTCCACCAGAGTTACTTTGAACGTTGTATCTTTAGTAAAAAGTATAATTTTTTTTTTTGATTTTGTCATTATTTTGAAGTTTTCCAACAGTGATAGACTATTAGGAGAGAGTATTAGATTTTTTGAAAAATTCATTTTTCGGGATATTCATCCCGTGTTTTTTTGTAGTAGTTATGAACAAACTTATAAGCTTCCATATTTTTATAAGTTTTTAAATTTAGGCGCGAAAAATTTCAAATTTTTGTTCTCGATTAGAGTCGCTATTCAATTTCTTTCTTTTTCAGAAGATTTGAAATTCGCTTTTTTTTTCACCAAAACTAGATTTTTCTCTTGCTCTCAAATTTCAGTTTCACGACATCTCTTCAACTACACCTTTTTTTGAATGGTTTTTATTTTAAAATGGAAGTTTACCTTCAGAAAAAAGTCTTTGTGATTTTTTGGGTGGTTTTGAGTTTATTGCAGATATTCTTTAAAGAAAAAAAAATGGCTCTTCACCTTAGAACCTTTGAAAAATATCCTCCATCAAAAACTTGAGCAAGAACTTGTATCCTGTTGAAGTCTAGAACAGAATTTTATGAAAAACTACATTTTCGAAAAATTTTGCTGCTCTTTGCGGAACTAATTTTCTCAGTAATCACCAAAAATAGGGTTTCCATTTCTCGTTTCGCTTCCCTGATCCGCCCTCCCATTTTTTTTCGGCACTTCTAAAAAAAGACATTAATCTTCACGCTCAACCGAGCTCTGGAGCCTCGGAAAAAAGAACAGAAGGCGGAGGCGGCGAAGCCTCTACACCCACACATGTATCCAGAAGAGATAAGGCTCTCCAAAATGAGCGAATATCTCGCGGCGATCTCCATGTCGGCCGCAGTTTATTCATCAGTGCATAATTTGGATCTCGAGTGTCGTTTCGGGTCTCCAATTTGCGTTGGAGCTGGAGCAGATTCCATCATTTGGCCCCCAAACATCCTCCAGCTTCCGTCTTTCTGGGTGTTCCGCTTCCTTGCCTCATTAACTTTCGCCACCAACTGATACTTTCTGTTCCTTGCGAAATTCCATTTTGAATTTTTTCCATGCCTTCCAGTTGCTGTAACTGTGTGTGTGTTTTAAAAGCTTTTCATTCGGTCAAAATGTCGTCGTCCAGTTTTTCATAGCATCCTATGTGAATTTTTCAAATTTTTTCGAATTTCGAGTCATTTTCTGTGTCTTTTGACTATATAATTGCGAAACGAAGCATGAGATAATTGAAATTCTCCGATTTTTCAAAAGCACATGCCGCACGCTCCTGTTTTGAATCGAGCTCTTATTTCTGAGGCTTTTAAAATAGACGATCTATCCTTTTTCAATGAATGTAAAATTTGCCGAAAATCGGACACCTTTTCCAACGAAGGAAGTTATAGTCTGTTCAGATTTTGAATGTCGAGCAGCTAACTCCGCCTCTAAGGCTACAATATTTTTCGCGTCAATGTTTTGTTCCAGATGACAATGAACCTTCAATATGGCTGCATTTTTTTGACTCCTTTTTCTATCTCTTAGAACAAAAAAAAAAAAAAAATTGTCTTGCGCGATAAAAACATCGGAGCGAAAAAGATACTGTGGCGGCGAGGGCGGAGTTATCTAGTTGACATTTAGAATCTGAACAGACTTTATGAAAAACTTTGGATTACCCTCATGATTTTTCTTCATTTTAAAAAAATGAAACGATTCCACTGGAAAATGTTGAAAAAGTTCAAACTTTTGTGCTGATCTTTTGAAGCAAAATTTCTTCTTGAGCGGCCCAAAATCGATAAGAAAATGTCTTATAATAATATCAGTGGTAATGTCCCTAGTGATATATTCGTCCTTGTTATAAAGCCGTGGTTTTCCACTACCATCATCTCCTAAATCCCTCTATCGGGATCGAACTTACGGCCCTTTGAAAGTAGAACTAACTACAACTTGATGTGCTATGGTTTATTAAGTCAATTATATATTTATTCATCTCCGTTTTTTTATTTCTAGCGACAGATTTCTTGTCGCTAGGACAAGAGCGCGTTTTTTTCGTTATCGCTTTTTTTAAAGTAGTTTTTCTGATTTTTTTAGCTTTTTTTATTTATAAATAAGAATTCATAGTTAATGCACCCCCCTGGTTACAAATCATTTTTGATTAACTTTAAAATCAAATAGAGAAGAAACGAAAATGAAACACGTGCTCCTGTCGTACAACCGATTTTTATTCATGTTTTTTTTCCATTTCGATATTCTTAACTCAAAATCGGCTTTCAGAAACACTGAGAATGCGTCGACCTCGGCCCAAGTCGTACGTGCTGGCGACGTCGGCCAGCATGCAGGAGGACGGCGAGCATCCGTCGTTCAGCCAGGACGAGACGAGGTCTCGAGTTTCCTCATTTGTCTCCTCTTTCGGCTCCCCTTCCATCTACTCTCGCCTCTTTTCATGATATCAAAATTTTCCTATTTTGGTCGATTCTAGTCTCTATACGTCGTATAATTTATTTACTTGTGAAATATGTGAAGTGATTTAGTCCATATCCATTTGTGATCAGTAAACTTTAATTTATTCTCGAGCCGTTTTGATGAATATACTGTTGTTGCTAACAATATTTTCATTTTTGTCCGAGTTTTCTGGAATATTCTGAAAGCCTGCAAACTTTACTGTTTCCCTAGAACTTGGAAAATCCAACCCTTTTCTATTATTTGATCGCTAGTTTTTTTTCACACTTTACTTGGACCTCGGTTACGCAAACCGGACGTTTCTGAGGACTTCTAGGGGCCGCTCTAGTGGCGTCAGAACTCTTAAGTGGTCCCTAGACTAGCTCAGGAACGTCCAGAGCACGTCCGGTTTTGTTACCGAAGTTCGAGAGAAGTCCGGTCCATAGAGCAACTTTACTGCGATTTTTCATTTTTTAGAAAATCGGAAGTTTTGTAAATTACGAATTTCCGGGTTTAGATGTACTGGGAAAATTTTTAGTGGCCACTATAGAGGCTCGCCAAGGACTACTTGGAGAGGACACTGAAGTGGCCACTTCCAATAATTTTTATAATTTTTGAAACAAAAAGAGTGGACCAGTTATCCATTGACCCCTAAAGTGACCACTAAAATTTTGAGTGGTCTAATAGTAGCACTTAGACCTCTACAGTGGCCACTAATTTTTAACCCCTTAAGTAACCACTAATACTATAGTGGTCACCAACACGTCAAAACCCTATAGTAACTAAAAATTTTCCCAGTAGTAGAAAGTTTATTTGAGCAGGTTTCAGGAGATTCCAGAGTGCAAAATAAACCTTTTTTTAAAATTTCAGCCGCGACATGTCGTCGATGGGCTCGTTGTCGTCCGTCGAACACACCTCGAGAAGTCTCAATGCTCCTCATCCTCCAGCCTCCCACCGACTTCATCGATTCATCGCCCTGTTCAGTCATAATGTTGGTGAATTTAGTCGAGTTGTCTGTAGATTCTATTTATCAAGACATTAGACTAACTTAGGAACGCCAGAGCGGTCCCTAGAGGGGCAATCTGAAGAGCATAGGAAGATTTCCGTTTTTGAGATTGTCTTACCTTGCTCTGTATGAGAGTCTGAAGCTTACAAAACTGGCCAGTTTAGTGATTTTAGGAAGGGACAACTCTAGGGGAGCATGTTATTCGTTTTTTTCACTTGAAAATTTGCAAGGCCAGGGTTTCTAGGGTTCCAGTTAGTGGTCCCTCTAGGGGACCTGTTAATCGTTTATTAACATTAAATCTATGAGAAGAATAATTTTCATGTAAAAATCTCAATAAATTCGGGTTTTTCACAAGAAAATATCAACAGAGATTTTATTAAGTTTTTTTAAATTTTAAAACCTGAGAAAGAAGATTGAAAGAACCCTAGAGGGACCACTCAAGTTTTGAGGCTTGGAAGTCAGATCATAAGTTCTTATAAGGACCTTTTGAATTTCACCCCTCTAGGGAGCGCTATTTTGTCACCTATAGGGTCTCTTTTTCCCCTAACCCCTCTAGGGACCACTCTAGAGTTCCTAACAAGAACTTTTTGGAAAAAAATTAGCGTCGAAAACCGAGATTAGCCTGTCTGTCCAAGAATGGTTGGCAAAAAGAAAATACTCCATGAGTAAATTTGAAATTTTAAAAATTTGTAGAACTCAAAAAGGTATCATTTTTCACTGTTTCTCACAAGAAATAGAATGATCTTTCTTGCTAATTTTTCAATCAAGTTCGAGAAATGTAGTATAATTTTCTCAGAAGTCCACCGACGGCACTCCAGAAGCGCCGAAGCAGAGAATGAAGCGTTCGAGGACTTCTTTGCCTTCGAGTCGAGTTCCTTTTCCTCCGACTATCCTTCAAAGGGACCTCATCGAAAGACAGAACTGGGTCAAGCATCAGGTAGACGAGCCAAGAAAAATCAAAGAATTTCGGGAATTTCAGGAGATTGCTCTTGGAAAGTCTGGAAAACGGCGTCAATGGGACGACCGATGGGCGATTCTGGTCGAGCGAAGTCTATTCCTTTGCCTCCAGCCGCCCAGTTTCAGCAATGAGAAGGTAGTGGAATTCTTCAATTCTAAAAAAATGTATTTTTTCTAAGTAATAACCGTTTTTCACAGTCCTAGGACCTAGGAGGCTACACAATTTTTCAATAAATCATGATTTTTTCCGATTTTTCCAATAGAACAATGATATTTGCGGAAAAAAAGACCTTGTGCACTACTTAAAAATTTAAATAAATTGAAATTTTTTTAAAATACGTTTTTACACGCTATTGCGATACTCAAAAAAAGATTTTTTTAAATATTCGGAGAAATCATCGATTTTTTGACTGATAACAATTACTTGAAAATTTATGAATGTCAAAAAAAATATTTTTTTCAATGATTTTTTGAGTCATAAGAGGCACCGAGAATCTGAAAAAAATTGATTTATTCTCCTCTCAAATTTTTTTCTTCTTTTTTTGCGAAGGTGTCAATGAAAAACCCATTATTTCGAAGATTAGAAGATCGTTTGAAACTTTTTTTAAAATTCTATCAAGAAATCATTCATTTTTTTGTTGTGACTGGAATTCGAATTCAAAAAGCCCAAAAAAATTTTTCAATTTTTTTCGTTTTTGGTTCATTTTTTTGAATTTCTGAGTGGGATATGCTATTTTAAAGTCAATTTTTATGTTATAAATTTGTTTTTTTGAAAAATTTGCGCATTATTTTTTTCCGTTTTTTTCCTTTCTAGAAAAATTTTTGAGTCCACTTTATCATTTTTCTCGTCCCTCAATGTGTAGATTTTTTTCTCCATCTATATATTTATATTTCGATTGAAAAACCTTTTCTTTCAACAAGGATGTAGTTTGAGAAGTTGGGTTGTAACGCGGCTCAAATTTCACAGCTGCAAGTTTTTTTTTCGAGTGATCTCTCTCTCGTGGTTCATAGGTTCTACACACGGAACTTTATTGATGAGAAAATTTCTATGTAGTTTGAACGATAGTTATGTAGAGAGCATCAAATTTCACATCTTCAAGGTTTTTTTAGCAAATAATTTTTCAGTTTCACGAAATTTTTCTCCATTCATTCAGATTGAAATTTTATTGATAATAATTTCGACTTCTTAAAGACTCAAAAACATGGAAAGATGAAAAGTTAATAGACTTTCCCTAAAGTTATCAAGAAAATGACATTTTATTTTACTCAGGAGCGCCAGAGGTCCCTGAAGGGGTCAGCTAAAAAACAGCTTAGGAGACAGAATAGGTGCTCCCTGTAGAAATCAAGTTTGGAGGATCCCTACTAACTAAATCATCTTGTAGGCGCCACTTTTGGGAGTTTTAGTGGCCCCTATAGTGGGGATAAAGTGGGCCATAGAACCTTCAAGGACCACTATGTTTGCTTCTATAGGGTCCACTCTGGCGACCCTTAGGAAGACAGCATTTTGATTACCAGATTATAAGATTCAAGGAATATTTTACTTGAAGAGCATACGTCAGCTGGATCCCACCCCGGGGTGCGGCCGTTTCATATTAAAGTATGAAAATCTTTTAGCTCGATTACGGATTCTTTAGACCATTCTTATGATTGTTTTTTTATCATTTTCAGACCGAACTTGAAGGATTACTATAATTTTTTGTATTTTCCAGGTCGTCGAGCTCGGAGCCCACACGCGAATCGACATCCAGTCCTCGATCGTCGACATCGCCTACGACTATCTGTCGTCGACGCCGACCAAGCAACGTCACGTCGTCCGGCTCGTCACTCAGACTCGTTGTGAACATCTCATCGAACTGGCCACGTGAGCCGATTCTTGTCCCTTTTTGTGTATATCATCCTTCGGAACATGATGAATTCTATATAGCAGTTGGAATGACTTTTTTTCGACTGATTTATGGCTTGAAAAACGGCCAAGAAAGCCTTTTAAAGTTTGATGTTTGGAAAACTATGAGTTTAGTTCTATTTGACAATTCTTTTCATCGCATGAGCCGATTCTTGTCTTTTTTTGTGCATTTAATCCGTCGGAGCTTCATGGTTCTAAACTAGAAGTTGGAATGTGATTTATAGCAAGAAGAAAAGAAAATCTTAGAAAAATTCTCATTTTCTTGAAAGTTTACAAATTTTTGATGTGACGGGAAAATTTTAGAAGTTGAAAATTTGCTTTTTGAGCATTCTGGACTCACCGTTTGGACTATAATAATATGTTCATTAGGCCTAATTCTTAAATTCGTTTTTTTCGAGTTCCTGTGAACAAAGGTTGAATTACGGTAGTCAAATTCGATTTTTGTAGGATTCTCTGGGAAAAAAAGTTGAGCTAGTGTGAAGATTTGATTTTACTTTGCATAAAATTAAAGAAGAAATTAGAGTACTTGATGGGAAGAATAACTCGAAAATGGAGGCCATGTAGGTTTTCATACTTCTGTCGGCTTGGCTTCATGATTTTCTCAATTTGAAGCTCTTGCTTTTTTTTTATAGTCAATTTTTAGAAACTTACAGGTTTTTGTCATATATAATTGATTTTTCCAGGGAGTCCGAGATGCTGTCGTGGATCACGGTCCTCCAATCGAGCTCCGAAGGGAATTTCGAGCCGGAATCTCCGAGCTCCGCGGCGGCGCCTCTGCCGTCGACGGCCGAGGAACGGATCTCGCCGCCGTCTTCCGCTTCCGCCAAACCCCAACTTCACAATTCCTACTCGGTTAGTCTTTTTCGGAGGTTGTTGTGAGGTTGCTGTCACCGAAAAGAGGAAGGAAATCGCCACACAGGAAATTGACTTTCTTCAAATTTTCCTCCCCCAAAGTCTTCTTTCACGTGTTTTTCCATGGGTTCGCAAGTCAGAGAACACTTTACACGATCGAGGTGACAGAGAGGATCGTCTTACTTTTATGAAGTGCTTTGAGCTTTTTTTCCAAGGTTAGGGGCTGAATGAAACTTTTTTATTGACTTCGGAAGTTCTTGAGCGAAAAAAAGAAGGCTGAAAATTTTTTTCGAAGTTGGTTCTTACTGGCTGAAACTCTAGCGGCCGCTTGAGTGGCTTCTAAAGAACTACTTAGAGAGGATATCTCTATTCAAGCGTCCTAGTGGCCACTATAGTAGTTTTTACTGATCTAGTAGTATCACTTGGACTTTTAAAGAGGCCGATAAAGTTTAGCCACTGAAGTGACTACTAATTCGACTATTATAAAGGCCAATAAAACGTCATAACCCTAAAGGGGTCACTAACTTGTTCACTATTGTGACCACTGAAAGGTCAAACCCCTAAAGAGCCCACTGAGAATTTAGTTTTTGCTTCGTTGTTTTTTGCCGAGATTTTGTTTTTTGCCCTCCATTTGGCTATCAGAAAAAGGTTTTTTATTCGCATTGAAACAACTTTCCAGTTTCAAAAACTAGTCAAATCAAATCGAAATGTTGAGGTCAACAGTAAATCAATATCCCTATCTGAAAAACGTCGTTTTTCGAAGTTTCAGGCGTGACTTATCAGCTTATCGATCAGATTTAATAAACTAACCTCATTTAAAAACTTTTTTTGAGTCTATTTGCCGCACTCATTTCATTCTTCATTGATTTTTTTCAGTTTATTTGTTTTTATGAAGTTCGAGTTTATAATTAAAACCTGTTTCATGTTTTTTGAAGTACAAGAGTTTTTGATTTAAAAAAAATTTCATTTTTGGTCAGTTTTTTTAGAAACCTTTCTGGGATTCTCAGATCTTGGTTGAATTTTTGAGGCTTCTATGGGTTCTTTTTTTCACATCCTCAATTGCACGTTTTGAACTCAGCTTTTTGCTAGTTTATCACCCAGAAAGCCTACTTTTTTCCCTGATGCAGAAACTTTCCGTGTAAGTTGAAAAAAATAAATTTTTTCTGACTCAAAATCTCAGAAATTCCTCCCTATAAGCTTGAAACTTTTAGTCATCTTTCTATATTTTATCGGGTTTTTTTTCATCTTTCTTTGAATTTTCTTTTCATTTTTCTTCAGAAGCAAAAAACGTCTATGTGTAGATTCTGCGCCTGCCTTTTTTGAATAGAAAAAGCTCAAAAGACGGCGTTTTTGAAAACGTCTTTTCTTGCTTTTTGAAATCCCCGGATGTGGATCAAAGAAGAAAATTGGGAACAAAGTGTGGGGACGACGGCGACGACGACTTAGAAGGGAAAGAAGGAGGAGAGGAAGAGGCTAATGTCTCGGAATGCAACACGAGATTCGGTTGCCCCTTTTGGGTTGCACACGCATCTCCGGCCGTTCTTCTGCTTCTTTCCCGCCCGTCTTTTCCCCCTTCTTGGTCGCTCATTTGCTGCTGTCGAGCCACTGGCCTATCTATAGATCTGCTCATCATCAAGCTTTTCCCCACGACTTGCTTCTCCGTTTTCCTCGTCTTCTTTTTTTTCGGTGGAAGCTTGAAGTTGGAAGAATCCGATTAAGGAAAAGAAGAAGAAATCAACAAGAATAGTCTTTTCCCTTTGAGGTTGCGATTTTTTTAAAAAATGGCTAGAACAGTTTTTGATATACAAGAAAAAGATACTGAAAATCCCAATGTGCAAAACTTTCCACTTTTCAAGAAAGGACACCTAAAATTTAAAAAAAAACTTTCAAACTTCATTAGAGAAGGCTATTTTTGGGCATTGAGCCCTTGTTACTCAAAAAATAAATTTTGTACAGGTTGAGACTTCCAGGAGCTCAAGATTGTACTTCAGAGGACAGTTGGACAAGTTTCAACCGAAAAAGTTTGATTTTTCACATTTTTTCCTGAAGGTTTCCAGTTGTGAGGCGTTAGTTGGTCCGATTGACAAGAATTTTTCAAAAAAATCAAAGAAGTAGAAAAAAAATGGAAGTTAATTTGATACATTAAAAAAATCCATGCAGATCTTGAAAGAAGTCAGTTGAAAGTTTAAAAATTTTGAAAATCTAAGAAAAAACCGACTAATCTATAGATCCGCTCATCATCAAGCTTTTCCCTTGCTTCTCTGTTTTTCTCATTTTTTTTGGAAGTTGGAAGCTGGAAGAACTTGATTAGGAAATAGAGGGAGCACAAAAGTGAGCTCGATTGATGAAACTTGGTTTTGAGCCAAAAAAAATTTAGTTGAAAAGTTTTACTTGCTTTTTTTTCTCACTGAGAAACATAGGATGATAAGAATTTTTGAAAAAAGTGTGAAAAAAATGTGTTCAAAACCTTGAATATTTATGAAAAAGTCAGAAAAATTACATCAAAACTTTCAAAACGAGGCATAAATGCGCTCTATCGCTAAGTTTCCCAAAAAATTACTGTTCACTTAGCGCATTTTCCAGCTTCAACTTGCCTCAATTTTACTTTCCCGTCGGACACTTTTCTAATGAACTTGTCGACGTGTACTTTTCCTTCTTTTCCCTCCTCCGTCGCTATTTTTGCTCCTTCTGATTCTTGACGAGTCGATTCGAGAGCCTGTTGTCCAATTAGGGTAATTGATACTTCACGGAGATGGCTTTTTCTGAGGAGTTTTTCGTGGTTTTGAGAAGGATTTTTGGCTTGTTCCTGGTTTGTTTGGATATTGAAATTAATCTAAATTTTTGAAAAAAAGTTCGAATTTTTTTGTACAAGTCAGAGAGATGAAAAAAAAACCTGAAAAAACGTGATTTTTTTAAAATTTTTTTTTTCACTCAATCTATCGCTTTCAGATCGTATTTGACCCAAAAAATGAAATTTTCATTAAGTTGCCCTTAATTTTGCAATTTTTAAGACTAACAGGAAATCGAGTCATTTTCAAGTTTTAAGTTTCTATCCATTTTCGATTTTCAACGTCTTCAAGGATATTTTTTCAAATTTTTAAAGCCCAAAAAAACAGTTACTTCCCCCAAATCATCAAATAAAACCGCTAAATCTTGTTTCCCAATCCATTTTACATCACAAATTCCTCTCAATCGAATCACGTTTTTGGCCGTTTATTTTTAAGCTTCAATTTCCTCCACGCAAATATATTCTTTTTCCGCAGCTGGAAATAACTTTCCCGAGGCTCAAAATAGCCTTTCGAGAGTAATTGTGAAATGAGAGAAGGCGGGAAAAGCGGAAATAAGAAGAAGAAGAAGACGAAAAAAATGTTTACGACTCTTCTCGAATTTCTTATCGCATCACTAGTTTTTGTAACTAGAGTGCAAATTTGAAGGGAAAATGGAACGCAGCAAAATTTGAATGAAAAGATGAAAATGATGGTGACAGGAAAAAAAAACCGTGGTTAAAGAGGATAAACCGAGCTTTTTTGCTCCAGTGATAATTCAGGATAAATTTTGTTTTCTCTTATGATTTTTTCCGCATCTGGAATAAAACTTAGAGTAGATTTATATATGAAATCCGTTGGGAAACAGAAAAAAAGCAGCGAATTGTCGACAGAGCGCACTAGATCGGCTTTTTTTGGCTTTTTTTCTCATTTGGTTTTTTTCGACTTTTTTATTATTTTTTTCTTGAAATCATTATTTTATCATTTTTTTCTAGGACCATTCGAAAATACACACAGTTTTTTGGACACTTCCCTTCAGAATTTCCCAAACATTCCCGTCATATACGAAACAAAAATCATTTGTGTTTTCTTCGGCTTTTTTCCCATGTTTGGAAATAAACGGCTGAATGTTATATTTTTTTTTCCTCAAAGAGACGCGCCTTTCTTTCGCCGATTTTCCCAAACATGATGTATACATGCATATGTATCGATTTGGTCTCGTTTTTTCTTTTCCTAAACATTTTTAGCTTTTCTTGAAATTTTTTAAGAAAGCAATGTGTAATTTGATGGATATACTTGATTTTGAAGTCAAAAAAAAAATTTTTTTTTCACTTTTCCCATCATAAATCTCTTTTTGCATGACTTTATTTGACTTGGAGGAAGTTTTGATGTATTTTATTGATAAGTAAAGACCATTTTTATGAAATTTGAAGGTTTTAAAAACCCGGAGAACGTTATTACTTTGTTCTTTTTTTCATGTGAAAAAAAGTTTTTTCTAAAATCTTTTGTTTCTGTGATTTCATTCATTTGAAAAACTCTATCTTTTTCGGAATAACATTTTTTTCCATGAATTGAAAAAAAAATTTTTTTCAATCTTGACTTGAAAAATACTTTTTGAAAAAAATGGATTTTACTGATTTTTTTAAAAATTTTTTTGAATAAGTTTGGCCGCATTTGGAATGTCTGTTGCGTTGAGATTCCTAAATTCAGAAAGTATTCATTCGTTTGATATATTCTAGACCTTCAAAAAAAATTTTTAGTTTGAATGAAATCGCAGAATTTTGATCATTAACTTACGGTTTCATTCATGGTTCAAAATTTGAGGTGATCTTAGATTTCTTAGTTAGAGATTGGCTCTCAACACTGACACTTTTTCTCAGAAATCTTGAGGACTTGAATTAAATAATCTTTTTATTATAAGAAATGAGTGTTTCTATGGTTGTTATAGTGGCCACTCAAGAGGTTCCTTAAGGACTACTTGGAGAGGGCACTAAAGTGGCCACTAAAACTTCAAAACCCTAAAGTGCCCACTAAAAGTTTCTCAGAGTGTCATCAGTTTCCGTGGCCGAAAGAGGGGAAAAGCTCTCTTGGCAACCTTCCCCCCATACTCCTATGGAAGGCTTCCGCAGCCGCTCATTAACGCTCACCGGGCAAAGGAGGAAGGGAGCAAGGTCGCTCTCTCGCACACGCACACACACGGGCTCAGCCAAAAATACGCTTTCTGCCTTGTCAACGGCGCAACGTGAGCCAAGCGCCTCCGGCCTTGAGCATGAGCATGAGCATGAGCGTGGTTTTGAGCGGGCCCACCCGTCTCTCTCCCACTCTCTTTCGTCCGTTTTTGTCGTCCTCCGTTCAATACGAGGAGGAGGAGGAGACGCCGTCAAAACAAACCCTCTGTGTGTTCGTCCTGTTTTTTTTTTTTTCCTAGCTTCTTCTTTTTTTTCCCTGGGTTCAGGTCGCCTATATTGGGCATTATTCATTTGTTGGTCGGTTTTGGTTCTTTCGAATCAATTGGAGAGTCGAGAAGATTTATTTGGGCTCACCTTCTGGGGTCTTAAGGGTTGTCCTGGGACATCTTGACCTCTTTTTTTTTTACAAGATTTTTAAGTTTTTTACCTTGAAACCCTAAATTTTTAAGGTTCAAGCATACTTCCAACGACAGGAAAAGCCTATGAAACCAACATTTTTGAACTCTTCCTCTCTTTTCTCGACTCGACTCGATTTTTATTTTATTTTAATTTTTCAAAATGTGAGTCTAGTCTACTCTCGAAGCAGACATTCTGGAATATTGTTGCAAATTTCGCCTTTCAATTCACCTGCCGCCTCAATGTTCAGTTAATCAGCGAGAAATATATGTTTCATTCAGAAAAATTGTTGTCGTTGGATGCGAAATTGATTGTAGTCTGATGTTTGAGACCGAAATAGGTTGAGAAATCGTGGGTGGATTTCTTTAATCATCTGGGGGAGTTTCTAGTGGTCACTTTAGGGTTTTATGGTCGCTATAGTAGTCCAAGTGGTGGCCACTTAAGTGACTGAAGTTTAGTGACCCCTTTAGAAGTCTAAGCGGTACTAATAGACTACAAAAAAACTTCTATAGTGGCCACCAAGACGCAGAGGCTTCTATAGAGCTGATTTTAGTGATCACTTTAGTGTCCTCTCCAAGTTGCCCTTGAAGAAACCTCCCTCTTAAGTGACCACTAGAGTTTTTTAGTCTTTTTTGTTGAAAACGAAAGTAGAAATTCATAATAATAATGACATTTTTGAAAGAAAAAGTTGATTTTTAAATTAAAAATTGCTCTAAACTTCGAACTTATAGACGTAATAACGTAGTATGAAAACAAAATTTTCAAAAAAGAAAATTTTTTAAATCTTTTTTCATGCTCATTTTTTTGTATCTCTCCCGCCAAAAATCTGTTTCTAAGTTTTCCGGTTTCACTGCGCGAAAGTAGTTTCAGGTCGGGCGCATTTTGAAGTTAGCCAAAAATCATGAAAAGCGTCAGAAAATCTGATTTTTTGATAGAGAAAAATCTTTTTTTCCGGAAAATATCAAATTGACGTCATTTTTTTCGAATCCAACTGAAAAATATATGTTTTCTTTTTTTTTCTGCCGCTATTTGATGAAATAATCAGCGGGTCCTCCCCCAATCAATTAGTCGGGTTGAAATGTCTCAATTTGGCCGCCGGGATTTGCGTGAAATTCCAGCTTTTCGGCGCGACATCGACGACGGCTAATGAGCGTAATTATGCAGAGAGCGGGGAAGATTCTGACGTTTCGAAACGCGATCGCCGGAAAAGATGGCTCATATTTATATAGTTGTAGTAGTAAAAGTAGGGGAGGAAAAGACGGGTTTGTGTCCTCCTTCTCAGTAATGAGCGCGAGAAGAAGATCCATTTTTGGCATCTGGCTCGGCTTGATGCAGCAGCAGAAGCAGAAGCGCGACTAACAAGTCAAAGTAAGGAGTTTTTTTCGGCTTCTTCTTTTTTTCGGCGACGCGGAAAACGAGGGGAGGAACAACCGACGACGGGGCAAGTGTGTGCTCTTCTCATCGCTTCTTCTTCTTCTCCGTCGTCGTCTTCTTTTTTTCGGCTCTCATCTAACATGGTCCCTTTCCCGTTCTGTCATCAATACTCTCTTTTTTCGAGTTTCGTTACCCCAATCTTTGTCGCCGAAGTTGAAGTCGAAGAATTTGAAGCTTTCTCATAACTGTTCTTGAAAGGTCTTTCCTTCTCGAATTTTTGAAAATATGGCTTTTTCGAAGATTTTTCCAGAAAAAGTTGACGTCGGCATCGCTGAAGATCTGAAGACTTTTTTCCAAAATTCGAAAATTTTCTCCATAGTTTCCTTGGTAAGAACCTGGCTGCATATACAGTTCGAAAAATTCAGAATTTTTCACTCTTGAACGCTTTCGATTCTCCCTACTTTTCTTGGCCGCATTTGGAATGGTTCAAAGCGTCGCGGTTGAAAGTTTTGCAGCTGGTTTGAACTATTTTTTTCTGAGTAGAAGAAGGAGCCAGCGAAAAAAATAATGTTTCAGACCTTAAAGTTATTTTTTTTCATTTTGAAACTTCATAGTCAGCTTTCCACCGATTTTTGTGAAGTTTCTAACTTTTAGGTAGAACTTTTTTTTTCCTCGTAATTTTCTCAATATTTCGAAAGTTGAACTTGGCCTTTTTTCAAAATTTCCTCTAGCCTCTCAATCAATATGCGTCGTTTTTTTTTCCTCATTTTGTTTGCCCATTTCGTTGGCTCCCTTTTAGTCAAACTTCGGACTCCGTTTTGACATGTATCAGATCGACTAATCTACCGGTTCTTTGCTGTCTTTTTGAAGATTAGATCACATTTTACTATGTTGTAGTAATTCACTTTTCATTTAGGAAATGTTCTTTTGAGAGGATTTGCCCTGAGAGTAGGTTAATCTTCAGAAATCGTTATCATGGAAGTTTTCGCAGAAATCAAATCTTTTCTCAGTTCAAAAAGTTCAACTTTTATCAGAAAAAGGCAGTTTTGCTTGAGAGTTTCTAGCTCAAACAGGCCGTAGAGGAGATCTTTTTGAACTGTATTTCAAAACTTTCAGCTAACCTTTAATTTATTTTTTTCAAAAGTCCGATTTCAAGTTGAAACCCATTGCTAAAGTTTCAATTCAAAAAAGTTTTAAATTTTCACCTCTAAAATATTTTTTTTATCGATAATGATCCTTGGTCGCACGTGGAATAGTTCAACTAATGGTTAGAAAGGTATGCAGCTGATTTGAACGCTTCCCGATGCCCAAGTGCGCAAGTCGTTTTAGGTCGGCCACATCTTGAAAAAACCGCAACTCGATGTGCTATTCCGCGTGCATCCAAAGGTTCCTTCATTTTGGTGAACAATAATGCTTGAAATCAAAAAAAGCGTTTAAGAACCTTTTTTTCTGAAATGATCAATATTTTTTGGCTTTTTGCTTGTCTAATTTGTGGCCTCCCTTCCAATGCCTTCAACTCGCTGTTTTGTGGGTCGAAAGTCGATCGAATTTCACTCGACGCTTCCCTCCTCCTCGTTGATTTTTTTTTGTTTCTTTCTCCTTTTTTCCTGTTCGTTTGCCTCCCGCTGGTGCCGGTTTTTCCTTCCTTTCTTCCTTCCTTTATGCAGTCATAAGACCTATAATTCTTGCGAGAGTGAAAGTTTCCTTGCAGGAAACTTCCTGCATCATTCTAATTAGTTCTGGAAACAATTAATCAAGTTGATTGTTAATTGAAAAGTGCAAATGGACTTTTTTCCGTGTTTTGGTCAGCCTTTTTGTATAGATACTGATTTCATGGATTTTCGCAAAGTACGAAGCATTTTGACCGGATTAGTAGAGAGACTCAAATTATTAGCCTCGCCTCGACTTTATAATCCGGAAATCGTTAAAATTGAAGGTTTCGAAGCTTTGAACCAGGGTTTTGGTCCCTTTTATACCCAAATATTGCTGGATGTTTTTTCATGTACTTTCTTTCTCATTCTTCCTTTTTTTAAAGACCATTTCTGAATAGAAAATTTTTTAAAAAGCAGATTTCAAGCGATTTTTCGAACTTCCAGGTTTGGATAAGTTTCAATTTGAGTTCAATTGGTTTCTACTTTATGATAACTTGTTCCCGTCTCTCCTAAGTCTAGAAATATTTATCAAGCAAATCGTTTAAATCTGATAATTTGAAATCTTGACAGTTTTTTTGGAAAAAAATTTATTTTTTTATAAAATGGCCATTTTTTTATTCATGCCTTTTTTTCACTGCATACGGTATGAAAATGAGTAGTTGTGTCCTAAAATTCATTTTTATTACCATTTCACGATTTTCTGGTTTTTTGAAAGATTGGCTTGAAAGTTGATCTTCAATCTCTGTTTCTCAAACTTTCTCGACTTCAAGCTCCATTCATCATTTTTGTGAACGACGTTTTGACAGTTTTTTTTCTTTTGACAGTTGTGAAGGCTTATGATTGATTTTCTAGAGGAAAAATTCATTTTTGAACCGAGGTTTAGTCGCAGCAGAACACTTCGATCATTCAGTGAAAAAATTTTTTTTTACTTAAAAGGTACGCTCTGATTTTTGCTTTTTTTTCAAAAAAAGGATATAAGCCAAGGATAAGGAGGCAGAACTCTACACACACACAGACACACGTGACGACTTTCGAGGTGCATTAAAAGGAATGGGCGGAGATTTGCGGCGCCGGTGAGAGTGGCGTTAAATAGGCGTTGCTCATAATCGTGGCTAATCGTGAGAAAAGGGAGAGTCCGCTCCATCGCTCGATTCTCGTCAAAATCTTTGTTTTTTTTCTACCGTTTTTAATTGATTTTTTGAATTTTTTTTTGATTGACAAGAAGGTCTTTTCACCCTAGGCCCCAACATTTTTTGATTTATCATAAAAAGATCTTGAAAGATTCAACCTGCACGATTTTCAAGACTTCAGGAGTGAAAGCCAAATAAAATCCTCAGAATAGGCTTTTTCGGGACCCGGATTTCTTGAATAACGGAAAAAATTTATAGAGAAAATACACGGCGAAAAAATGAAAACACGGAAATTTGGCTTGACTTTTCACGATGCTTTTTGGATTTGAAGCGTAAATTGGAAACTATCGAGATATAGAGGTCTAATCCCTTCTAAATCGGATACTTAACTGAGCCATGAAGGCATCTTTTTTGCATTCTTTGATTTTTTTTTGAAGCCGAAAAATGGCAAAGTTTCGATAGTTAGTTCAGCAAAAAAATTAATTTAAAGATCAATAATTCAAGGAAAGAATTAAGAAAGTAGAAAAATTGATTTTTCATAGGTTTTGAAGCTTGAAAAGGCTGAAATTTCGATATTAAACCAAAAAAAGGTCCGTTGCTAGAAGTGCTGAAGTTGAATTGGAAAAAGTTATTGAAATTTTTATCAAATTTATCTAAGATTCAAGAAATAATAGAGACATTCATTCATGGATCAACTGCTCGACGAAATAATTGAGTGAGAAAAAAACGATTTTTTTCAGTTTTGATTTTTCAAGCCTAAAAAAATTCCAAAATTCTGATAGCTCGCCCAAAAAAAGGTCCCTTCTCAACAGTTTTTTTGAAGCTGGATCGTAAATATTATTATCGAAGATTTCTAAATTTTTCTAGATCAGTTACTCAAAAAAAGAAAAAAATCAGTAAACATATTTATTTTGATGGATTTAGAAGTCTAGAAGTCCCAGAATCTCGATAGATTGCCAAAAAAGGTCCCTTGTCAACGAGTACTGAAGTTGGATTTGAATCATGGAAAACTACTCTGACGGCGGGGCGGAATAATGGCCGACAACGAGGGCCGACACCAATTTGGGCGTCGACTGAGTGCCGCCGCCGCCGCCGCCGCCGGCCGCCGTCGATGATTGCAGAATTTATTAATACAGGAGAGGGCCGGAAAATGAGGCCTTCTCTGTATATGTGGCCTCCATCGACACTCACTCAAAAATACATGTACAAGAGTCGTCCTTGAACAATTTTCCACACACAGAGCGACACACCTTTCCCAATGTTTGCCTTGGATTCCATTCACCGGCCCGATTTCTCATTGTAATTCCGACTATTTGGTTGGTTGTTTGGAAGTTTCCGCTACTTTCAGACTCTTTCTTATTTGCGAGGTCGAATTTTTCTCGAAATTTCGTCTCTTTGGAAGCTTTTGGAATAGTTTTGGGGGAATTTATACTTTCCTCACTGTTGTAACTTTAATGAGAGCAGATTGGACTTTTAACACATTTTTTCAATTTTATCTTTTTTTGAAGATCGGATCCTCCAGTCATTCTCTTTCGATATCAGATAATTATTTTTTTACATTGTTTTATGAATCTTGTAGTTAGTTTGCCGATCAGACGCTCCAGTACTTCTGAAATTTTTTTAAAAAAATTATCTTATCAGGTTTTTTTGCTTGAAACTGATTTTTTTCTAAACAAAATCTGAGTCTTCCAACTTTTTTTATTTTTTTATTTGATGCTCTCCGAAAATTGAGAAATCGGAAAATGATTGTTTCAGTTCGAGTTACACTTCTGTAATTTATCCGTGGAGCGCACTTCCTTCGTAGAATTTTCTTTTTTGCGGCGATTTTTTGTAGAGCCTTTTTCTGACCTTATTTCATGTTAACTGACCTTCCTACAGATTTCCCATCAAAATTTTTTTGTTTTTTTCTGTTTTTTTGGCTTTTTCTGTCAACCTATCCATTTTTGGAAAAAAATATTTTTTTCAAAAAAATTCAATTTTTTTGAAAAAAATTGGAGATTCCGTTGGTTTTTCCGAGTGAACTCCGATACATTAAAATTTTGCAAATTTCATTTATTTTCACCTCTTTCAACCTTGATAAGGCGAAACCTCGTGTTTCCTAGCTTTTTTTTTTTCAAAGCCCCGGAAAAATTTTGAGAATACCTGTTACGGTAACAGATTTCCTGTGTGCTCATTTTCCAAAATTCCTTAACTATTCGGTCAAAATCTTGCCCATTGATGCTGCTCTACGTACTAGATGGGAAACAGACCTTCAAGAAAATTGTATTTGCAGATCGCGTCGCTGGCGTCTTCATGTTCGACGGCGGCCTCTGAACGGCATGGCGTCGTGCCGACGTCGCGCAGCACCCACAACTGCACGTCGACCCCCGCCGTCGCTTCCGCCTCGACGTCTTCTGCGTGCTGCGCCGCCGCTTCCAACGCTTCCAACGCCTCCGCCACCAACCAATTAATTATGCACAGGTCCGTTCGTCTCATTTACACGTAGGACTTCCAGTATTTGTGAGATCCATTTATTTGTGAGAAGCTTTTTAAAATGCATTTACGGCTGTATTTTGGGTATTTAAAGGCCGCTTTTGAAAAATACAAGAGACAGGGTGTTACTAAGGAGCCAAAGTTTTTTTTTGACTTTTTTCTGAATTTCCGAATTCCAGAGCTTCAGCTTTTAGTAAAATGAGAACACACTTTTTCATTAATTTTGGGTTCTCTGGCTTGATTTTATCTTTCAGAACAAGGTTTTGAGTAATAGAGGTGTCCTGATTGTATGAAAATTTAATTTTAAAGAGATATGGAAAAAAAATTTTTTCGCTGCTGGATTTTTTTATTCTCGTTTTCTGAACTGTTTTCCTGATTTTTTTTTTCAATTTCTGTTTAAATTTTACCATTTTTTATTGAAAAAAGTATTTTTTTGCTTTTAAGACTGTTGGTATCTCATCAGGCCAAAAATTTGAAAAAAGTTCAATTTCACGGTATCAAATTTCTACTGTCCTTTTTTCGAATAACAGGGTTTTGGATTTAAAAGTTGAAAAATATCAGAAATTTCGTAAAATTATCTTAATATAACATCAAAAATTCAACCTCCTTAAACTACCAGAGAAAATTGAAAATCAAAAAAAAAGAACGCCTTTTCTCCTAATTTTCCTGAAAAACTGTAACTGCAGCGCGTAAAAGGATCATCATTTTCTGTTTTTTTAAACGTATTTTGGCATTCTGGTGTCGTGTTGATGCTCAATTTGATTTCCATAAAACGGGATTGTAATTGTATGCGAAACGATTGTGTTTTGATAGAACCAGTGGAAAACGGGAGAAACCCTTTTGTCAGGGGGTTCACAAATCGTTTTTGCGCGGCGACGGCGGTTTTTCGTTTGAATTGAGGAGAAGGTATAGTGACCGTCAGGTGTACAAACACTTGTTCAGTTTCGTCGCCCCTTGCAACATCGCTTCATATTCTCATATTCGTCCGATCAATAAGTTTCTTTTTCGTCATCTTCTGCACTAAGAAAATCTGAGCGCGATATCCCTGGCTTGACATTGACGATATCGCAAAAGTGCTGCTTTTTAACCACGTGCCGGTCTTGCCATTTGAAAATTTGAAAATTTAATTTTGCGATAGAAATGCGATGTCGCGTCAAGGAATGTGCGAGTCCGGCGCGGCGACAACGCGGTTCATTCGCGACATCGCTTTTCTCTCGCCGAGTTATCTTAAGCTTGGCCTGAATTTTTTTTTGAGGCTTTCGAACCCAAGTTTTTCTTTTTGAATGGCCAAGAGAGCCTGTAAAATTTTTAGGAGCTGAAAAATGAATTTAAATCTCAAAAGGAGCTCAGTTTTTGATGGTAGAGGAAGCTAGGAAAATGGTGAGAACGGATATCGATCAATTTGTAGGAAAAAATTTAGGTCCGTCTAGGATTTTTGTAAATTTCCCGCAAGTTTAGTCATCCCAGCGAGCTGGTTTGGCTGGGCTTTTTTTCTTTAAATTTTAAATTCCTGATCTTTTTTTCTAAGGCTTTTTTTCGATAATTTGCAAGCTCAGATTTGATAATCAGTGGGAAAAAAATTCCTCTCCAACTGGAAATTTTTGTTTGACATTAAAAATGAGGAAATAAGCTTACAATACTTTTTTTGTTGAGAAAAATTCATCTTTGTTGGTATTTTTGTACTTATTAACGGTTAGAATTTGGAAAAAAAAGCGTCTGAACCTCTCCTTTTGCACACTATTTTTTTATTTGATTTTTATCAAGAACTTCATCAAAAAACGCTCAAAATGGATTAAATGGATTTGAATGGATTAAAAATTTTTTCCTTGATTCTTCTTTTCGCTCTTCTCAATTGCACTTTTTTAATTTGAGTTTTTTGCAGGTACAAAGCGAAAACGTCGCAGCTCCAGTCGCCAGTTTCGAACAAGCGAATGGAAAACGCGACGGCGACATCGCATTGTGCGGCTCACGCGGGAACCAGTCGCGAGAGCACCAGCGGAGAGAATGGAGGTCCGTTCCCGACAACAATAATAATAATAAGAGGCTTTTGGGCTCCAAAGAAAGGAATTTGATTCTCCTCTGGAGGGAATTTAATATGATTTTACTAAATTTTGAGGAAAAAAAAGTTGGTTTAAAAAAATATAAAAAAAATCTTTGATGGTAAACTTTCGTATAAGATGAAGTCCGAATTTTCTAGATTGCATATTTTTTCGAGGAAAGGCTAAAAAGAGAAGTTATTATTTATTATTTAAAAATTCTTTTAAAAAAAGAATTTCTAGTGGCCTCTTTAGGGTCCTTGCCACTATAGTAGTTGAATTAGTGACCACGTAAGTGGCTGAAGTGTAGGGACCTCTTTAAAATTAGGTGATACTACTAGACCATTGAAAAATACTATAGTGGCCACTAAGACGCGAAATAGTGGCTTCTATAAAGGTAGTTTTTGTGGCCTCTTTAGTGTCCTCTCCAAGTAGTCCTTGAGGAGCCTCTCAAGTGGCCACTGGAGTTCTTCCTAGTGAGTCGAAACGCTTTTTAGATGTACCGAAAAAAGATTCTGAAAATCCGCGAATTTTACTAATTTTGGAGATCAGATGTCTTGAATGGCAAGGAAACCATCCAAAACCTTCTGAATGCTCCATTCTGATTTTTTGAAAAATCAGAAGCCTTGCATTTTCAGATTTGAAAAGTTTACAGAGGTTTGATTTTTTGGAAAGTTTTACACCTCGACCTTTCTCAGAAACATACGAGAAAATTTCTCCAACATTTTGTAAACTTCTGACCTTTGCAGCCGAGGCGACGACGCCAAAGTCGACTCGGAAATGGAAGAAGTCGAAGGCCGGCAAGCAGGGCAGCAGCGGATCCAGCAGTTCGAGCAGCCAACACGGCGTCGCCGCGGCCAGTGGCGCCCACGCGGCCCCGGGCGCTGGACATCTGTCGGCCGTCCTGGGAGTCCGACTCGCCGAGTGCGCCGTCGCCAAGCCCGGACAGGTCGGTCTCCGCTCTGGGAAGCCCCCAAAAAGGGAATTGATTTGAATTTGCGACTGTGGACTCCCTGACCATTGACCAAACACTCATTTACCAGATGAGGATTCTGAATCTCTCAGTATTTCTAGTTTTTGAAAGAGGAAACTTCAAAGATTTTAGACACCGTTCATTATCTGAAACCGATGGTCAAATAGGACATTTAAAGTTCGTTTTTGCGATTGTAAACCTTGAAATAAGCTTTTGTTTTCCCTTTTTAGTTTTGAATTACGGGACAGTTATTTCTTGTTCCTAGACGATTTATTTTCAGCGAAATAAATGACAAGTTTTGGAGCAAAAATAAGTTTTTTTATTCGATCAGTTTCATGTTTCAACGTTAGCTTTAAATAGAACTGTGAAATAAAAGAAATAATATGAAATTTCGACGTTTTTTCTGCAGCACGTGCCACTTCTGGTGCAAGTTTGCGTGGCGGTCGTCGAAACGCATGGAATGGATACGGTAGGAATCTACCGTATCCCCGGTAACACTGCCGCCGTCAACGCCCTGAAGGAGTCCCTTTCGGGTCCCGGCTTCGAGTCGATCAATCCGGAACATGTAATTCATTCTATTGATTTCGAAAAATCAATAATTGATTTTAAGGTTGAAACTTTGGACACGAGGTGGCGAGATGTGAACGTCGTTTCCTCGTTGCTGAAGATGTTCTTGAGAAAAGTTGGTTTTTTTTTGAGTTTTTATCAAATTTTGTATGAAGTTTAAGCTTTTTGGGTTCTCAAAAAGTTTTCAAAAATTTACTTTTCGAATTTATAATTTTTGATTATTTATTTCAAGTCTGAGATACTCAAAAATGGCAGAGAGGCCTCTATAGGGCTCACGGGAAAAGACAGCCCCATAGGGGCAAAAAGCGCTTGCTTTAGGGGTGAACTTAAGGTGGTCCCTAGAGGGGCTGATTCCTAAGCAATTTAAGATTAAGTGGTCCCTATAGTGGCTCTTAAATTTTCTCACTAGATTTAAAAGTAAAAAAAGCGTTTTTGAAACGACGAACAGAATTCCCGAAAATGCTCCCCGAGAGTGGCCTCTCACCCACTTTTGAAAGCTTAAGTGCCCTCTCTAGGGGAGGTGAAGTACTCCCTAGAGGGAAATCTTCAAGGTCTCCTAAGGTTGTCCTTATAGGGACCACTCTGGCGTACTTAATTCAATATGTTTTTTAATTCATAACGAGTTCGAGAATCACTCAGTTTCCTGTTTCAAAATCATCATATTTGCGGAACGAACAGTGTTTTTCCCAATGGTTACCAAACTGCAGGTTTCAAATTCAAAATAATTGAATGTTTTCCAGTTGCCGGAACCCCTTCTCACCGACAAACTCTACCCGTTTTTCATCGACGCCAACCGGATAGCCAGCCATCCGCAGCGACTCCATAAACTACGTAATTTGGTACGTTTTCTTTCTAATTGAGTGATTAAAAAAATGCTCAAAAGTCATTTCGAAACGAAAAGGTGGTTTTTCAAGAAAAATTTCATTTTTGAAGGAACTTGTGGGTTTCTCTGTATATTTCTGGCTAAAAAGGTCTTTTTTTGCGAAAATCATTGTTTTTAAATGTTTTTTAATGATCAAAACAGATATTTTTGAAACCGATAAGTGATTTTCTAGGAGAAATCTGTGATTTTTCTGTGGAAACTTTTTGGGTTTTTTTCAGTAACTTTTTCGATTTAAAAAAAGGTCTTTCTTTGTCAAAAATTACTTTGTTTGATCTTTTTTATGAGATTCAAATTTTTCAAATAAATTCGTTGAGATTTTAGAACAGTTTTTGAATTTCACTAACAATTTTCAGCTTCGTAAGTTGCCCCGACATCACTACGAAACGCTGAGATTCCTCATCCGCCATCTTTCCCAAATCACGAAGCATAGTGATGTTAACAAGGTAACATTTAATTTTCTTATATTTGAGATATAGGTTTTTTTGTTGCACATTGAGTTAAGTTATTTAATGTGTTTAGAAATTGGATTTCTAGAAGCTTCCAGATGATACTCAATCATTTCCTTTGCTCATTCAATTAAGTTTTTATTTTTTTGTTTCGAAAAGTTTCAGATTCTCGTGATTTTTTTATCTTATGTATCGAGTTGTCTGGAAAAATGTTACTTTGAAAAAAAAATTTTTTTGAACTTTTTCTTCAAAATTTGAAGCTTCCTACTGTTTCAGCACCTGTTAGGTATTACCAGTCATGTTTTATTTTTTTCTCAATTTTTCGTTTTTTTAGTAAAAAGTTTTATCAAGTTGAAAATAATTTTTTTTTGCGTTTTGAAAGTTTTGCTTGAAAAAAAAGGTCCGAAATGATTTTTTTTAATTACAAAGGTGAAATGATCTTGATGATTTTCATCAATTCGAGACTTTTTTTAAGTCTTGAAGCTCAAATTCAGCTTCTTCGACATAAAAACCAATCGAAAATCTCATTTCTCAGATGGAATCCCGGAACCTGGCGTTGATGTTCGGTCCGTCGATCGTCCGGCCTTCTGACGACAACATGGCGACGATGGTGACGCACATGAGCGACCAGTGCAAAATCATCGAAACCCTCATTCACTATGTTCGTTTTTCAGTGGTTCTGATGACATGTTCACAATAGAAAGATAAGTATATTATGGGGATTACTAGAAGCTTAGAAACGTAGAGGGCGCGTTTTGTTCATTTTGTAGTGAGTTTGTTCGCTGGACTCGCTACTTTTTGGTCTTCCTCTCAGGAGGACTGACGCTACTGAAGGGACCACTAGAAGTCGTCAGAAACGTCTGGGACGCATTTTGTGCATTTGAAGCAAAATTGCTGTACGGACTTGTCATTCTCTTTAAAATGCTGACACTACTAGAGTGATCACTTGGAACGCTCAGAAACTTCCGGTTGAGGTCCGAGAACGTTAAATTTTATGCTAAGAGTTAAATAATTCCATAGGAGGATGGTTTTAAGGAAGAAATCCAGTGAAAAGAAGATGAAATTGATTGATTTCAGCACGATTGGATGTTCAACGAGGTTTCGACGACGGAAGACGCCGTCCCTGAACAACATCCTTCAGAAAGTAAGAGATTTTAGACTTCCACATAGAGTTATAGTTAGTGAGAGTAATGAAATTACCATGATGATATGGTAGTTTTTTTCATCAATAAAAATCTGCAAGGTTGCATAAATAAAGAACCCTTTTTTTGGATGAAATTTTATTTTTTTGATGTGAAGAAAAAAATCCAAATTTTGAATTTCATTCACGTTTAGTAAGCTATGCTGATTTGTAAATTATTTGCAAAAAGTCTTTAATAAAGAAGTTTTTTTCACAACTTTTTAGAACTTAATTTTTCCATTTCTTGAGGGTAGTTTGTACTCCATCGAAAAAAATTGATTAAAAAGAATCTTCCAGTTTTTTTCTTTTTGTCTCAAAAACTTCTCAAAAATTTTATATCTTGTTTGCAGCAGGAACAAACGCCTCAGAACCCTAAATTTTTGTAATATTATGATTTAAATAGAACTGATTTTTAGTGTAAAAATTAGGACTTCCCGTATTTTTCCCATTCAAAACTCATATATTCTGTTTGCAGCGGGAACAAACGCCTCAGAGCCAGGTTCGTATGGCGTCGGCGTGCCGACGGGCGTCTCGGCGGCGTCGTTCAACGACATGCACAACCTGATCCGGAAGGCCAACGAAGACCAGGCGGCGGCGATGATGAACGAGGGCAAGGGCGGCAAGATCAAGAACATCCTGCGGCGGAACTCGCGACGCGACAAATCCCGGTCCAAGCTCAAGATCGAGTCGACGGCGCCCGGCGCGATGTCGCAGCCGCGACCCGCGTTCTCGCAGCCGACCCCGTCGAGTGTCTCCGGCAACTCGGTCGAGAGCGCTTTCTGCGGAAATTACCAGGTTTCTAATCTTTATATCACTTCTTGAACCTGAGAATCATCAAAGGTCTTGAAATTTGAACGTAGGGTTGTTGAAGAAAACATAAATTTTCAATCGATATTTGAAAAATCCTGAATAAATTCAAAGTAGTGAGAAAATATTTAGTGGTCACTATAGAGGCTCGCCAAGGACTACTTACACTAGGAAACTTAAGTGGCCACTATTTTCCGTTTTAGTGGCCACTATAGAAGTTCTTTATTCAGTGGCCACTTCAGTATTTTTTCATCCAGTATTCCTTCCAGTAACTCTGATAATTATAAAACAAACAGATTGGACCAGTTATATTGATCCATTGACCCCTAAAGTGGCCACTAAAATTTTTAGTGGTCTAGTAGTAGCACTTAGACCTCTCCAGTGGCCTTTAAAATCCCTAGAAAAGTTCCTAGGTGTACTGAATTAAGATTTTGGAAGTTAAAACAAGAATTAGCAAGCTTCAGCTAGTTCTTTGGGAAAATTTGTTTTGGCTAATATAGAGGCTCGCCAAAGACAACTTGGAGAGGACACTAAAGTGGCCACTAAACCCACCTCTATAGTGGCCACTATTTTGCGTTTTAGTGACCACTATAGAAGTTCTTTATTCAGTGGCCACTTCAGTATTTTTTCATCCAGTATTCCTTCCAGTAACTCTGATAATTATAAAACAAACAGATTGGACCAGTTATATCGATCCATTGACCCCTAAAAGGGCCACTAAAATTTTTAGTGGTCTAGTAGTAGCACTTAGACCTCTCCAGTGGCCACTGATTTTTAATCCCTTAAGTGGCCACTAAAAATTTTCCCAGTAAGAGGGTTCAGCTCTTTTTTCTTTTTAAAGCTGGAATCTTCTAAACTATAGTAAAATATTATGCCCAAAGTTAACTTCTGGCTTTTTCTTTCATCATTATTATTATTATTAAGCTTTTTCTCCAATTTAGAAGTTTTTAGAGTTGAAAATGATAAAATCCATTATCTTCACGACGTACCAAAATTCGTAATTGAACGGAACTTTAACTTTCATTTTGGAAACGTATTTCAAAATTGGATTTTTTTGAAACATTTATTAGATGAAAATTATCTCATTCCAACGTTTCAACCTGGCTTTTTATTCGATCTTTAGCAATATTTAAATGTTCCGTATTCTGCATGAATAGCGAACACGGTCATTGTGAGGATTCGGAAGAAAGCGGAAAAAAGGATTTCACTGTTTCAATTTTCACCACTTTTTTTCCTTTTTTTTCGAATTTTTTTTCTTTTTTTGATTCAAAGCCTTTGAAAACAAGTTTGAGACCCTTTTTCTAATTTATTTGTTTATTCATCTATTTCACTCGAAAAGAAATAAAGAAGGTACAGAATAGGCTCTATACGTCGGTTGGATCCCACTTCAGCCTTTTGAGAGCGAAAAAGCAAAATTCGAAAATGCGCTGAAATTGCCCGTACTTTGCAGTTGGTCCACCCACCGGTTGGATTCGGACAATATACTGTGGAAAACTTTAGTGGCTACTTAAGAGGTTCCTCGAGGCTTCTTGGAGAGGGCACTAAAGTGACCACTCAAACCAAATTTATGTAGAAACTACTATTCTTCTCTTAGGGACCACTATAGGAGTCTTCTGTTTAGTGGCCACTAATAAGACTTCTAAAGTGGCTACTAAATGTCTCAACCCTAAAGTGGCCAATAAATAATGTCCCAGTGTAATAAGAATATGAAATTGATAAACTTTCCTTAATACATATATACTTGTAGGAACGGGACATCGACGCAGAGATCGAGCTCCGACAAACCTTGTCCTCGCCGCCTGGAGCCAGCGGATCTGCGGACGTCGAACTGTCGACCGGCCTCGACCACAGCCCTTCCCTGGAAAGCAGCCTTGGCAGTCTGCCAGACACGGGCGGCCGCGCCGAGGTCGACGACGAGGCCCGCAAGAAACGTCTCCAGGACATGTACTCGGCGAGAAGGATCTTCATCGCCGGCTCGGCGGCCGCCGCCACGGACAACAACGACACGACGGCGATCGACGCGTTGGCCAACCACTCGCAGCATCTGAACATCGCCAGCAGCCCTGCCTTCGACGTCCTCAGCGAGGAGACCCGTGAAAAGATCCGGCTGATGCAGAAGAAGCAGCACTGGCATCACGACACCACCAAGGAGACCCGCACGTTGGACTTGCTCAAGGTCTTTTTTTTTGGGCTTGTCACGAGAAAAGTAGATTCACGGCTAGCTTGGGAGGGGCGTGGCCTGTCTGCGCTCTCCACTGACCAGGCACTGTCTCTTTTCTTTCCGTGTCAGAAATTGTGGTTTCGAAATCTTTCCCTAGGTTGTTTCAGTTTAGAAAAGTTCAAGCTTAAAAAGTCAGTATATAAATCATATTATAGAGGATTTTCAATTTGTTTCTACTTATTTTTTGAAGATTATCTCGATTTTTCAGACCTACTCGCCGACGAAAGACATCACAGACGCGCTTTCTTTCACTTCGGACTACTCCACGACCAGCTCGGCACCCCTTAGGTAGTCCCTTTTCAACACCTTGAATCAGCTTCATTGCCGCCTTTTTAGTTCTGCTAACCCGCCTCTGGCCGTTGCATGCTTAGATCAGCCGAATTCCAGTTCGGACTATGCTTCGAGGTTCGCTACTCTGCTAAAGAAAAACCTCTAAATAAGGGTTTTTAGTGACCCCAGTCCTTGCGCTCGGAATGCGTCGTCCTCGCCGGCTCTTCGGAATCGACCTGGGGCCCTGGACGTCATCACCCCTGAAGTGAACTCTTCGACGATGCCCTTCAGCAAAAGCCAGAAGATTCGTCTTCGCGTCAAGGCTGGAAATCGCGATCCTGCACGACGGCATACGTTGTCTGATGTCGACACTTTGAAGGTACAACTCCAACTTTTCAATTAAGTCAATAAGTAACCCAGAAATTTGAGCCATATTCAAAAAAGATTCAAAAAAAAACCCCGAGAGTAGCCTTTTTTGCAATTTTTGGTGCCCTCTACAGAGGAGGTGAAGTGGTCCCTAGAGGGTGCCTTAAGGTCCCCCCTTTAGTGTCCTTGAGTACTTCGTCCAGACTATCCTACCATGAACCTAATTTTTCTTAATGGAGCCTAACCGTTGTAAATTCAGGAAGGCCGATTAGACAAGCTGGCGAGGTGGTTTGGACTCCGGAAGTCAAGCCCCGACGTGAACGCCGAAGAGCAAGACGCGGCGCGGAAACGTCGCAGCGTCACCGTCGACATGACGACGAACCCGCCGGTCATCGTCCGGACTTCGCCGACCGAGCTGACGCCCGTCAGCGGCGACGAGCAACTGTGATTCTTCTCCCCAAAAAATCCTCATTCGCTTAAACGTGTCTTCCCTTCGTCAATATCTCCTGTCACACAGAGAGGCTCTTGTTGCCCTCTGATATCATTCTTCTATTATCTTTCTTTTTTCCTCCGTCAAACTGTAAATGTTTCTCATCCAACGGGCGACGTCACTAGCCACTTTCACTCCGTTTCCTCCTCATCCCCTTCAAAAGTTTATTCTATTCTGCATCTTGTACTAGAATTTTAATAATTTTTATTGGGTATTTTGTATAACTTGATGTATTCTCTAATCTTCGTTATTCAGAAATCCTTCAACGACCGCATTATACAGTTATACACATATTGTTTTCTTCAAAGAAATTCGAGAGGAGTCTTTAAGTGATCTCGCTGGAAAACTGTGTCCTATCCTTACAATATCATACGACTTTTTGCCTACATTTCGGTCACATTTCTTCTTTTCCCTTCTCAATTCCATAGGTTTTTCTTCTTCTTGCTGAGTTTTACTAGCTGGTTCTATTCGTAGCTTTCCTCTTTCTTCCACAACCCTCAACGTCGTTTCCTATGGGTTTCCTCTCCTTGTAGGTATGACAATTTATCATTTTTTCCTCATTTCATCATTTTTTTTCCATTTTTGCCACCATTCCACATTTTCAGTGGTTTTCCGTGGTAGAAAAAGAGAGTAAAGATAACGATTATATTTTTGTTTTTCGTGTTCGTCGAAAGCAATTGTGATACTGTGAAAATTGGCTTAAAAGCCTCAAGTTGTGGAATTTCGATTTTATTTCACTCCGCATTACTTTTCAAAATGGAAGCTAAATTTCTTTGAATTTATCTAAAGAATCGCCACGTGCTTTCAGAGTAAAGTTTCTGAAAATTTTAATGTCGTGAATAGAAAGATTCTCCAGAGAAATTGGCTCATTTCAAATAGCAGCCTGGCTGTCAGCAACAATGTCATCTACAAAGGGGTTTCAGAATATTTTTTTGGAAATCTCATGGTCGAGAAATAAAAAATTTTTTAGAAGCAATAAAGGACCAAAAAAGACGAAGCGACAAAGGATCAAGTCGAAAAAGAAGGCAGAAACTTTAGATGAAGATGAAATGCCAGCCAAGGTGATTTATTGAGACAAGGAACCGACAAAAATTAAAAAAAGGAATATTGAGAATTTCGTTGCATTATTTCTAGTAATATTTACTCAAAGCAGATTAAACAAATATATTTTGAAGTTAGAAATCTCGAACATTTTAAAAAACATGTTCGCCTACTCATCGCGAAAACTCCAATAACAAAGAGTAGTTTGAAAAAAAAAGGAATATAAATTCAAAAAAATTCACAAAAAAATTGTTTTTTTCTCGTACAGAGCAAATCACACCGTAACGTTAGATTGTCATTGGAGCGCAAAAATAACAAATTTTTTTATTACCACGGAAAAAAAGTTTTTTTAAATTTAAATTTAAATTTATTTTGTCTTTGATAACTTGTAATTTAGATCGTGTTAGATGTAGAATTTGTTGACAACAGAAATAAGGAGATTATTTTATTTTGTAGATTTCTGTTTTCGATTCACTCATTTTAAGGACCCAATCTTGGATCCGGCGTTCGTTTCGGTTCGAAAAACTGCAGAATGGTTTTGCAAAATTCGTGAGTTGAGCCAATAAAAGCCTAGGAGAAACATTTTCATAGAGAGTACGGTTGGCCTTGGGGAATTCTACACGAAGAATCTGAAAAGCTTCAATCCGACACCGTTTCTGTTTCCCAGTTTCACTGCAAACAAAAATAAAAATCGCAATCAGGTTTTTTTTTTAAAATCAATTGGAACAGTTTCAACTCGAAGTTGCAATTTTGAATTTCGGCTTCATTCATTTTTTTCCAGAACATAGTTTGTCTAGAAGAGTCACGGGTAAAGCTCCAGCATGAGGATAAAACCAAGTCGGATTATATTCACGCCAACTACGTCAAGTTTGAGGGCCTCGACCGTCCTTATATCATGACTCAGGTTTTTTCTTGATATTTTTTTAAAAGTAAAAAAATCAATAGCATCCGTTGGAAAATACGATCGAAGATTTTTGGCGCATGGTTTTTTATGAGGAAGTTTTGAACATCATTGCCATCATCAACCCGGTAATTTTTCCATATTTTTCTTTTTTATAGTCAATCCATTCCGATTATCGAGAAAAATAGACTGTAACAATGAAATTTTTCCAAGACCGACCCGAAAACGCCCCCTTATTGGCCAATGGAAGCTGGAAAGTACACGAACCACGGCGCTTTTTTCGTCCATTGTAAAAGTGTGAGGAAAAAATCATTCTTATTTTATTGATTGAAATCAAATTGAAGGTTGTCGAAGGCAAAGGTCAGTACACGGCGAATGCCTACACGATCGAGGTATTTTTTTTTGTTAGGATCTAAAAAAAATGAACTCTGAAAAAGATGCTGAGTATTCTAGCGCATGCCTTATATGAAATTCCTGTTTTTTTTTAAATAAAAATCAAAAAGTTCTGAAAAAGAGGAAAAGTTAATGTTTAGTTTTTAAGTGTGCGAAAATTATCATGCTTTTGGCGCCAAGCTTTTTGAAAATTTTTGACTAATCTTTTAAATTTTTTTTTCAGATTTCACCTAGGAAATTAGTGTTCATATGATAAGGGTTTTTTTTAAAGGTTGATTCGAAAAATTTTCAAGGTCCCAATTCAATTGTAGAGCTCTGGATTGTCGAAAGAGTGCGAGATTACGATCGGAAAAATCGAATTCGTGATAGTTTTTTCTCTTATTCTGAAAAAATTAGACTTCAGAATAAGTTCAAAAATTTAGAATCGATTTTTTCATTCTCTGCATTTCCTAGGGGTTATATGAGATTTTTTTCAAGGTCGCTTCATTTGAAAATGTTTCTGAAATAGTGAAGTAAAATTGTTGAAAACAAAAAAATTAATGAATGAGATTTAAAAAGGTTTTTTTCCAAGCTTGAAAAGGAGAATTGAAAATTCTATGAAAAAAATATAAGTTTGAAAGAACGAAGTGGCCTCTATAGGGTTTTTTTGACTTTTTTTAGTGGATTCTATGGTAGTCAAATAAGTGGCCACTATCCAGAGAACTACTGTAGTGGCCACTACTGGGAAAATTTTTAGTGGCCAAGGACTACTTGGAGAGGACACTAAAGTGGCCACTAAACCCACCTCTATAGTGGCCACTATTTTCTGTTTTATTGGCCACTTCAGTAGTCTTTCGTACAGTATTCCTTTCATTCAGTATTACTCCCTAATTTTTAACCCTTTCAGTGGCCACTAAATTGACTACTATAGTGACCACTTAAACGTCAAAACCTTATAGTGGCCACTCAAAATTTTACCAGCTATAAGAAAAAATAGAGGCTTCTACAGAGGTGCTTTTAGCGGCCACTTTAGTGTCCTCTCCAAGTAGTTTTTGAACAACCTCTTGAGTGGTCACTATAGTTGTTTTCCCATATGCGCATCTAGATCCATTTTGAAGGTACTTCCCGAAGGTTGCTCGAACAGTCACATCGTCACGCTGCTCAACTATCCAAATTGGGCCAAGTCCTCCGTTCCCGGTCATCCGCTGGTCGTGCTCAAAATGATCAGGATGACCAAAGTGAATTTCGATTCCATTGAAATATTTGTCGCATTCGAAAATAGTTCCAAGTTTAGATTTCGGTTTCTTGGGAGATATTTCTGTAAATATTAACAATGCGAAATCTAATTTATCAAATGCTTTACAAAAAAATTGTATTAGATCAATTCCAAAAAAATTTTCGGAAAAATTGAAGGCGCCCCCACAGTTTATATTTCTGTTTTTTAGAAGATGGAAAGTTTCTAAATGACTTTTTTTATGATATTTTTTTCTCTTTATTATGCATTTTACTTACACGATACATCACGAAAAAAACTGTATTTTTGAATGAGATTAAAACCTTATTTATTTCTTAGTTGGGTCTTACAACGAAATGGCGGCTTTTACAATTCGAAATATTTTTGGTCGAAAAATCGGTCTAAATTTTTTTGAATTTGCCAGTAAAAGTCGCTATCTCGTTGTGGGACCTATTTTTTTCTCACGGCTTAATCATTTTAAACAAATAAAATGTCAATTCTGAAATCATTTTTGAACGCGTCATGTAGTAGTTCATCAATGCAGATGTATTAAATTTCCATTTATAAATAATAATAATAATATTTATTTTATTCACGAGGAAAAAAATATTCACTGAAAAAAATCGAAGAGAAAGAGATAGCATTAGAAAAAAATGAAATTGATTTTAAACCCGATTTTTCTAACACTCCAACGAGTACAGTTACCAGGTCCAATCCTTTATAAGACTCATACACGAAAAATTTTCCTTCCAATAATCCATAATCCGATGAAAAGAACGAAACGAAACCGCAAGCTCCGATAGTCGTCCACTGTGAACACGGGATCAACCGCGCCGGAATCGTCGTCTTGGCCAACGCGATAACGACCCTCGCCTTCTCGATGACCGAACCTGATGTCAGTTCAAAATTTTTAAAAAAACGGACTAAATTCGAAAAAAAGTCCTGTTTCAAAAATATTGAAAAGTTTATGAAAAAAATTCAATTTTTCGATAAAATTTTTTCAACAGTTTAAAGAAAATTCTGCGGAAACCGGAAAAAGTAAATTTTTCTATTCAAGTTTTTTGTGATAAATTTTTTTGTAACTAGTTGAAAAAAATTTTTCAATGCTAGAGGTTTTTCTCAGGACGCTCTGAAGATCTAATTCTGATTTTTCGAAAGCTTTTTTTTTTTGTTAATTTTTGATATTTCGACACGTAAGAGCGCATTGGAGAATTTGCATAGGCATTCGGAAAGGGTGGAAAAAAGCTTCATAGAAATATTCCTTTTTCTGCTGCCTTTTTGCGCCATTCTCTTGGCCCTTGTGCACCATTTTTGCTGCCTCTCCCTTTCTCCACAATTTCTTGAGCCCTTAAAATCCCAGAAAAATGGAAAGCTCGTTAAAGAGACTCTTTTTGCTGCCTCTTTGCTGCTTTCTGGCTGCCTTTTTGCTACCTTTGTGCGGCCTTTTTTGAGTCTCTCCCTTTTAGCGGCAATTATCCACCATTCCGACCTTGCCTGAGACGTTTTTTGCTTCTTTTTTTGTTGTTTTCGAAAAAACCTGAAAACATAGAGATTTTTCCAGATGCCAGGCCTGTTCAAAAAGATCCGTAGTCAAAGAGCAACAATAGTATCGCATAAATATGCCTACATCTATGCGTGCTATGTGTTTCTCTACTATATCCGAGTGAGTTTTGAGGAGTTTTCGAAGCATTTGATGGGAAAAATCGTTAATAAAAAAAATTAAGGCATACATTTAAAAATTGGCTTTTTTACTTCATGAATTTATCTCCAAAAGCTTTTTAAGGTTACCTTTTTCGAGACAAAGTCCTATGAAATCTAGGTAAGTAAAAAATCGGATTTCAGTATACCCGATTTTCATGTTTCACCCTTTGAACTAGTTCCACTTTAGTAGTCACTTGAGCACCACAAAGTTTGGTTTTTCCGCAGAGCTTGAACACAAATCAAAAAACGGCAACAGTAAGCTCCACAAGTGCGCTCCACGGAGAAATCTTAGAAACAAACATTTTGGACATTCATAACGCGAAACGGACGCGCTTTGGACGTTTCTGGCCAATTTTAGGGATCACTTAAGAGGGCTGAAGCTACTAAAGTGGTCGCTAGAAATGCCCCGACACTTCCCATTCGCGTTAAAAATTTCCGAGTAGTTTTCAACGCGAAAATTATTTTTTACTTCTCTGATTTTTCCCAATTTTTCAGAAGCGCTGTAAAATTCATAAGAAGAATCTAGATTTGGTTAACGACATCGACAACTTTGAAAGTTCGGTGAAAAAGGTCGTCTTCAAAAGTTTACCTGGAAAGATTGATCTCCGACTTTAAGGAGTTGGAATTGGTGAAGTCTGCGGAGAATAAAGAAAAGGAAGGCGCCGTCACCGTCGATTGATCCCAATCACTGATTTTCCGTATTTTCTAACCATTCTTTTTTGTGCAACGTCTTTCGGTCGAAAATAAAACGTCTGCGAAGGATTTTTGACGTGTTGAAATAGAATGAATGCTCATATTGTCCTTTTTTGGCGACTTGAAAGTTTTCGAGTGTCTGCTTCTCTTTCCCTCACCGGCTAGGTCAGAGAACCGTGAAAATAACGTGTAAACATGAGAGAAACGTCAAGAGATAAGGAGGGCGCAGAGTAACCCTCTCAAGCCGGCTGGATATATAGTCAATGTTTCCCGACTTGAAAGGTGATATGGGCTGGTTGGCAAGGGCGAGGTGTTGCGTGTGCGACGCGGCTTTTTGGCGGCATGCCGAAAATCAAATGTGTGAGACAATTTGGAAAGTTCGGCCGCCGCTTTTTTATTTCCTTTTTTCTTTTTCTTTTCTAATGGAGTTTTTCGATTTTTTTGTTTCCCCAATGTAATATTGTAAGCGCAAACCTTTTCAGTGTGTTTCGCATAGAAAGTTTCTGAAACGTGAATCATTTTCGGAAAACTTGTAGCTGTTTTTTTGTTTCTTTCGTAAAAAAATATGAAATACGTATATAAATACATAAAAAAATATGAAATTTTTTTCCTTGTGCATTCTGTCCCGTGAAAATTATACTGTATTCATCCATTGATGCAACTTTACAGACCAAGCGAAGTACAAATGAACAGTTTCGAAAGCTCAGAAGTCCAGTGTTTCACGTCGACAAGAGGCTATTTTCAATAAATACAGGCCATGGTTTTTTCTCAAATTCATTCATCCTTTTTTCTTTCATGCAGTGAAAATCTTCAGAAACAACGGTTTGCGAAGTGCTGCGAATTTTTTTCAAATCAACAACAAGGAGTTTATTGCGAATGAATGAGCCGGATCATTAGAAAAGGTTTTTTTATAGAGTCGGTTCACCTACTGAATTTAGGGTTCTCAGGGTTTATGCAGTGATTTTTTCGGAGTGGAAAGAGAAAGTAACGAGTCACGGACGATTAGCAAGGTTTGTAAGTTTTCGTCTTTGCTCCTTGTTATTTTTTTTTGCTTTAACTATTCTCCCAGTGTATAACTAAGTATTCTTTTAGTATACTTACCAGGGAACGTTTTTTACCCCCCGGGTTGAACTTTTGCTGAAACTTTGCTCAAGTGTACTTTAGGACCCCCTGATTACAGAACAAAAAGGAAATTTCTCGCAATAGATAGATCTTGTTTCCGAGTTATGGAGCCTCAAAGTGTGCAAAATACGCAAAATAGGCCAAAAAAGCGCTATTTCGGGTATTTGAAGCGTCCTAACCCGAAAACGAGATCTATTGCGAGAAATTTTCTTTTTGTTCTGTAATCAGGGGTCCTAAAGTACACTTGAGCAAAGTTTCAGCAAAAGTTCAACCGGGGGGTAAAAAACGTTCCCTAGTTAGATTTTCCTGAAAAGTTCGTAAATATATTGTGTTCGCCACGAAAATTTCACACCAACGAACATGACATTTTTCAAGATTCATAACCAAGCACTAATCTTTTTTTTTTTCTTCATGTTTAAAGAACTCTTTTCCAGGAAACATCATGGTCTCTCTTTTGTACTGCCTACATCAGCAACCTACTCATTTATAATCTAATTTTTAAACAAAATTTGAAATTCCCCAAAAAACGACAAAAAAAGCTGAAATCTGCGATTACCTAAAAGCAAAGGGAATCACAGTGCCAACGAAGTCGAAGAAAGAAGCACTCCTCAAGCTTCTCGACGATTTCCTGGCGAAAAATGGCGGCAGGAACGCAGTGAAAAAATATGAGGTGGACGAACGGTGTCGATCGCAGGGCGTGAAGATCCTCCGTCTGACACCATATCACTGCGTTCTCAACCCAATAGAGCTTTGTTGGAGCCAGTTGAAGAGGCATCTCCGCAACGAAGGGACAACTAATGACAAAGTCGAAACAGTAAGATCTTTTTTTTTACAAAAATGAACCAACTTGTAAATTTTCTGGTGCGCCTGAGAGCTTTACAATGGTTCAAAAGTTTGAAACCGGAAATGGCAGCGGCTTTTTTGCGTCGAGGACGAAGCCCTCGAGGAACTTTTCGGTCTCTCACGCAAGCCACCCGCAGTCCAAGTGAAGCCCGTGGTCGTCAGTTTTTCCCTTCTTCTGACGAGGCCTTTTCCGAAGAATGGATTTTCTCGTCGGACGAGGCCAGCGATGAGCTTTGAGTTGATGTATTTATTGAACTTAAAAAAAAGATTTATTTTCAAACGTTTCATATTTTTTTCATTTTTCCGCTACATTGTTTATCAAATTTTCTTTTGATTCAATCTCTTTGAGCAATGAACCAATCAATTCGTTTATTAAATTTGAAAAAATGAAGAAAATAAAAATCATAATGCAATGCAATATTTTAACCTTCACAAAAAATCGTCAGCCCATTCCAATAATTGTGTGAGAATCAATTGCCCAGGTTTCCATGACCAGCCTAGCTCCCGGTGGATAACAGCCTCATGACAAAGTTAAAATATCAAAAACTGAATCAAATAAAAACTCACTTTATCTCTAGGTTTTCCCAGGATTGCACGTGAAATTTACACAGAAAGATATAAGTCATTGGAAGGAAGTACGTAATAATAAAGCTACAATTAATGGAGAAATGTCAAAAATATCGAAAATGTAGGCAAAACAATAAGTTCATCGGAAATTTTTTTCTTTAAGTTTTAAAAAAATATCACTAGAACCAATGATGATTCACATGGGCTTTTTACTTTCGATGGATATTTTTCTCTAACTTAGCTTCAGATCCGATCCTTTTTTTGTGAATCTTCCCAGTACAATCCTGGGTTATATTGATGCCACTTCGCAAGTTTCTGAAAAACGAAAATGAGAAATTCCAACAAAAATTAAAAAACTTGTTCGCCATCAACGCAGCGTTTTTCCAAACACCATAGCTTCTCCTTCGTTTTTCTCTCCTCGCGACCTGCAATTAATCATAGTAGAGAAATTATAAAAATGTTAGAGGTTTGAAACTGTGAATTTCAGCAAATACGAAAGAAACAAAAAACAGCGATAAGTTTTCCAAAAATGATTCACGTTTCGCTACATGTTTTAGAATCTTTCTATGCAAAAACACACTGAAAAGGTTTGCGCTTACAATATTATATTGGGGAAACAAAAAAAAATCGAAAAACTTCATTAGAAAAGAACAAGAAGAAGAAAAAAGAAATAAAAAAAGCGGCGGCCGAACTCTCCAACTTGTCTCCCACATTTGAATTTTGGCATGCCGCCGAAAAGCCGCGTCGCACACGCAACACCTCGCCCTTGCCAACCAGCCCACATCACCTTTCAAGTCGGGATACATTGACTATACAGGAAGAAAAAAATAGTTCCGAGAAAAATTGAACCGAAGGTTTCAGAAGAGAAGACGTGGAAAAAAATTTTCTTTAAACAAAAACAAAGTAAAATATTTTTGGCGACTATCGGAGCTTTTTTGCGAATGGAGCTCATATACCTGAATTATATCGAACTCTGAGATTTTTACCAAAGTTCCCAAGTTAAATAAGCATCCAAACTTTTTTGAATGTAGTTTTTAGAACGGTCGTTGGTTCAAACTGTCAAAAATGCAAACTCCGATTTTTTTCTGAAAATAAAAAATTTGAATGAGTTCACAGTTTTGGTTTTCGCATTTAATTTGAAGAGGTCCAGAAGGAACTTGATATGACTGTAGTTGTTTTAAATAAAAAAAAACTGGCCTGTTGGAAAAATCGATCTCAATTCTTTATAGTGGCTATTTGTTTGAAGTTGTGAAACTTTTTTTTGTAAAAACTATTTTTCTTCCTCAAAATTAGTATAGATAATTCGACAATAGAGATTTTTTGTTATTTTGAGTGAATTTAAGCTCTTTCCTGACGAAAATTTACGGCTTCTGGAACTTTTCGACACGTTGTTCGGAACATCGTGAATTTTAAGAATTTTCGGGATGTGACTCGATTTTTCTCAAGCGTTTCTTATGGGGTAGGTCGTTCCAATTTTTGGTTAGGAATTATTTGAAAATTTTCCGGAACCATTCTTTATTTACTAGAAGAAGATTCTGGAAGTCTCAAGCAAAAACTTCCCGGTTTTTGACAAATTAGGGCTCGAAACTCGAAAAAAGTCTGTTTAACCGGATTTTGACGCTTTCTTTGACTTGGAGGTGTCAATTCTCTAAAACCGGAATTCTGTGTAGGTTTAGACTTTCAGAATCTACTTCTGGTATATCGAGGAGCCTTCTGGTCGATTTTGAGCAAATTCCTAACCACAAATTAGAAAGACCCAACTTGTAAATCCCTCGTTTTTCAAAAAAAAAAAGCTTCAATCGTTTATACGTTCCCTGTTGAAATGTCTCGACCCTTTGGCCGATTGATTGATGAAAAGAGCCTCCAACACATGACTCCAAGGGCCAATTGTTTCCCAGTTTTCATCACTCGAGGCCAGTTTTATTTTGGCGTCTATAAACACTTCGAAACCCAATTGTAAACTGTCATTTCCCAACCAAAATGCTCCTTTTCGCCGTTATTTTGGCTCTTCTGCTTCCGCCGGCTACTGGTCATCGGGATATACCCAAGGTTTCAGGAAGTTAAAAAAACTACAATAAATATTATTTTTTTTTGTCGCAACATCTGAAAAAGGAGTGAGGAATTTTATTTGTGGTCATGAAAATATACCTACTTAGGAAAGCCAGAGTGGTCTCTATAGGGGCAACCTTAACGTTTTCTTGAAAATTCTCCTCTAGGGGCCATTTTACCTCCCCCCCCCAAACCACTATAGGGACCACTATGGCGCTCCTAAGGGAGCGGCCCATTTTTAAAGATCTTCAGTTTTATTGATTTTTTAAACTCGAAAAAAAAAAGATTGAAGTTCCGTGGAAACAAGGTCATTTGGTCACTTAAAAGAAGAAGCTTCACTAGAGTGATCCCTTAAACAGGACCGACCAAAAAAACTTGTCTTTCGCAAGTTGTGCAAAAAAATTATTCAAAAAAAGCCAATAAGCTCCCCAAGTGTGCTCCACGGATAAATTTTGAAAAAAAAGCTTTTGGGTCATCTCTAAACTGTTAAAAAAATTTTTTTAGTTTTTTTATTTTTTTCACTTCGAAATTTCATTCCATATGCGCTTATTTTTTTAAATCCCTAAACTTCCGAAATTTCATTACTACCTTTGAGGTTAAATAACTCATTTTATTACTGTAGAATTATCCTCCCTCGGCTCAAAACCATGTTTATCAAAATCTCCTCGATTTATGTACTTCTGTGGCAGAAATTTGAGAATTCATGTAACATGCAAGATTTTATTTTCATTTTATTTATCCAATAAAAGATGAAGAAGATCCTCGGAGTTCAGGACTTGCTGAAAAAGTTCGTGAGAGCCGGATCTTTCCGCGATTTTCTGGCCGACGTCCACGTGATCTACCACCCCGAACACACCAATCGCCATATTTCCAAAAACTTGGCTCCGACGGCTCGTGAGTCATGAAAAAATAAGAAAAAAAATTTTGAAGCATAACTGGGAAATACTTGAGTGGCTTTGAGATATTTAATGTCTGTTGGAACAAAAATTTGGTGTTGCTTTTTTGAGCTCATATTTTTATCACAGAAACTACAAAATTCTCTGAAACTTTTTGTTTGAGCTCTGACAGGCTCCGCCCCTTTCTACGGTCACTGTGACCAATAAATTTATCGAAAAAAATTGCAGTTTAAATAAAAATTCCAAATTGATTACTGAATTGGGACTACGGAGGAAAGTCAGGTTGTTTTCGGGCTACGGTAATCGTAAAAAGGGGCGGAGCTTGTAAAAAAATCCTAACGAAACGGTTTAGAAACTCTTTAATCGTTGTGATTCAAATATGAGCTCAAAAAAAGGCATAATTTTATACAAGTAAGAATCTCGGAAATATGAACTTCATTTTTTTACTTCAATTTACTGTTTCCCCAATAACTTGAAAGAGAAAGCAAAAAGAATTTAGTAGTTCCCAGTATTTTTCACGGCACGTTTCAAGAACATTACTCTGGAAAGTGAATTGATGTAATAATAATAATAGTTTATATTATTCTCAAATTTTTAATTAATTTTTGCAGAATGAAATACAATTTTAAGTCTATATATCGCTTAAAAAGTTGGCTTTTGGTAAAATTTGACTTGCCTTGGATCAAAAAAATGTCCATTTTTTTGACCTTTTTTTGCACGCCGCGGCATGATGCAAAAATTTTGACCAAAATATTGATACCAGAATTTTTTTTTTGTATTCTCATAACCTTTCTAGAAATACATGCTTTCTTCTGCTTCTGCTTCTCTTTTTCTTTTTCTTTTTTTTTTTAAATCAGTTAAATTAAGTTTTGCCGAGCTTTAAAATCTCTGAAGAATTGTTTTTTTTTCTAATAGTAGTGACATTGTCTGTACTATTACATCACTTTACTTTTTTTCTCTGGCCTGTTTTTTTAAAAAAATGGAATCAGAGAAATAGTTTTTTTGTTTTACGTATATGAGTTTACATATTCAGTTAAAACTAAATATCTCATCATAGAAAATTTAAATTACTTTTTTTGAATAAATATTGCTTCATAGCGAATTTATTGCCTCGAAATTCCTTTGCTATCTCTGTGATCACTTCAAAGGATATGATTTTCAGAACCAATCCGTCTGAAACAGGGAAGTTTCGGAGGCGGCAGTTTTCCTCAAGCCGACACAGCCAGCGAACAAATTGATGGTGAGTATGAATTTTACTGAAATCCATGCTATTTGTTAATTAAAAGGCTCTGATAATGACGAAAAATTGTATAGAAAAATCATTTTTTTCTTATTCGATTTTTTTCTACCATTTCTAAGATTTTTCAAAGCCTGGAAAAAGGATCAAAATGAACTAAAAAAACCAAAAGGAATGAAAAAGTAAAAAAATTTTTCCAGTCACTTTTAAATGTCTAAAAAAGACTTTGTCTACACTAAAAGCTGAAAAAAATCCTCTCCAAAAATACAATTTTTCGAAGAAATTATTACTCGCTTCAATTTTTTTATTATCCTCAAATCAGATTATAAAATATTATTACTGGGAGAATTTTTTTAGTGGCCACTATAGGGCTTTGACGTTTTAGTGGCCACTATAGAGGTCTAAGTGCTACTACTAGACCACTAAAAATTTTAGTGGCCACTTCAGAAGTCAATGGACCAACATAACTGGTCCAATCTTTTTTTAAATTATCAGAGTTACTGGAAGGAATACTGGATGAAAAACTACTAAAGTGGCCACTAAATAATGAGCCTCTATAGTGGCCACTAAAACGAAAAACAGTGGCTACTATAGAGGTGGGCTTAGTGACCAATTTAGTGTCCTCTCCAAGTAGTCCTTGGCGAGCCTCTATAGTGGCCACTAAAAATTTTCCCAGTCATCATTTTAACAGCTCAAAATGAAGATTACAAGTCGCTCTATCGATATTTTGATTTTCAGCCCACACCTACGATTATCTGAATGTCCTCCACGACATCCACCAGGGCAACGACACTTGTAAACTGCAGTCGGTTTGCGTCCCGATTCCCGTCATCAACGATGATCCACAAGTTTTGATATATCCCCGATGCTATGAGGTGATAATAATAATATTTATTCACAGGCAGAACGAAATAAAATGTACATGAATGATTTTTAAAAGAAAAGAAAAAAAATTTGACTATAAAGCCTGAAATGAATAAATAAAAAGGCGTACATTGTAGGGGAAAAAGTATTTAAAAAAAATTGTTCTCGGAGTTTTGCTTGAAGCTTTATAGCCCATCCTTTATAGTCCGTTGCGTCTTTACATTTTTCGGGTGTCTGCGTCTCTCCTTCTCTCAGCGGCTAGGGCAGAGAACCGTGAAAATAGCACGTCATCATGAGAGAGTCGCCGAGAGACGAGGAGGGCGCAGAGAAAAACAGCCGTTGCGAGAAACGGAAATATTACTAGAAAATCAGTCATGCGAGAAGAGGAACTATGAACTTATAACAAAGTCAGAGTGGTCCCTAGAGGGGCAGCTTTAGAGGCCCTTGAAAGTTCCCCTCTAGGGACCACCTTACTAGAGTTCACCAAACCGATCGTTCGACCAAACGTTCAACCAATATTTTCATGACATGTTACCAAAAATGTGATTGATTAACATTTCTTGCTACCGAACGATTAACATGTCTCATGATTATGATCTCTCGTTTTTTCGACATGTCAACATTTCATTTAAATGAGAGATCATTTCGAATCGATCGTTCAGTTTTCGATTGATCGAAATGTTGTATTGAAAATATTGGTCGAAAAAATGATTGATCGAAATGTTGTATTGAAAATATTGGTCGAAAAAATGATTGATCGAAATGTTGTTTTGAAAAATATTGGTCGAAAAAAATGATTGATCGAAATGTTGTTTTTGAAAATATTGGTCGAAAAAAATGATTGATCGAAAATTTTGTATTTGAAAACTTTGTCAAAAATGATTGATCGAAATGAATTTTTTTGTTAAAAAAAGTATGTTTAAAAACTACTGTTTAAAAAAACCGCTTCTCTTTCAAATGTTCATCATAATTTCTTTTTTGATTTTTCGTAACGAAATATCATCATCGTTTTTCTGTTTCTCCGTGTTCACTGGTACTAAAAGCAAAAATTTCTACAATGCTATATAGACTATAACAAATAAGTGGCCGATTCTTTTCCGAACCATGATTTTCCGAACCAAAATCCGAACCAAAGCTTAGGCGAACCAATGATTAGACGAACCACCTCATGCTTACCGGAACCAAAAAGTTTTTTTATGCTTCGCCGAACCAAATGTCGGTATTTTTATGTAGATGTTCATGGTAATCGGTTTGCGTTTCTCGCATCCTAAGAGACCGAGAATATGAAGTCTAGCGCTCCATCCTTTTCCGAATCGTTATATAACTTTCCGACCTAACCTTTTTATGCTTTTCGAGCCGTACTTCGATTCATTTTTCAGAAAGCACCTTTCTTGAGATCTGCTCATTTTTGATCGGTTTTATGTAACTTTTTTCGCCCATAACCGGCTTTCAGCTTTACCCTTGACTATTTAGATACCTCTGTTCAGATCAGATTCTTTCAAAAATTTGTTTGATTCCAACCCAAGTTTGAAATTGGAAGTATCTGGTCTATGACTTCTTTTAGGGTCGTCTGAGAGTAGAAATGAAGTCGTCACAGATACTGCCAAGTGTCCTAATCTTGGCTTTAGTGTTTATATTTTTTTACCTATTTTTTTTCAGTCAGCCATTTATTTCGTTGTTTAGTCACATATATTATCGACTGAGCTGGATGCAAGAGCTTCTCAAACTTCATCGAACTGGAAGTCCAAATTTGTAGTCGAAGAATAGGATAGAATTGTCTGACTGGTTCCTCGTTTCACGCGCGAAGCTCGTGCTTTAGGTGAAATCTTTAAAATGAAAGATATCACTTCTAGTGAAGAGTTTTAAAAGAAGAGCTGATCTTTAGGCCTTCTCAAACCTTTTCTAAGAACAGAACTTACAGTTCATTTTTTAAAAGTTTAATCTCAGTTTTTTTTTTCTCTAGTTAGAACTTTTGAAATTATTGCCAAGTTTTTTTTTGTTTTCTGTAAATTGTCAGATGGCGATTCGACTGTCCATTTCTGAGCGTTTTTCGAGATCGACGGTGACAGTCATTTGAGAATAGCTTCGCGAGATTTTCCTAATAAAAAAGCTTGACTAAAACTAGTTTTCAGTCGTTGCGTACATAGAACTATTCAGAATGCAAAAAAATCGGCTAACGGCTTTGAATTTTGAATTTTTTTTTTCAATTTTCCACTTCGAAATTCATTCAGAGTTCAGGGTGTTTCGCGAAACAAGATTTGCAGACGGTCACGCGGAAGAAGAGTCTCAAGCAGAATTCAGGCATTTGAGCACCCATCAAGCTGTTCTACCGAACTTCACTGGTTTCTTCCGAAGCAGGCGAAAAAAAAATTAAAGCCCAATTTCATTGACTTTATCAATTGAGATTCTCCGAAAAAGGCTGTATTAAGGGGTCTCGAAAGGTCTCAGAAACTCTGGAAGCTCTCTGAAAATCCCTTGATAGCCTTTTTGAAATCATGAGGATAAAAGAAAGAAAGTTTTCAAATTAAAAATTTAAATTTACAGTCGTTATGACACGGTAATATTTTTGCCAAAATAATATGCAATATTCATGAATCTTGATAGAGAAATCAAATAAAACATTTAATTGACGAAAATCGATATTAAATTTTTGGGCCTAAAATGTTTCTTGAAACGATGTGAAACCTGCGTATAAATGTGATAAAAAAAACAATGAGCATAACAAAATACTAATATCAAGAAATAATTGATGAAACTATAAAGAAAACACAAGAATTGAAAAAGAAACATTGAAGAAAAAACACAACTAAAAAACGTAATTTAAGCAGGCGCCAAGAGTTTTGGCGCGCTGTCTCATCGCTTTGGGACCCTATGTTCCCGTACACTTGGATAATTGCCAGTTTTCGAAAATTTTGTCTTTCCATCGCTAGAAATTAGCGCCGCTAAATCCAGACGTGGGGGCTTGCCTCACGCGCGCGCCAATTCAAAAAAGTGCGCTGGCGCACAGAACCCAATATCCCCCATTAATGTATATCCTTTTTTCAGTCAATCTTTCCGCTTATATTTTTGTCGAAAGATTGTTTTCGGTTAATTTCGCCATAAAAGTGAATCGATAAAAATATTTGAAATAAAAAAAATAGTCAGTGGGGTTCTTTTTCTTTTCACAATTTAGTACTTTATGTCACGTTTTGACTATAAATGTAGTTCACGTTTACATTTAAAGGCCACTCGAGGTATCCATATAATCAGTAAATGTATAGAATAAACGGTGCGATAGCTATCGGAGTGCTATTCGACAGCATACAAAGTGCCCATAAAAAAATTGCAACAAATTTCAAAGTACTGCTGTTCATTTTTTTCAGATTAATATTCTCTGTAATTTTTCGCATAAACTATTTTTTTCACTATAAAATAATTTTTCCATTCCTCAGATACCATTACTATGGAAATGACGACGCTTCCTTCAAGACGCTCTTGTTTTTTGAAGACTGTCGAAGTACACAATAAAAAACAAAGATTTTTTTAGAAGCCTGACGAGGGCAATGTGTCAGGTGAGCATCACAGATATGGTTCAAACTTCTGTGGTAGGTAGTCTCAGGTATGAGTATTGGAAAACAGAAAAAATGATCTGCTAAGCCTAAGGTACCGAGAAACAGCCCTACGAAAATGTACAGGAGAATCTAAAAAAAACGAATTATCTTTGGGTTTTTCGTAGAGAGTTACTTTCTCGCGTTTCTTATGATATAATGAACAACACTAGACTTTTAGAAATCGAAAAAGAAAACAACTAAGTTTTTGAGATCTCACTGAACATTCTTGACAGGCTATTTCTCAGTACCCTATGGCGCACCCTGTACTTCTGAACTTCTACTTTCTGAAGCCCCCTTAGCCATCGCAAATGGCAATAGCATTAGGATATTAGTGGTGAAGATTCTATAGTTTCTCATAATTCCTTGTCTTTCACCGTTATAAATTTGCTGAAGAAGTGCATAACCTCAGGTATACTTTATAATAATCGTGAATATTCCCATTTTTCGGCAACATCTTTTTGAAAAGTTTTCTGCACTCGTTTTTGCTTGCACAAAAGTAAGCTCAAAAGAAATGCAAAATTCGAGGTGCTTCTGTGCGAAATTGAAAGCACTTATTTGCAGAAAGCATGAGGTTTGCAGAAGACTGGCATTGGCACTGCTCTTTCACTATTACAGTAGAGAATCTTATTCGTAGTCCATCAGAGAGTTCTTGGCAAATTTACAAATAACTCCAGTTCGAAAGGCAAAATGAATCCCCATGTCAATTCAGAAAACAGAAAAAAACCATTGGAAAAAAATTAAGGGTGGACTCATCATTATGTTTAGGACTGTAGATGGCCTTCTTTTGTAACTAATAAACGGTAGCAGCGCCACTAAGGCTACCGCGAGGCTAATCAGTGGTCGTTTATTTAAATCAATTTTTTGTTATAGCCTATTCCGCGCCAGCTTGTCACGTTTTTCTTTCCGCCAAAAAGACCGTATACCAAATGAAATCAAATTTCTGCTTTTATAACGGCAAGAAACAAAGGTCTTGAAGCGAAGTTGGTCAAATTTGGCCTTTTGGCGGAAAGAAAAACGTGACAAGCTGGCGCGGAATGGCCTATAACCGTGCTAAGACCTGCTGAGCTAGTTAAAAAAGGTAGCTACTCGGTAACTATTTGTATCTCTATCACGATTGACCAGTGGAAAAATTTGCGAAAAAAACTATTCTCATTTTTAAAAAAACTCGATTATTTTTTTATTGATTCACTTGTATGGCGAAATTAACCGAAAAAAATCTTTCGACAAAAATATAAACGGAAAGATTGACTGAAAAAAGGATATACATTAATGGGAGATATTGGGTTCTGTGCGCCAGCGCACTTTTTTTGAATTGGCGCGCGCGTGAGGCAAGCCCCCACGTCTGGATTTAGCGGCGCTACGCCAGAAATAAGCTTTTGGCGTGTTTTTCTGCTCTTCTTTGCTTTTTATCATTTTGACTTTTTTTACATTATGGGTTTTTTTCTTTCTACAATGAAATTACTTAAAATTATCGACGCTGAATCTCCATTAATCTGGCCTAAAATTTGGATGATTTAGCTTTGTATTTTTATATATTTTTTTATTCAGATATTCTAACCACTGATGTTCTACAATGAGAAAAAAATTGATGTTTTAAAAATTTTTTTATCAAAGTTTTTTTCACTTGTTCCCAAAAAATATTTTTAGGCCCAAAAAGTTAAATTTTTTTCGCATCAATTTTTTTCATGTCAATCAAGTTTTTTTCAAAGTTTGAATAATCATATCGGGAAAAGGAGTGTCGTGTCTTTATACCGCTTTCGAAGTGATTCCAGCGAAAAGACCGTCAAAAAGAAAAAAAAAACGAAGGTTTTGGAGAGCCAGAGATCTTTTTGAAATGTTTTTTTATTCGGAGGATTTTTATCGCACTTCTTGTCACTCGTTCTCAAGACTGAAGAAAATTATATCAATGGTTTTCGAGAAAGCTTTCAGAGTCTTTGGGACCTCCTCAGACCCCTTAATACAGTCTTTTTTTCCTTTTTCGTTTTTAAAAACTTCGATCTCTTAGCGCTCCAGTTTTTCAATGTTAATCGGAAGTTCTCAATTGATAAAGTCAATGAGCTTGGGCTTTGATTTTTTTTTTCGTTCCGCATGTTTCGGATGAAACTACTGAAGTTCGAAAGAAAACAGCTTGATGGGTTCTCGAATGGGTGAAATCTGCTTGAGTGTCCTCTTCCGCGTGACCGTTTGCAAATACTGTTTCGCAACACACTCTGAACTCTGAATGTATTTCGAAGTGGTTCTTAGACTGTGTAACCATCTGAAAAAGATAAGATTTCTTCTGGAGACACGTTTTGAATTATTGGAAAATTTAAAAATTAAAAAATGAATAAATTTCCTACTAATAAGCCGTTAGCTGATTTACTGAATAGTTCTATGTATGCAACGACTGAGAACTAGTTTTAGTCAAGCTCATTTATTAGGTAAATCTCGCGGAGCTATTTTTAAATGACTAATGCGAAACCTGTTCAGAAATTGACAGTAGAAAAATATCTGACAATATACAGAAAAAAAACTTAGCAATTGTTTCATAAATTTCCAGCCAGGAAAAAACCTGAGATTAATCTACAAACTATAAGTTTGGGATTTTACCTAGAACACGATCTCCATGCTTGTATCAAAAAGTGAGCTCGTCATAGCGCAACAGGATGAACTATGATCAGAAGAGGGACCGTCAGACAATGCTTTAAACTCTTTGGACAAATTTGGACATCAAATTCGCCTGAGACGATTTTTGAATGGGGCTTCAAAAAGCTCAGTCGATAATATCTGTGACTAAAACTATAAAATGATTGACTGACTGAGAAAAAATAATCAAAAAAATTTAGAAAATCTGAAAATTCATGCCAAGATTAGGACACTTGGCAGTATCTGTGCCGACTTCATTTCTACGCTCACACAGGATCTACAAACCGTTCAAAAAAAAATGAGCTCGATCGGAGACTATGAAATTTTCGACATTTGAGGGTCCATAACTTTTCACAGACTCCGGTGGCAGCTTTTGAGACCGGATTTGAAATCAGCATGAAAAACTACACCTGGAAAACATGGTCTCATACAGAAGTCCCACTGTGAGCTGATAGCATCTCTTCGTCAGACGACTTCAAAAGAAGTCATAGACCAGATACTTCCAATTTCAAACTTGGGTTGGAATCAAACAAATTTTTGAAAGGATCAACAGAGGTATCTAAATAGTCAAGGGTAAAGCTGAAAGCCGGTTATGGGCGAAAAAAGTTACATAAAACCGATCAAAAATGAGCAGATCTCAAGAAAGGTGCTTTCTGAAAAATGAATCGAAGTACGGCTCGAAAAGCATAAAAAGGTTAGGTCGGAAAGTTATATAACGATTCGGAAAAGGATGGAGCGCTAGACTTCATATTCTCGGTCTCTTAGGATGCGAGAAACGCAAACCGATTACCATGAACATCTACATAAAATACCGACATTTGGTTCGGCGAAGCATAAAAACTTTTGGTTCTGGTAAGCATGAGGTGGTTCGTCTAATCATTGGTTCGCCTAAGCTTTGGTTCGGATTTTGGTTCGGAAAATCATGGTTCGGAAAAGAATCGGCCCAAATAAGTTCAAGAAAAATGCAAAACTTTAATTTGTCGGAAAAAAATTAAATATTTTCACCTTTTTACTAGTACTCCGGAAACCTGCCCCGTGTGAGCGATCTGTTTTGAAAATCGATCGCTCGGAATTTCGATCGATCAAAATTTTATGCTCAAAATATTGGTCAAAAAAATGATTGATCGAAATGTTGTATTGAAAATATTGGTCGAAAAAATGATTGATCGAAATGTTGTATTGAAAATATTGGTCAAAAAATGATCGATCGAAATGTTGTTTTGAAAAATATTGGTCGAAAAAAATGATAGATCAAAATTTTGTATTGAAAACTTTGTCAAAAAAATGATCGATTGAAGTGTTGTATTGAATATATTGGTCGAAATGTCGATATATCAAAACGTTAAAATCCAATGATTGATCATTAATGTAAGAGATCAAAAACTGATCTAATAAACGATCTCTCAAAAAATGACATGTTAAAATTTGGTTGAACAGTGACATGTCAATAGTTTGATCAATTGAAATGGTTGAATGATCGGTTTGGTGAACTCTA